>OW796110.1:1002859-1189819 GCA_941860345.1 Chrysodeixis includens | reverse complement strand
AGGCCAGTCAAGGTACATTTACGAATTTTCACGTTTATTATACTACCTAGTATGACTTAAATACTCACAAATTCATCTAACATCTCATGAAGTCTCGCTCTCGCGTCTTTTCCTTTCTTATTCCTCGTTAACACGTATATTGTGTTGATATCTCCACATGAACGAAGTATTTTCTCTATGAGGACTGAAATAGTAATGATTTATTAGGCATTTAGTATGGCGTATGTGCCTATTGTGTGTGTGTGCTGATAAATGAAAAAAAAGTAGCCAAAAATGTCTGGATTATGGATTCCAAAATTTTGGAATTCGGTTATATGACAGCGGAATTAAGTATGCTTAATTATTATTCTTGCTGCACAGAATGATTCTTTTCAGCCGAATACTAGAACGAGCTAGGTATTATTCTAAGATGTATTGGTATCTTCGTCTTATAAGAACTACAAGTATCTTTTAGAACTAAAGTTGACATCTCACAATGCGTCTTTCAGTGCATCGTTCATGAATACTGTTGTTATAAGTCGGTAGTAATTAGTCTGTCAGTCCTTTTTATTAATTACTCCTCAAGTTAAGGTTTTTACACAGTATAAGTAATACAAAAGTGGTATGCCAGGATCGTAGCAAATGGAAAGATGTGATCTCTGCCTACCCCCAAGGGAAAGAGGCGTGACGTTTATGTATGTATGTATGTATAAGTAATACAGCAGTTAACTTTTAACTTGGCGGTATCTTAAAAACAAATGTCTACAGCCGCGCGGTACGTAACAGCGATAGGGCTGCCCACCTACAGCATTGTAATTACATCAACAACACACCGTCCGTTCGTCACTGCGACATGCTCGCGACTAGGCGACTGTATCATGCCATGATTAACGTGACTAGACGCCCCTTGTTAAAAAGGACCTTTTAACAATTACGAGTCCCGGTGTCCCCCAAAATGAACAGTGGGATACGAAATTGTTTCCCTTGATTTTTCTCTCAAAAAAAGCTTATAAGGTCGAATTGAGAGACCTCCTCCTTTTTAAAAGTTGGTTAAAAACACATTTTTTTTCACACCCACATTGCCTACTATTTATATTTAACTTAATAAACCAATGTCAAAACTCGCGTTGCGCCCGTTTATATGAAGACTTCATACCGTATATATGTATTATTATGCTATACTTATATTGCAATACTTACGTAAGCAAAGGTCAGGTTAATTGATCTCTTTTACGTCAGTAACTTGAATAAGGTAAGACTTTTAGAGTTCTGTATTAAAAATAAGCAACAAATGGTTCCGCTAGCAGAATGTCGCGGTAGCCTTGCGGTTCTATGTATGGATTGTATGCACGAGGTGTAGGTTCGATCCCAATATAGGCTAAGTATACTTTTTCAAAGTTATTTGTACTTTCTGAATTATTCAAAGAAGAAAAACGTTGAATGAAAAGATTGTAAGGAAGCCTATTTTCCAAATATTGGAATCTGAAATCGCCAATCTGCAGTGAGCTAGCGTGGTGCTCAATGCTCAAAACCTTTCCTATATGGGAAGAGGCCTGTGCCCTGCAGTGAGACGTATATTATAGGCTAGTAATGCTAGTATTTCTTTTAACTCATAGAATAACTTCTACTGTTTGTAATATTGAACTCACCGTTTTTTACTACATGCATATAAATATACATATGTACGGTACATACACCTAAAATAACATTTTTTTTAATTTTTTGTCTGTTTGTTTGTGCCCGCTAATCTCTGAAATATCTAGACTCATTTCTACACAACTTTTATTAGCAGTTGATTTAATAGGTAGTAATTTAAGCTACTTTTATCAAAAAGATTTTTTAGAAATATTTTTAAAGAAAAATAAAAAAGACGGAGATTAATTGATTCCGGCCAGGATCGAACTGGCGGCCTTCTGCGTGTAAAGCAGATGTGATAACCACTACACCACGGAACCATGTGCAGGTTAGGTCGAAATACTCAATCACAAGTTCATTTCAAGAATAAATTGTATAAAGACTTTGTAAATGATTGTTTATAAATGCGACTTCGCCTCGGTGAATATCGGTTATAGCTGCAAAATGCTTTACCATTTTCTTATGTTTTCGGTTAAAAAATCTAACCTATGTGTTAACTTGGGTGTCATCTAACTCCATACCAAATTCGTTAGAATTGCTCTAGCAGTCGGGTGAAATAAAACAATATAAAAAAAAGCATTAAATTTTAATTTATATAAATAAACTAACACCACTAAACAATGCTTTTACAAACAAATAAATTAATTACTTTAAAATGTTAATTAATGAAAGGGGTTTATTTTAACCAAATGTGATAATATTAGACAAAAAAAGTCTAAAGAAAATTCAATTTTGTAACATTCTTACGTCTTTTATGTTCTCTGTCACGTGACAGTGACACTTGGCTTCTGTAATTTACAGTGACATTGAATAGCCGCATACTAAGAATTTAATTAGATTAAATTTTTCGTCTTGTCCACGTGACAGTGACATTTAATAGCCGAATACAGACACTTTAATTAGATTTCATTTCCATATTGTCACACTGTCTCCGTCACTGTAACGTAAGAACGAATAACAGAGAGACATTTTTAATAAATTTATGATTTTAACTACCAGTTAAAATTAAACTCCTTTCGTTAATAAACATACAGTTAAGACAATCGGGTTATATACAATCACAGGACAACCTTTTCGACTACACGACTCGCCTTCAAGCTGATCCTGCCGTCTGTAATACAAAAATACATATATTTAGTAAAGAAAATATAATATTTAATAGTTTATTTTTCTTATCCAGAGTGACAACTATCTCTATGCCAAATTTCGTCCAAATCGGTCCAGCGGTTTAGGCGTGGAGAGGTAAGAAACATGTATGTTTATGAATAATCTTTGCCTTTTATATTAATAATGCTATAGTCTAGTCTTACTTTAAGATTTTTCCTTAATGAACGATTCCTGCATTAAGAAATTGAATCATATATCGCGGTGATATTCACAAACATTCAATTCACATGTACAGAGACACTCAGACTCAGAACAAGCATTGTGGATCGCACAAATTCTTGTACTACGCGGTTATCGAACCCGCGACACGTCGCGCATAATGGTAATTGGCGTGATGGCCTATACCACTCAGCTATCCGTGCAGTCAGAAAGAGTTTGGGAGGCTCCCAGACCTTACAAATACTATTCAATTTATCAAATTAAGTTAATAACACAACAAAGCTTACCTCATAAACTCGCCTTGGAATCCCCAATACACAAGCATGCCAAAAAAACACACAAAAACAAAACAACATCGTCTTTTTTGCAGCCGGTAAAAGCAATGCCAATAATGAGTGTAATACTAAATAATGATTTATTGATCATTCACCTTTGAAAACACAAAAAAACTGCAAACCATGCATTGTATTAAAATGTAATTACATACAAAATTGTTGCCCGCGACTTCGCCCGCAATATCGGTTTTAGCTGCTAAAACATTGCTCTCGTCTATTTAAGACGACAAACGGGACTTATTCGCGATATAATTCAATATTTCTTTATCGCGAATAAGTCCCATTTGTCGTCTAAAATATGTGTACAAGTCGCGAAAGTTTAAAAACATTACTCTCGTCTGACGCTGTCGGAAAAAAGTAGCCTATGTGTTAATCCAGGGTGTCAGCTAACTCCATACCAAATTATATCAAAATTGCTCTAACCGTTTGAGCGTGAAAGAGTAACAAACATCTATCCATACTTACAAACTTTCGCGTTTATAATATTAGTAGGATGATAATTACGTTCTAATATGTCTTGAAAGAGCAAGGTAGCAATTATTTACTTCTTATTATTATTTTGTACTTTAAATACCACAGTGTTATTCAGATTCAAGTACAAAAGTATATCCGATCTTCCGAATAATACTTTTTGAACGTCAAATATACTTATTGCACCTTGATTTGCTCAGAAATTAACACTTTTTTGCGCTCTGTTTGTTATGAAGAAACCTCACAATAAGCTCTACAGAGGTTTCAAATTATTTTTATAGTTATAAGGCCCAAAAAAAACCAAAAAACGTAATCTACTCTATCCAGTAATTTAAAAAGGCAGCCTATGTGTTACTCCCTACAACGTCACAAACTTTTCCCTTTTGTAATCTAATATAGAAATATAAAAATTTTCGTGGACGGTGTATGTAACTCCTCCGAAACGGCTCAACCGATCTTCGTGAAGTTTTGTATATGCATTCAGTAGGTCTAAGAATCGGCTAACATCTATTTTCTTTCCCCAATTTTGTTTTATTTCGCCTAAGCAGTTGCGGGCGACAGCCAATATTAGTATTTATTTGTACTTCCTCACGATTCCTTTTCGATATCAGAGGTCGTTTTTTTGTTAATTTCGACCTTAACTCATTAATTTACTTGTCTTGTTTCGTTGCATCGGTATCGAATTTGCAACCTCGTGCACGCAAAGCGTTCATTGAACCACAAGGCCAGGTTATACACAAATATATAAAAGCCGGTAAACAAGTTTCTTATCCCCGAATATAAATATACTTGACAGGACAAGTCCCAAGATTCTTAAAGGCATAATACATTTTTTTTGTTGGGAAATCATCAAATGACCCCGCCCGCTGTGGGTGCGGTGCGAGGGAGTGTCAGACTGTTACTGACTAACACCCACTATGTTCCTCCTGGAGCCCTTTGAGTGCCGGGCGAGCGGTTACTCTCACGAACATAACGCAGAAGGCATAATACCCCTCTATTATAGAAGAGGGACAAACAACAAGGCATAGAGGGGCATCTCTTTTCCATAATTGTAATTATATTACTTCAAGATATGGTGGTACACCGTTAGGATAAATGTGAATAACCCAAGGATTCGAGCTGGAGCTAAAAAAATAAAACAATATTTCGGGTTTTTGACCACTAAACGTAACAAACATCTAAATGTTTTTAAACTTTCGCGACTTGTACACATATTTTAGACAGCAAAAGGGGTCTTACTCGCAATGTAATTAGAAAGGCTTTTTTCTCCCCGGACGTTTCAGCCGAATTGCACTGATCGTGGTCACGGGTTACATCGGAATACATTAAAATTGGTTTAAAATTGGGGTTTTTACCGAAACGATGTGACTTTAATTAAAGTCTGTTTTTATGGTGAATCAAATTGTATCCTTCTTTTGTGATTGAGATATAATACACCAATTAGAAACTCTGTGACGCGCGCACACAGATTGAATAAATATACCTACGACGTGTAAAGGAAAATTGACAGTGTTATATATGTAGTGCTAAAAGATTCTTTTGGCACTATACAATATCTATTTTTTTTCGATAAAAAAAAATGTTTAATATCTTTTGGAAATCTGTCTAACGGACTACTTGAACATTTAATCAAACACTTTTCAATAATTGTTTTCTTGGAAAATGATAGCCTAGTCGTAAGACCGCAAGACAAAGCGCTACAGAAGCGGTGTTTCAAACTAGACCAAACATTTTCGGTTAAAGTTGTATTAAAATATTTGCTTAAATTTTACACATTCGTAGTTTAACCTTATTTCTAATGTAATGAACTTATCAGCACACACACATGCATATTTTTTTTGTAAAATCAAGCCAAAAGTTTCTAGAGTGTTTTTCCCTCAATATTTCCTAAGCTTATTTAGTTTTTATCTGTACAAATAATTGAATACGCAGGTGCTTTTAATTCTCGATTTTTACTTGTCCAAATATTTCTTATAACATTTATATTATGAAAGAATATTGGACACGTATCTTGCTTGAATTTTATCCCGAAAACACACTATAACCAAGTGAAGTAGATAAATAAAACTTACGCATGACGTCACTTTTTCGTATAACTTTCCGAATTCGTTACGTCACAAGCCCCTAAACTTTAAAGCAAAATCTTTGCCAATTTTTACTGTTCAGATAATAGAAAAAAGTTTTTTTTGTCTATCTGACGGCCTAATTACATTTTGTACTTTTCGTATCTTGACATCATCCTAATTGTTCAACATAAAGTTACATTTTCAATTCTCTTGCTTAAAGACTAGGTATAACCATTCTTATTTTCGACTTTACCTAAAAACTAGATAAACTCTAGAAACCTTTGTCTACAAACATCATGCCACTTACCTTTCCCCAGAAACCCAGTCCCACCGGTCAAAAACAAGCATTGATCCTTATAAAACGCTTGGATCTCAGTCTTAGGCCCTTTACCCTTTGTCAACTTCTGTTTTTCTTCTTCCTTAGCATCTATCTTATCTTCTTCAGCGTAGTAAGTATCCTTATTATCAGGAACGAATTCGTGGTCTTCCGAGAAGTCTAAGATTGGTGCTGTAGGATTCATTTCTTGATTCTCCACGTCTGCGATGCGGACTGTGTTTTCTAACTCCTGAGAATGTAAATTTGGATTAGTGTTGACTAGCCTGTTGGTTGGTTGGTTAGTGGCCCTGACTGCTATACCAGAGAGAGGGTTCGATTCGAGGACAAATCTTTACGTGATGAGCATTCGCAGATCGATTATTTGTTCTGTGTCTGGGTGTAAATCTATCTTAAATCAAATCAAAAAGTTTTTTATTTCGAGTGGGTCCTTCTCAGGCACTTTCAAAACGTTACTGACTCTAGTTGCGCGGTTCCAAAATGACATTTTTATGGAGAAGAACCGGTAAAAAACTCCATATCTATAATATGTATGTATTTAGAAGTATATAAGTATGTTTATCAGTTGTCTAGTAGGTACTTATAATACAAGCTCTGTTTAGTTTGAGACTAAAAAGTCGTGAAAAAAAGAAAAAGTGAACGTTTAAGCTACTTAGATTCAGATTCATCAAATCATCTGTGCGCTTGCTAAGAGTGTTTCTTTAAAAAGAACCACTGCTGCACTAAGCACTACACAATTTAATCCTTGTATCGCGGAGGATTTCACAGACATTCAATTCACAAGAACAAACACACTCAGACTCAGAACAAGCGTCTGTGGATCGCACAAATCTTTTCAACCCCCTCTTTAATACGTTTCCCCATTTTTGAATCGTTAAATTTTCGTACTATTATTGGCGCAGGACAGAAAGACATGGAAAGATCTGGGGCAGGTCTTTGCTCAGCAGTATTGACACTATAGGCCAGAAAAAAAAGTGTAACTCACGTGTAAGTTATCCTGTAACTCCTTGCTTAAACTCCTGACATTCTCCAGCTCCTTTATCATCTGTGGTGTGGGCTTCCCGTACACGTCGATGTCAATCTTCTCTCCCTTCACTGTGGCCGCTACCCACTTCTCCATCTTGTCTTTGGTTATTGGAGTCTTCGATAAAGGCGATTCCTTTCCTGCCGGATTCATTCTAGAAAAGAGAGATTGAGATAGATATTTATTTAATGTTTTTAAACTTTCGCGACTTGTACACATATTTTAGACGACAAACGAGACTTATTCGCGATATAATTCGATATATCTTTCCTCCTCCGTTCCGGTCAACTCGACCGAAAACGTCGAGATTCATCTTTATGATTTTCTTACATCTAGGCTGGCCCATTGGTCTACTGGTTAGGGGCCCTGACTGCTATACCAATAATAATTGTGGGTTCGATCACAAATGTTTGTGTGACGAGCACGATCAGACACAGAACAAATGATAGACAACCAACGACCTCTGGTATAGCAGTCAGTAAATATATACGCGCGGGCAAAGTCGCAGGCAACAGCTACCTAGTTAGTAATAAATACATACCTAGCCTCAAGAATTCATACATCATACATACATCATACATCGTCATACAAACATACAATCAAGGACGGTGATGTTTGATTTTTGTATCACATTTTCCTGTACGTAAGTGCCATAAAAACAAATTATAACGAAGATAATTATATTTATGGCTTATGGCTATAGTTATTAGATCTGTTATTACGCCAAGAAATATGGTATTTATCTAAAAGAACTAATAAGTCCGTCAGATAGATTTTCAAAAAATATTGGAGACGTATTTTTTATTATTTTCCGTGTGGTGTCCGGATATAAAGAATAGCGCCACCCCATATCCTTCACTGGGTGTCGTAAAAGGCTACTAATGGACCTTAAGACCCAGTGCACTGTACCAAGCACCTTGGGTGACCCGAATGGTGGCGGGTAAACAACCAACAATCGCATTCCCAAAGAGGGTTAGAGTCAGGCAGGCGGCCGACTATAAAACCATAGCCAAAACCATTAGCAACAAGTTTAGAAAAAAACACGTTGCGCCGACCCCAAGTAAAAGGGGGATAAGGGCAGGAAGATGATGATGTTTTTTTCTTTTATCGCGTAATTAAAAAATGAAGATACTGCGTAGTGCGGCGCCTCTCGCACACAACTTCAATTGCATACCCTATACAAAAAAGGGTTACAAAATAAGATTGCGTAAAGCACCAAAACTTTCGCTGAACATTAACTTAAAAACTGGTTTCGTACCTTTTAAATAAAGTCACTTATCGTAAAGTCAGATAAGTAAAATTGAACACAGTCTAATTCGCAATCAGTATCTTGCAAATATTATAAACGCGAAAGTTTGTAAGTATGGATGGATGTTTGTTACTCTTTCACGCTCAAACGGCTGGAGCAAATTTTATGTAATTTGGTATGGAGTTAGCTGATATCCTGGATTAACATATAGGCTAAATTTTTAATAGATAGCGTTGGACAGGGGTAATATTATTGCAGGTATAACCGACTTTTACATCAACAACACACCGTATGTTCGTCGCTGCGACACGCTCGCGACTGTATCATGCCACGATCCGATTGCGTAGGCATAAGTTGAGGTTAATATGAAGACTTCATACTTTATATTCTTATCGTACTGTGGTTATACTGCTGACTCTTGTCTTTATAAAAAACAGGTTCAGCCTTGAAGGTACTTTCGAAGGAAAAATGCAAGGATCCAAGGTTGGTATACACACAAAAAGATGTTTATCTTGTAAACTAAGAATGTACTTTTAAGAAATGTCCAATCCCAGTTGTAACAGAGGTCATATTGTATTGTTACTATCAAAATCCATTGCGTAGTTTTAAAGATCTAAGCATACATAGGGACAGACAGCGGGAAGCGACTTTGTAATTAAAAAAGGACCTAATCTATACAAACTGTGATTTTAATCTAAGTTTAATATAGTGCTACAAGGATCTTGTGTCACGTGGCCGAAATCGGAACTAATGCCGTCACATATGACAAACCATCACTTTTGACAGGCAGTTGAGTTGATTCTTGTTGCGAAAGCACACCAACGCCCTCATGTTAATGTCATCCACGTGCCGAAAGATCCTTGTTAATTGTAGATGTATTTACAACAATTATATTCATAATATCGACAGATTTTCCGGTCTACAGTTTTCTATAAGCCATGACAAACAAATAGCTTACGTTAATAGTCAACTCAAATATGGCGTAGAACTCAAATAATATTGACTTAACTATGTACGCGTTACTAACGTAATCTTATAATTAACAGTCTCGTCTTAAATGTATATTCCTCAACATTCTCACAACGCCATCTAGTCTCAAATTAAGTATACGAGAGTAACTTGTATTATAAGTACTAGACAACTGATAAACATACTTATAGACTTCTAAATACATAGATATTATAGATAAATTTACACCCAGACACAGAACAAATAATCGTGCCCATCATTCAAAAAATTGTCCTGGGTGAGAATCGAAAACACGGCCTCCGGTATAGCAGTCACGGCCACTAACCACTAGACTACCAGGCCAGTCAATAATGGTTAATACATGGTATGTTTTTTGAACCTCTTCAGCTTCTCCAAACAAATGATGTTTCTACAATCGTTAAAGTGAATAGAAAACGTTCAAATATATGAAATACAAGATAAACTAACGTGGATCGAAAACCATTGTCATTTCCACACATTTGAGCGTTTTAAACGGCTTTAGCGCTCTGAAAACTGTAACTTGTCTACTGCCCAAATCCTAGTACTATGAATATCACTATGGGGAATGATGAATCATTCCCCTGCCCTTATTCCAATCATTATTTGCGGTCGGCGCAGCATGTCTTCTTCTTCCACACGATCCTATCTGACGTCATCTCGCAAGTCACACTCTTTGCAGCCATATTATCTTTCACACAATCCATCCATCGTTTCTTTGGTCGTCCTCTTCCCCTATATCCATTCACATTCAGGTAACAGCATATAAGTAAGCAGAAGTGCAGGGTGTGGCTAATTGCACATAAATATTAATTGCCTATTAAATACACATATCGTGACACAATTCAAAGTATACTTCGTAAGCGTTATAAATTGTAAGATAGACATTTTTATTGCGTTCTAATTGCCAATGATTATAGCTTAATTATTCATTTTTAATATTATTGTTAACTGTGTATTATTAGTTATTTTAGTGTGTCAGTTTATATACGAAGAAATGCAAGTTTTAAGAATCCAAAGATTTCAGTCTTGTCAACATACAAACGCGTTGATGATAGATTTTGGTATTGGCGCCCCACCGTGGGGCAGCTCACTCGTATGAGAGGCCTGCAGTGGAACAGTTACAGGCTGGTATTATCGTAGCAACCACTACTTAAAAAATCTCTTAGATCTCATTCGTACCTAGTACAGGAATATAAGTCCATATCGACGGGTCCTACGTAGACTAGTACAAGTGCAAAAACACAACTTTTCAAGAGAGCGGTTTAAAGGTTCTAAAGCTTGTAACTTTGTCGTAAATCAATAAAAACACTTGAAATTTTAGTATGTTATATTTTAATACTTAAGGAATAAGACTGCATTATTGGTTTTTCTTCTTTTTTTAAACATTGGAAAATAGGTTAACTTGCATTGATGTAGCTTGTTTTTTTTACTACGGTAGAACCTGTAAACTGATACAAGTGGCCACTTATACCAGTATACAGTGTACTTGCTTATACTTAAAATAAAGGAAATCTGAAGGAATTTGCTCTTTAAACATAGTATTTCCGTGTTATTGACCAATATGAGGTAATAATATAAAAAAATAATATCTACTTGTATCTACTTTTATCGACTTTTTAACACTTACAACAGTTTACTCAGTACTGGAAAGCTACTTGCAACAGTTCTCTATATTATTATTAACTGTAAATATTTAAATTAGTGTGGCAAGAAGTGAAATAAAAACATTTAAAATACAAAATAACACTTTATTTTAGATAGTAGCATTCTTAATAATGAAAATTAAATCATTGGCCTTGCCATCTTAAAAATAATAAAACAAGAAAATGTAGGTAATCTTCTTAATTTAAGTAAAAAAAGGTTTGATTTATAAAGAGGGTTTTCTTACGATAATACCTAATTATTATTATTATTTTTTAAGACTAGCTTGTCTTGAATTTCATGCATTTTTTCATATAAATAGCATTTCCACTATTTTTCTTTTAGTTACTTGTATGTTGATGTTTCTAATTTATTTCTCCCTTTGCAGATCCGGTAGAAAAGGTATTTTAAAGAAATTTGTATTACCTTTGTGCAACTCTTTTCTAACTATGTGCTTCTATTAAGTGTATAGTTGTGTACAAAACTTGTTAAATGTATTAAAAAGTAACACAACCCCTAAAAACAGGGCAACGAGACCTTAGAGTCTAAATCAGATGATGGAAAATTCATTACATTTTTACAACTTGTATTAAATGGTGATTTGTGTAGGACACCCTTCATACGAATACCTCATCACATCACCACACTCGTCATACTTGTTTAAATATGCGTATTATACATTTGAAAATATCCTGCTAATATAGTTAATGCGAAAGTTGTATAAGTATGGATTGGATGTTTGTTACTCTTTGACGCTCAAACGACTTAACCAATTTCGAAGAAATTTCGTATGGAGTTAGCTGACAACCTGAATTAAAACATACCTAGACTTTTTAAACCGACTGCGTCAGAGGAGGGGCAATGTTTTGCAGCTATAACAGACACTCGTGCGGTCGAAGCTGCGGGCGACCACTAAGTCCTTTATAAGTTTTATTTGAATGTTTTTTTGTATTACTATACGTAACTTTTGATTGAAATTAATTGTTTTTTCAATACTACAACTTTACCAAAATAAACTGAGGTTGCGAATATTGTTTACCCTCTGGAATATACACCTTTAAAAATTATGTACTTTGGTACATAATATAAAAAAAAATTTGTCTCGTCAGTTACCAAGTAGCAAAATTTGGTAACTCCTTACGTTAGTTGCTGCAAAAAATGTAGTAAAAGTAGAATCCTATATATTTTGTTAGTAAATAGATATTATTATTAAAATAATGTAAGTTACATCAGATAACAATATCACGAAAATAAAACAAAGCCACATGTGACTTTGTATACTACTACTTTGATATAAGTGTAAAATTTATTGAATAAAATAAAATAATAATTAAAAAAAAAAACAAAAAACCCGACTGTAAGAAACAACCACTAACTAAAAAGGGAAAAACAAACTCTATAATTTAGTGTGAAGAGTATACGGTAGGTACACCGTGCGTCTACATTATATAATTTATACGTTTAAAATTAATGCAGGCGGTACAAACAAATCTAAAATCAGTACAATCTGTATCTAGCATTAGTCGAACATTAATTAAAGCCTTTTGTAGAAATCTTAGTACTGTCAATTTAGTAATTTGTTTGTCAATTTTTAACGCAAAAAAATATTAATAATTGATCTCGTGCCCTTAATTGTTGTTACTTCTTACCACTACTTACTCAAAGCAAACAAAACATGTTAAATATGTAAAAAAGTAACACAACCCCTAAAAACAGGGCACGGAATAGTTTTAATACAAATAAATACGTTGGCAGTTAACGCAGTTATACCAGTGTTAACGTGCTCCCGACTCCGTCGCAGCGCGTATACTGGAGTAAATGGCACTTGCGCGTACGTGACGCGGCGCACGCGACTACCTACACTGGTGCAAGTGACTTACATCAGTGTAGATAGTCGTGTGGCCGAAAATCATGTCACTTATATTAGTTTACAAGTTTGTATCTCTGAAATTACTCAACAGAATAATATAATTTTTACAGGATATAAAGTTAAGGTAATTTTAAGGCTATTGGTGCAAAAAAACGTATTTTGATGTTTTGCGGGTTACACCAGTATACGTAGGACCCGTCGATATTATACAATAATGTGTCCGAAGCGATTTTGGCCGCGGCGGCTAGTGTTACTATGACACCAGCCAGTTTCGTGGGATATGTTATAATGCACAAGCGTGTGCTAACACAGGTGCACTCTCTGTTCCTTTACTCTCATAGCCCGATGGGACGGCAATCCGACACGACCGGAGAGAGATCACGCGCAGGACACACATTTTCACGTGCCTTCCGAACACACAATATTCTAAAAGTCGGTGCGCGCCGAAGATTGAACTCGAGACCTTTGACTTAGCAGTCCTATGGTCTTACCACTAGGCTATCACAGTTTCAAGTCCATATTACAATAACTACAGGAAATGCACGCAGCCTTAATCACTTCTCCTCAAGGCTCTATGCAATAAAAAAAGGAAAATTCAAGATTCAAAGGCTATTAAAATCAAGTATTGCATACAACTTATTTTTTACAGTATAATATCGGTAACCGCTGCAAAAACATAACCCTCCTCTGCAAAAGGCGGTTAAAAAATAAGTTATTTTTTTTGTTTAGGGTATCAGCAAACTCCATACTCCAAATTTCAAAGAAATTCATTAAGCCGTTAAAGCGTGAAAGAATAACAAACATCCGTCCATCCATACTTACAAACTTTAAATTTAAAACAACTACAAAAAGCTGATATTAAGCTAAAAGTAACTTTTGGCACGTGGATGACATTAACATGAGGGCGCTGGTGTGCATTCGCAACAAGAATCAACTCAACTGTCTGTCAAAAGTGATGGTTTGTCATATATGACGGCATTAGTTCCGATTAGTTGATTCTTGTTACGATAATATCATAGTTCTGAATTTTCCATTTATTTGACAGAAACAATAATAAAACAAGAAATATCTACATTTATGACTAAACTTATGTAACTAAAAAAATTACATATTTACAAAGCGTCGAAAAAAATATCCTCATCTCCGTCAATGGCGGGAAACGTGCCCAGGAGACTGGCCGCATTACCACACTGAATGGCAATACCAATTCTTTGCGCGATCTCATAGTAAGTTATAAGAATTTCTTGCAATGGTCATCAAAGTTATTTTTTTTTTGTTTTAACATCAGAAGCAGAATAAAACCTAAACTTTTTATAAATGTTGTTTACAAATGACCTCTTAAAAGTTATCTTTTTTATTACGATATTATTATAAAAGAGCACTAGTCATGGTTTTACTATAATAGTATAGATGAATCATGCTTTCTGGCGAAATCAAAACAAGTTATCATGATGATGAAATTATGGAAATAATGTCACAAATCATAATTGTAAATATGTCGTTGGTTTGCCTTATCAATAAATAAATAAATAAATGATGATTTTATGTTTTTTTTTGTCCTGTAACTCGAAAGGAAAAAACGAAACCCTTAAGCTTTAGACAAATAGACTACTTTTCAACTGTAATCCAATCACAAGTGGCAATTCTGATGCAGTTTACTTACAGTTTTTTTGTTATTCAACGACTTTCGCACAACGCTATCTAGTCTCAAACTAAGCAAAGGTTGTGTTATGAGTACTAGACAATTGATAAACATACTTATACACTTCTAAATACATACATATTACAGACTAGCTGTGCCCGCGACTTCGTCCGCGTGGAATAATTATTTTGGGCATCATTTATTTTTGCGGACAACCTTCTTAGCTTTATAAATTATAGCTGTTACCCACGACTTTGTCCTCGTCATTTTCTGTTATTATTTTAGACAATTTAGTTTTAAATTTTTTAAAAGAACATAATTATTTTGACTTCACAACCTGATACGTTGATACAACTCTTAACAAATGCATTAATTTCGACCGAATTTGATTACCATAAAAACGGTTCTAGCGAGTTAATCTTAAAAGATAGACATATACTGTTCGGGACATTTTTTTAGATCATTTAAATAGGAATAATTCTTTCATACATATATTTTTGGTATCTTGAACCGTTTTCGCAGCGCACGCAACGGAAGCCCTCAAGGATGAATAATTTTCCCCCTTTATTTCACATTTTCCATTATTTTTTCGCTCCTAAGAGTTGCAACGTGATGTTATATAGCCTAAAACCTTCCTCGATAAGTGGTATATTTAACACAAAAATAATTTTTCGATTCGACCCAGTAGTTCCTGAGATTAGCGCGTTCAAACAAACATACAAACAAACTTTTCAGCTTTATAATATTAGTATAGATTATATTTTATAATAAGAAATGAAACTAAACTTTAAATATACGTAGCCAGGGGCGTGCACACTCACAGGAATGTGACACTGGGCATACAGTCAAATACAGTGGAGTACTTACTAATTGGATCACAGTTTAAAGTATAATAATGATGCGACCCACCTTGTTAGAAATACTTAGGAACAGAAACGAATAAATATTTTGACAGAGGTCATTAAATGCAGGAAAATCTTAACACCGCGATTCAGAAATATGACGTCATCGTGACTGCGCCATCTAGTATATCAAAACGGCAGTTTGTGGTGTTACTTTGGGCGTAGATATAGATGGCGGTGGTAACTATTATTGACTATTATAGTATTTACGTTAGTGGTAACTATTATAGTATTTATGTTAGTGGTAACTATTATAGTATTTATGTTAGCCCGACTTTCGGCAATAATATAATGGTGTCAAATCTTAACACCGCGATTCAGAAAACGACGAAATTTGCACAACGCCATCTATCGGATTTAGAATTTATCTATCAACATTAGTTCTATTTTTTGTCATAAGATGTCGTTGCAAGTACTACACTGAATTGCGTAACGTAATTATTTTACTTCTTGAATTCACTTAATTAATCATATCTTTTGGTAGAGTGAACCGATTTTGATCAAACAAAGACTAAGTTATACCTCAAGTTGCGTATAATTTTTGTGTATAAACATTGTCTGCATTGAGTTCGTAGATTTTACGTGATGCGGGAGGGACTTTCACCTCTCCTCCCTCCCCCCCTGTATCGGTTTCCGGGATGAAAAGTAGATATGATCCTTCCTCGGAGTAGGTACTATAACCATACCAAGTTTCATCAAAATCCGTTCAGTAGTTTTTGCGTGATTCGCGTTCAAGATACAGACAGACAGACAGACAGACAGACAGACAGACAGACAGACAGACAAAAATTTTTTTAATTGCATTTTATACTTCAGTATCGATAATAAAACGCCCCCCACTCATTTTTTTTTAAATATCTTCAATGTACAGAATTTGACCCCGACCATTTTTATTATAGTATAGATAAATTACACACAGACACAGAACAATGATCGTGCTCATCATACAAACATTTTTTCTTGGCGGAGATCAAACCCACGACCTCTGGTATAGCAATCAGGGTCACTAACCACTAGACCAACTGGCCTATCAAGAATTAGTGCGTTCCACAAATGCTTGTCTTAAGTCTGGGTATCTCTGTGCATGTGAATTGAATACCTATCTGTGAAACACCCATTGATACAAGAATTTAATTCCTTGTGCGGGAGTTTTCTATAAAAAAAATTGCACCTTGAAATAAACAATACTTTCAAGGAGAGAACTCTATCAATATAATAAAAATGAGTACAAAATACAATACTCATTTTTGTACAGTTAAAAGGTTGGTGACCCTAACCATGAATGCATATAATGCCATTACTTAAGTGTGACGTCATTCGCCTTGAAATTAATTGCGCAATTAAATAAACAACGTAAGAACAAAGAAGATCTATCGTAATTAGCTATTGATCAAACAATTATGTATAAACTAGAAAATAGGAAATAAACGAATCTATCTTTAGGTATTAGTAGTCTGACAGGCCTGTTGGTCTAGTGGTTAGTGGCCTTGATTGCTATACCAGAGGTCGTGTGTTCGATCCCCACCCAGGACAATTGTTTGTGTAATGAGCACGATTATTTGTCCTGTGTCTGGGTGTAATTTACCTTTAATATGTTTATGTTTATCAGTTGTCTAGTACTCATAATACAAGTTACTATCGTACACTTAATTTGAGACTAGATGGCATTGTGTGAATGTTGTGGAATATTTATTTATTTATTTAATTAGTACTAGCTGTGGTCTACGACTTCGAACATGATAGTTATTATTAACACGTACAAAGATCAGACAAACGGTCCGCAAATTGCAGTTTGATAGCAGTTGATATGACTGCAATAACCAATATGTCAGCTAACTCCCTTCCAAATTACATCAAAATTGCTCCAACCGTTTGAGCGTGAAAGAGTAACAAACATCCATCCATACTTATAGACTTTCGCGTTTAAAATAGTCCTTACTTTTTTTTCTACCTAAGTTTCATATCAAATTTTAACATTCAAAGAACAGAAAAATATGCTTTTAAAATAAATCAACAAAAAATAATACCAGTTGGGTGCCAATAATACGTTTGTCGTTCAAATGTACGGGAATGACATTCCTGTTGGACGCGTGACGTGACTGTGACTTGTCAGTTCAGTACATTGGAGCGTACAGCGTTAGCGTGAGGAGACCTGTGACTTGTCTACAGATCCTAGTTGTTGTCTGATGGAAAATCAACTGCTAACTATTTATGTAATTCTATCGCGTCGCATACACGTGTATTGTTTGTTTATAAAACCTATAATATACATATAAGCAGTATATAAATACATACAGTAAAATAACTCGGCCGTTTTTAAAAAACAAATGCCTACAACCGCGCGGTACGTAACAACGATAGGGCTGCCCACCTACAGCATTTTAATTACATCAACAACACACCGTCCGTTCGTCACTGCGACACGCTCGCGACTGTATCATGCCACGATCCGATAGCGTAGGCATAACTCGTGTTGCACCAGTTTATATGAAGTCTTCATACTGTATATATTAATATACTGTGTGTCTGTATGTGCAATGATTCGCACAAGGCTAAACGTGATTGTTCATACCGGAAATATTTATCAATTATTAAGCGTTTTTTATGAGAAAGTTGTTGTGGTAAACTTTATTTAATGTACTACATAATAATGTTATCAAGATACAATGCTCGTTCTCTGTATGAGAGGCCTGCAGTGTAACAGATACAGGCTGGTGTTATTAACAGCTTCGGTAATGGCGCCCCACCGTGGGGCAGCTCACAAGCGTGGTGATCAATGCTCGTTCTCTGTATGAGAGGCCTGCAGTGGGACAGTTACAGGCTGGTGTTATTAACAGCTTCGGTAATGGCGCCCCACCGTGGGGCAGCTCACAAGCGTGGTGATCAATGCTCGTTCTCTGTATGAGAGGCCTGCAGTAAGACAGTTACAGGCTGGTGTTATTAACAGCTTCGGTAATGGCGCCCCACCGTGGGGCAGCTCACAAGCGTGGTGATCAATGCTCGTTCTCTGTATGAGAGGCCTGCAGTGGGACAGTTACAGGCTGGTGTTATTAACAGCTTCGGTAATGGCGCCCCACCGTGGGGCAGCTCACAAGCGTGGTGATCAATGCTCGTTCTCTGTATGAGAGGCCTGCAGTAAGACAGTTACAGGCTGGTGTTATTAACAGCTTCGGTAATGGCGCCCCACCGTGGGGCAGCTCACAAGCGTGGTGATCAATGCTCGTTCTCTGTATGAGAGGCCTGCAGTGGGACAGTTACAGGCTGGTGTTATTAACAGCTTCGGTAATGGCGCCCCACCGTGGGGCAGCTCACAAGCGTGGTGATCAATGCTCGTTCTCTGTATGAGAGGCCTGCAGTGGGACAGTTACAGGCTGGTGTTATTAACAGCTTCGGTAATGGCGCCCCACCGTGGGGCAGCTCACAAGCGTGGTGATCAATGCTCGTTCTCTGTATGAGAGGCCTGCGGTGGGACAGTTACAGGCTGGTGTTATTAACAGCTTCGGTAATGGCGCCCCACCGTGGGGCAGCTCACAAGCGTGGTGATCAATGCTCGTTATTTGCACAAGAGGCTATATTTACAATCGCGTGTGCTTATTACAAAAAAACACAAGTTCACCGTATAAAATTACTCGTGTAACACCGAAAACAAACAAAACAAGGTCGTTTTTTATATGAAAATTAACCATAAGTAACATTTTATTGAACTTTTGAGGAAAAAAAAAGAATTTCCGTCTTAATTTATGTGCCTAAACCCTAATTAGTAAACTATATGTAAAAAATATCAACAAAAATACATCAAAACAACTAGTCCTTAATCCAATGGGGTAAGGTTGAAAATCGCAACA
Organism: Chrysodeixis includens; assembly: GCA_941860345.1. NCBI lineage: Eukaryota > Metazoa > Arthropoda > Insecta > Lepidoptera > Noctuidae > Chrysodeixis > Chrysodeixis includens. The sequence continues at coordinate 1,170,510 of OW796110.1, read as the reverse complement.
AAAATTTAACAGACGTAATGTTTTTTTTTAATTATTCAATATTCATGTTTTTTACCGACTTTCAAGATGGAGGGTAATGTTTTGTTACGGTCTGTGGACTGAAAGGCTTGAGTGGTTTTACGGGACATCCTAATATACATATTATATTTATTATTTTATTTACATTATTCATTACAATTATTTACGTTATTTTATAACAAAAATAATAGTTTTACGTACAAGCTTTTTTCATATTTGTTTCTTCAATCTATGCTCCAAACTTAGACAAAACTAGGTTTTTAAATACTAGTTTCTAAACGCAGTTTCGTCCGTATTTTTCTCGACTAAATCTTCAAAAAGTAGCCTATGTATTAATCCAGAGAATTATCTACCTCCATACAAAATTTCACCCAAACTAATCCAGTCGTTTAAGCGTGAAGCTGCGACAAACATACAAACAAACACGCAAACATTCGCTAATATAATAATAATTAGTATGATTTGTTATACTAATATAGTTAAAACTTCAAAAAATATTTTCTTATCCTCTTTAAACATTGAACTTAAAAGTTAATAGTTCAGTTACATAATAAACCTATTACATAAGGCACGTAACCTGCATTTAAAATGGACAACTCAATGTCAAATATTGCTAGGACCACCCACTATAATAATATAAGGTGCCGACAAACGGTGAAGGAAAACATCGTGATAAACTCATATGGATCGTAACCAAGTTAGTTTTACAGTAAGACAGAATCTATACTAAACAAGAAATATCTACATTGAAAACTAAATATATGTGTAACTACTAGCCGTTGCCTGCGACTTAGTAACATTTCCACTAAAAAAAAATATTCATAAAAGACGAATTTGGGGATAAAAGTAGATGTTGGCCGATTCTTAGACCTACTCAATATGCTCACAAAATTTCAAGAGAAAATCGGTCAAGCCGTTTCGGAGGAGTACGGGAACGAACATAGTGGCACGAGAATCTTATACATTGAGAAGATTTATCTTAAGAGAGCATTTAATCGAGGTAAAAAGTACCCTGTCACCCAAATCTGCTTATACCCTGTCTGTATACCAAAGTTCATTCAAATACGTTCATTAGTTTCAGCGTGATTTACGGACATAATTCAAATTATTCATAATATTAGTGTGATAAAATAACGTATTTACAAATTGTCAAAAATATGTCGTCATTTCCATCAATGGCGGGAAACGTGCCCAGGAGACTGGCCGCATTACCACGTTGAATGGCAATGCCAATTCTTTGCGCGAAATAGTCTAGCAGATAGAGTCGCAAAAGAATTGGTCGCGGCGAAAACCAAAGAGAAGTGAAAAAAATATTCGGTATACAAGCACCTTGGGTCACCCGAATGGTGGCGGGTAAACAACCAACAATCGTATTCCCAAAGAGGGTTAGTGTCAGGCAGGCGGCCGACTATAAAACCATAGCCAAAACTTTAAGCAACATGTCTAGAAGACGTGTTGCGCCGACCCCAAGTAAAATGGGATAAGGGCAGGAAGATGATGATTCGGTATACAAGCCCTAATTATCCACCTCAAATAGTTATTTATATATAATTCTATATTATCTTCTTTTAATTGAACTCTAAATCAAATTACTATACATTGAATGGTTCAACTATGATACCAAAGATTAATGATTGCATTGATCTTTCGATTTGATTGTAAGGTTCAAAGTTCATTACCTGACCTTTGCACATTGAGTTTCCGTGTTTTGTAGGCAAAAAATGTGGTTTCCACTTGTTTATAACATTAATACAATGATTCAATACATAAATAATAGGCAATTTTTTCAATGTTATATTTAGAAGCTGAGATAGCCTAGTGGTAAGACCATAGAACTGCCAAGTCAAAGGTCTTGAGTTCGATCCCCACAGACCGCACCGACTTTTCGAATGTTGTGTGCGGTTTAGATATAAATATCACAGCTTCCGTGTTTCGGAAGGCACGTAGAGATGTGGGTCCTGCACCTGATCTCTCTCCGGTCGTGACGGATTGCCGTCCCATCGGGTTATGAGAGTAAAGGAACAGGGAGTGCACCTGTGTTAGCACACGCTTGTGCACTATAATATGTTCCGCGTAGCTGGTTAGTGTCATAGTAATACTAGCCACCGTGACTGAAATCGGTCCGGATACACATCATCATAATATTTAGAATTTCCTCAAACTGTGTTGGTATTTGGTCCCAGTCTCACCGACAGCTGAACACCGTATGTCACAGAGCGACTGTCTATCTGACCTCCACAACCCATGTTACTGGGTAACACAGTGTCCCATAGTAAGACTGCGCGTCACAACTGTAATGACTTAACGACTGTCAAACGATCGACAAATGACAGTCGGAAGAAATGGCTTTATAGTGGTACGAAGATCTTTTGTCACGTGGACGAAATCGGAACTAATGCCGTCATATATGAAAAACCATCACTTTTGACAGACAGTTGAGTTGATCTGATTCTTGTTGCGAATATGCACACCAGCGCCCTCATGTTAATGTCATCCACGTGCTAAAAGATCCTTGTAGCACTATACGTGACTTTCAATGATATGACTCTATTTCTTGATTTTAAATAACACTTATTTTCACGTGTATCGTATTAATAGTATTATTAACTTTATAATCAATTTAACGAACAAAGAACATTAATATTTAATACTATTTAAAAGACAATGTAAATAAATCAGTAGGGAATAGAGGGTTATAGGTTAAGCAACTGTTCCAAGGTTGGTTATTGGATGGGTGACGTATTTCCTGTATTTTAAAGTAATTTACGCTTTTCTTTATAATAAAAACTTGCTATTGCCCGCGACTTAGCCCGCGAATATCAGTTATAGCTGCAAAACCATTACCCTTTTCTAACGCAGTCGGTTAAATATAGCCTGTGTATTAATCCAGAATCTTAGCTACCTCCATACCAAATTTCATTAAAATCCATCCATCCGTCTTAGCGTGAAAGAGTAACAAACATCCATCTATACTTAGGTACAATTTGAGCTTTTAAAGACTAAATAGAGACCTCCAAACAAGTCTGGCCAAACCTGTAACTTTTGAATCAAGTAACGTTTGATCACTTACATAGCTGGTTTGACAGTTTTACTCAAAAACGGTTCTCTCTGTCATTGCCAAGAGGAATATAGAGAAATATAAATAATAAATATTCCTCAACATTCACACAACGTCATCTAGTCTTAAGTTAAGTATACTAAGAAGCTTGTGTTATGAGTACTAGACTACCAGTAAAAATACTTATATATTTCTAAATACATACATCAATTACGCCCATACACAGGACAAATGATCGTGCTCATCACGCAAATATTTGTCCTGGGTGGGAATCGACCTCCGGCATAGCAGTCAGGGCCACTAACCACTAGACCAACAGGCCCGTAAATATACATTTAACATTACTTAACTAAGCTTAAACATCAACTTGCAATTTCTTTGTTACTGTAAATGGTTTTTCCATGTAACATTTCAAGTTTGAAATTATAAAGAGCATTGTCTTTAATAGTATAATTAAACCTACGTGTAATCCAGTGGTTTTTTCCTTTTGAATGACTTAACATTAATTGATTTAACTTTGATATACGTGTAGAACAACAATGTAATAATAAATAAACATTAGTTGGCAAGTTAAACTGAACAGTTACGTTAACCGTTCTTTGTTATTGATTATTCAATAGAGTTCAATAAAAGGTGATTTTGACGGGCCTCTTGGTCTAGTGGTTAGTGGCCCTGACTGCAATACCAAAGGTCTTGGGTTCGATCCTCACCTAGGACAAATGTTTGTGTGATGAGCACGAGCATTTGTTCTGTGTCTCATACACCAGTATTTCACCCGTGCGAAGATACCCCATCTTTGCCTCTTGGGTAGCTAATTATATTATTATTATAAACATACTTTATCTATAATTCCAAAATATTGTAGGTAAAAATAGCAGATGTTTTTTTAAGAGAAAAAAAAAACAAAAATCTTAACACTCACCTAGTACGGAACCCTTGTTTGAAACTAGTCACACTTGACAGGTGTTTATTAATAACTTGTCAAGATATGTCATTGTCTATTTTTATATTTGGTTGTTTTTCTTTGACATTTATTTATAACTTATAAACTATGGTAGCATGTTTTTGTCTCTCGATTGTTTTTTCGAATGATAATTAACTTAAGTTATATTCAATATTGTATCTTTGACAGATAGTTAAGATCTTGGTGCGTTTGATTGATGTAAATTAATTTAAATGCCATCTTTGTCAATTTGATACGATCTCGTATATTTTTAAAAAGCCGTATACCTATAAAAATATATTTATTTCTTATGTCGGGATTTCACAGACATTCAATTCACATGCGCAAAAACACCCAGACTCAGAAAAGCAGAGAGGTATATCCTACTAATATTATAAACGCGAAAGTTTCTAAGTATGGATGGATGTTTGTTACTCTTTCACGCTCAAACGGCTGGAGCAATTTTTGTAAAATTTGGTATGGAGTTAACTGACATCCTAGTTTATACATGTACGTGGGTACTTTTTAACTGACAGCGTTAGACAAGAATCATGTTTAATCCTTTGAAAAACGTAAGTAAGTTTGATCAAACTTTTGACAAAGGACAAGGGATGAATATGTATCTATAAAATTTAATTAAGTTAAAATCTATTGTTACTAAAATATTTACGACAATAATTAAAATCAGCTCCTTTGCAATATTACAATTATGGCAAATTCATAAAGATAATTGAGTATTTCTAGATATTAGATTTCTATAAAACATTGGGTACCTACGCATTTTTTCTTTTACAAAATTAATAACATAATTCCTAGATATAATGCATCAAAGATGACGAATTATATGAAAGTGGGGGCTAGTAACGTCACTTGTCAGTAAACTGTGTACTGAGACGTGACGTCATACGAGATTTTGAACTTACTGTAGGTATCGTCTTCATTTTTCATTTACAAAATAAAAAAACCTAACGTGTCCGATATTTTTTGAAAATGATGTGGATTGATTAGTAATTTTTAATCAAATACCTACACTTAGTTTTTAAAACATCACAAAATGAATAAAAATCACGTCTTAATTGTATTAATTTTTGGATAAGGATAATTTTACATTGACACAGCACAATACTTAATTTATTAACTCTATAAAAAAATCCTTTGTCCACAGACGAAAAATCAATATCCTCTACAGTCCATTCCTAAGGCAAAGATCACAACTTATTCTGCCAACAGAAAAATTGAAAAAAAAAACTTACCTTGCTAATTTTTTTTCACTGTTAAGTTTATACTAAAGTTATCACTTATTTTACTACAATTATAATTAATTATTTATTGATGCACGACTGTATAGCACGAAGGTTTGGCGGCTACTATGCCTCAAGTGCACTTGACACGGCGAATAGGCATTATTGGACCTTAAGCAGGGGCGCGCAACCTGCGGTGGTTTGTAAAAAGTAATAATAAAGTAATTAAAATATTCTGAAGTTTTTTTTACTTTATTAATACCACACAACATTAGACGAAGCACCTAAATTGAAAACTATTATTTATTACTACTAATAGGTATACTAATTGAAAACTAACTAATAATTTGACTACCACTCTGTAAAATACAGAGAAAGAATGAGCATTTATCAAGGATTATTTTTCGTGGTTTCCCACTGCTAGGCAAAGGCCTTCCCAAATCCACGATTCTCTGCCTTACGCCGCTTCGAACCAGTACTCTCGGTGTAGGTACATTTAAGTCGTTGTATTTTATATTGACTTTTTATTTTCTTTTATTCATTTAGAAACAGTCCTAAGAAGAATAAGATAACCCTCCTCGGCTAAAGCTGGCATATCACAAGTTATTCTATGCTCTTTTTAACTCTCCTTCTTCCAGCAGTAGGGTAAGAAATACATACCTACTAGGAAAATAAATTCAAGCTTCATGTCATAAGTCAAGTTTCATCTGTCTTATACGCTTCCAAAGGTGACATTATTTATTATTTGTATAAATAGTGATATAAATAATTATATTATATCGACTCTATAAAACTTAACCTACATTTTAATTAGATTTTAATCGTTTTTAGTGGATTATTTTGTTTACGCTGTCCAAATGAGTTGTTATGTCATTATTAATTTACTTATCTGGAATTAATTTGTTTTAGAAGTACTTAAATCGACTAGAAATTTATTTTGTTTATTGTTAATCAACGAATCAATTCCAAATATTCTTGACAGGAAAGGCAGAATAAACTGTATTACTTTGATATGTATTTATGTACATATTGTACTTATATGAACTTATAATCTTATCAAAATCCAGGAGTTTCATAAATAAGAAAATATTTCAGACGTTATTATCGAAAATGTAACATAAAGTATGTATAACAATTCACATGTTTTGGCTATTTAGTGAACTCATACCGCTAAACTTATCCCGCAGGATTAGTAAACCAAAGATTATTTTAACCTATGCCATTTTTTCGGTTGAAAACTATTAAACCCACGTATCGGACAATTGAAACTAAATGAACATAAATCGACCCAAAGGTTCGCAACCTCTGTGGCCGCAGCCTTCGCGGTGACGTCACGGTACTCCAGTTCAACACACGTCGGATATGTGCTGTGTCACCGTTATATGGGAATATAGTACTTATTACAACTTCCTAGAATTCATCATCATCATCATGTTTTGGCTGATGAAGCAGATGTTTGATGAAACAACAAACAAATGAATATCATGTATAACATTTACGTATTGTTATTTGCATATTAAATTGTCTTTTAATGTTTTATATTTAATTGTGCACTTGACAATGTCGTGGTGACCTTGCGGTGCTATGTATGGATTTGTGTGCACGTGAAGCAGGTTCGATCCCCAGCAAAGGCAAGTACCGATATGACCTTTGCAAAGTTGAGTGTACTTTCTCAATTTTTTCTAAGACACTACTGACAAACGATGTATGAAAAGATTGTAAGGAAACATAGATGCCAAATATTGGAATTTGAAATCGCCAATCCACAGTAAGCTAGCGTGGTGATCAATGCTCAAACCTTCCCTGTATGGAAAGAGGCTCCTTATATGGGAGAAGGTTTTTTAATCCCGCACTAAGGAATTTATTTAATCCTTGTATCGCGGGAGGTTTCACAGACATTCAATCACATGCACAGAGACACCCAGACTCAGGACAAGCATTTGTGGAACGCACAAATTCTTGTCCTACGCAAGGATCGAGCCCGCGACATGTCGCGTACAGTGGTAATTGGCGTGGTGACAAGGTGGTGACCTATACCACTCGGCTATCCGTGCAGTCGAGTTAATTACGATCATTTATACACGCATCTTCGTGTTTACCTAGCATTCAGCGTCTCTCAATTTCCTTATGATCTAAGTGAGTAGTTTTATAAGAAAAACTAAGGAAATGTACTGGCATTGGACTTGAAATTATCACATCAATCTCATACCTAATGATTGATCTTTGCGCCTTTTTCCCAATCACCGTATGTCACAGAGCGACTGTCTATCTGACCTCCACAACCCATGAGGAAACCAGCTAACCTGAGAATTGGGTTATCGGATTTTTAAGAAATATTGCACTAGTATATTTTCTTTTATTATATAAATATTAAATTATGGCGATACAGACAATTCGCAATTGAATTCTCGTGTGTCGTTACGTCTCAGAACACTTTTTAACTACATGTGACGTTACAAGCACCCACTTCAATACGATTTACAATCTTTTATTGATTTGAGGAAAGAAAAAATACGTATCCAATTTTTTTATCGATCTAACGTCTGACGACATCTATCCATCCATACTTATCAAGTTTCGCGTTTATAATATTAGTAGTATATTTTTATCAGACATTACTGCAAAAACCCACTTTCATTCAAAGTGCCTGCGACATATCGCTACGTGAGACGTTAGCGAATTAATACAATTATCACATCGTGGAAAAATATGTATTTAAAGTACAAGAATAAGGGTATTACGATACTAACATAATAATTGTGTTTTCTCGTAACAAAGAGTAGTGAAAATAACATGAAATATGTTTGTGTGCAGTGGATCAAGAACCTCCATGAAAGAAAGAAAGAAATAAATATTTATTTGCATGAAAAATGGTCTGAAGTTGACAAAAATTGGTACAGTAATTGTTCTGCATGTTTCGCCTGTACATAAGCAGTCTCGTTCTTAAAGTCAGTTAACAGAAAACCAAACGACAACATTTACTTAATAAATAATGTGTCCTGAAAGCTTTCAAATGCTGAAGACTTTAATGTAGAATGGGGATCACAACACGGTGAATAAAACTTCAATTTAACTTCTTTTGTATACATTTAATAAACGGAATTCGTCTTTACGTCTTGATGCTCTTTCTTTTCTCGACTAACATCTATGCTCTGTTCCTTTCTTTCTCGCCTCCTCCCTCACTCCATGGCGCACGTTCCGTTTTACGCTTTAACATCAATCCTATGTATATGTATGGAAAATACGACCGCACTAAAGAATTACGCTTTTTGTTTTTCCTTTATCTGTGCCATAAGACGTTGCTTCGTACCAAGTTACAAGATTCTGAGTTCACGGGAAGTACCCTGTAGGTTTTGATTCCTTTGCGAGTGTTGAAATATGCGAATAAACGGCTGTATCTTTTTATATTGGGACACAACATTACATTGGGCACAAGGGATAGTAGATCTAAGTATTTGATATAAATTCTTGTATAAAATAGTGATATTAGCGATAGTAATATAGCGAATATTTAAAAGATTTGGTACTGGAAATTTGCATGCCTGTAAAACGGCGGATGTGTTAACCAACTATGTATTAACTGTAATTAGGATGTGTTAATCTATTATATTTTAAGAACCTCTGTACCACATTTATGGCGATTAAATATCTTGTATCTTGATAGCTCCACGCGTTCCTGAGTTAAATGATCTTGACAGACAGACAGACGGGCAACAAAGTGATTCTGTAAGGGTTCCGCTTTTCCTTTCGAGGTACGGATCCCTGAAGCAGACAAACAAAGTTATGTACGCTTCACTTGAATTAAAAGATTTTTTACAAACAAGATATTTCAAGTAGTTATTTAACGTCTTAAGTCTTCTATAAATATACATTCAGAGCAAAAAACTTCTAGTGTTTAGGTATAAATATGTGATAGAAGACGGTCCAAAAATACTTCACTGTGATAATCAAAATTTACTTAGCCGACCAACGAACCGATGAATCTTATTAATATTTTGAATTAATGATGGTTGGAGCAATTTTGATGAAATTTAGTATGGAGTTAGCTGACACCTTTTATCCGCTGGGGGAAAATGCATTACGCATCCCCTCCAACTCGGAGGGGTATGTAGGACTCCCCAGGAGCTAGGAGGCTCCCGGTATACCCACTAAAAACCCCCAGCGTCACGCTCGCATCGCCTTGGTGGAGAGGGCCTGGGAAACTGGCTGAGCCTTTACATCCAGACCCCTCCGGCGGATCCTGCACACTCGGGCTCCCCTTAGGATAGGAGAAGTATCAGGAGCGCTTTAAGGCGCCCCTTTTCCGCCACCGGCAGGAGGCGGTCAAGTTAGCTGACACCCTGGATTAAGATTAACAACATTAACTCATAAGCTACTTTTTAACTTATAACCTCAGACAGGGGTAATGTTTTTGCAGCTTTAACCGATATACAAGCAAGATAAATCACGGAAAACCAATGTACTGGGTAGTCCAGGGTGTCAGTTAACTCCATATAAAATGTCATCCAAATTGCTCATGTGTTTTGAGCGTGAAAGTGTAACAAACATCCATCTATCTATCCATACTTAGAAGCTTTCGCGTTTGTGATATGAATAGGGCTAATAATATTTTTCTGTAACTTCCAAAACCCAAAATTCAACGAACAATACGTGCCTTATTATAATGGTTATGAACCATTTCATAATCTCCATCTCAATAGATTCAATAGATTATTACTCTTCATATCCAGTCAAAATCCAAAATAAAAGTATTTTTCTACATTCTCCACTGACGTTGTTTAATTAAAATTTTGTATGAAAGGTTAATTCGCGTGACTGACAGCATAATGAATTATATATCTGTATATATTAAACTAAATCAAGTGCTAAGGTCAGACACTATCAATGTATGTAAGTTTCAGCTGTTGCTAATAGCGAACGTCGGTTATAGCTGCAAAACCATTACCTCCCTTTAACGCAGGAGGTTAAAAAGTAGCCTATGTGTTAAGGTAGAGTATCAGCTAACTCCATACGAAGTTTCATCAAAATTGCTTCAGCCGTTTGACCGTGAAAGAGTAACAAACATCTATCCATCCATTTTAAAATACTATATCAGATTAGGTTATGTTTTTACAGCTATAACCGACATTAACACAGAAGAATTCGCAGGCAACAGCTAGTTCTGGAGGCGCGGTGAATACGAAAGCGAACCCCGTACCCCCGGCCATAGGCAGACGAGGACGCTCCAGTGGTTTTAGCCGGTAAGAGTCCGGCACACTCCCTCGTCAACCCCCTGACGAGGGACAGTCCATGAGGATTTTCACTGGGATACAAAAAAAAAATAACAACAGCTACTTAAAAATTTTAAAAGAAGATCAGTTGAATCTAAGTTTAAAATGGACTTTGAAACGTGAATTTCTAGAATAATAACGTCATGGGATATTTTAAATCAATGAATCGTTAAGAAAAAGCGTAGAAATAACTGGTTTGATCGCTTCAACTACGTAATAAACATACAAATATTAGTCATGTATTGTTTAAAGAATTGCATAAGTTTTATATTAACAATCATTTCATTGTTTGTATTGTAATAACATACCTTTTAATTAGATATTAAAAACCAAAATCAAAAGTCATTTATTCAAATTAGGTACACTACAATGTAGCACTTTCAAAATGATAATAGACAGCACCCCATCGCCCACCCTTCACCGCTTCCTGTGCTCTCGCTACGGGAGGTGAAACGGTGCGGCGCGCGGCGTGACAAACTCTCCAGCAGCACGCTGTCTTTTATTTTACAATCCTACTAATATAAATGCGAAGGTGGTAAGTATGGAACTATGGATGGATGTTTGTTACTACGTTACGTTTAAACGGCTAAACCAAATTAAATTTATGGATGTTATTTGATATGGAGTTAGCTGACACCCGCAACTGGAATGATTATGACACAGGCTAGTTTTTACCCGACTATCTGAATGAAGGTGGGAAACGTTTAACCGCTATAATTGACATCCACGCAGACGAAGCCGCAGGAAATTGCTAGTATTAATATTCATAAGTAGGAATGCCAGATATACAAATATTTGAGGTTGATTCAAACTATTATGAAACAGAGTACCTAGGTACCTACATTGCAATTTTTTTGCCGAACAAGTTCCATAAGAATAAAAATAGACTCAATTTTTGTAACTTCCTGACGGCGAAAGAAGATATTATTAGTATGTTATATCCGTATAGTCAGGAAAAACCTTGATCTTACCATAACTATATTTTAATTGCATTAATACCGAATTATTGTCACAAAGTAAAAGGTAACTCTAAAACTAGCTACAGTGACATCTAGCGGTTATAGCTCTAACAAATTGCAGTTGTAACAAAGCAAGTGTGATCGTCGTTCTTAATGTTTTTAACAGATGGCGCTGTTTTGTTTAGTTATTACATCCGATAGATGTCGCTACACTGACTGAAGTCGTAATTTGTATTAACTACACCCCGTTCTTAAATGCGCTTTTTCATACTTAGAAGTTTTTCTTTAAATATTATATTATGTACTTTAAGTGTATAAAGTATAGATAGTCTTATTTTATTCCAAAGTTAAAGACCATGACAAAAAAATAATACACGTGATATCTTCCAACATCCCGTCCATGGACGGTTTCTTACGTTAGTAATGCCTCTATAATAATAAAATATTATACTCTTGACCTTATTTATTACTTATACTTACTGGAAAGCCGCAGGCGATTGCTTCAATATTATTAACGACCGACGTAGTTCTTTAAATGACTGCGCCAAAACAGCTGTTTTTTTAAAAGGTGTACTAGCGACCTTGTCCGCGGGAATGCTAGTTATATCTTCAAAAACATTACCCCTGTCTGACATTGTCGGTTAAAAAGTAGTCCATGCTCTAATCCAGGGTTTTAACCAACTCTTTACTGATCATCATCATCATCATTCCCCTGCCCTTATCCCAATTATTATTGTTTGGGGTCGGCGCAACACGTCTTCTAGACGTGTTGCTTAAAGTTTTGGCTATGGTTTTATAGTCGGCCGCCTGCCTGACACTAACCCTCTTTGGGAATGCGATTGTTGGTGGTTTACCCGCCACCATTCGGGTGACCCACGGTGCGTGGTACAGTGCACTGGGTCTTAAGGTCCATTAGTCGCCTTTTACGACACCCAGTGGAGGATATGGGGTGGTGCTATTCTTTATATCCGGACATCACACGGACAACCAACTCTTTACCGAATTTCATTCAAATTGCTCCAGCCGTTTGAGCGGGAAAGAGTAACAAACATCCATCCATACTACAAAGTTTCGCTTTCATAATATTAGTAGGATGTATGCGTTTTATTAACTTCAAAGGTATATTATGCGAGTTACATTGCTTAGAATGCTCTAGTCTGGTATGATCAATGAAAAAAAAATGTTTTTTTTTCAAATAGTATAATTTTTATCACTTTTATATGCCCTTTTTTAATGTATTAAGATATCTGGATTCGAGTGCCAATTGTAAGTAAACGGATTATTTCAAGGTAATTCTACTGACCTCAGACAGTTGTCGCATCGTATAAAAGTATTACGTAAACATTCTAAACATAATCACTTTCTTTTGTAGTAGTTATCTTGAATACTAGAAAAGTGATGAAAAAAACGTTATTTAATTGATCTTTATACCAATACGCTTCAGAATAATTAAAAAATATTTTTAATTTTCGTTAAAGAATAATCTTCGTGATAAATGAACTTAAATCATATTTTTTTTCATTATTTTACTAGCCTGAAACGTCCCACTGATAGGCAAAAGCCTCCCCACTTTTCTTCTACATTTTTTTAATACAAATTAAAAAAAATCTGTGTAAAGAGAATAGAAAGAAATAGAGCAATCTTAGTGCTTTCTTATTTTTTTTATTATAAATAAATATTTACTTAATAAATTAAAACAAATATTTATTTATCGATTACTTATTTAATATTTGCAATTTCGCCACTCACTGTATAGCAAGACTTGGTTTCACAGAATATGAAAGTAATGAGCAAATTTCCATAAAAGGTCTTAAGTCAAAGGTGTACATATTAGAAAAGAACTTTAAGAGCTTGTAATTAAAGTGCATTATCTAATGACAGGCCAATAGTCTTATGAGGCTCAAGGGTAAGGTGCAACAAGAAGTGAATGGGAACTAACACATTCAGCTTAAATGAATAAGAAATTGTAGCAAACAAAAATATACGTTATTTCCACGACAGAAAGTTTAAAATCAAATGAAAGTCCTTGAGTACTTAATTCAAAAAGTTATGAAATCAAAAACACATGGGACACTAGCTGTCAACCGCGAAAGGTAAGAAAATCATGATTCATGGCAAAAGAATTTGCATTTTATGACGTAACACTAAAGTCGTAATTTGAACGCTAATTACATACACTTATGACGTTCTAATGACAGTGAAAGTTACGCTTGTTCCTTGTCCGCACTCAGTTTGGCGGTAAAACTGGTCGCCGTTGCTTGTTTTTATTTTTTTTAATTTTATGTTTTAAAAAATGGCGCCTGCGTCGTGATTTTATAAAATGTTTTTATTGATAAATTGAGTGAATATTTAACTGTTTTGTGTTGTGTAAAATGGAAATAAGTTTTAAAATGTATGTGGATTTGTTGGTGTACACTTTCCTACTTTCTTTTGGTGAGTTGTATTTAAATACGGCATAAGTAGTTGTTACGTTAGGTCAGGGTGTAATGAAAAATTATAATGTAAACATTTGTATGCGTTTTGGGTTTTTCCGCGGATGTTCCGGCCAAAGTGACTGTTGTTTCACAATCATAATCAAAGGCTACTTAATTTAAATATTTTAATTACATTTTCTAGGCTTTGTTAGTATTTTGATTCACAATAATTTAGATTTGAGGTGCAAATAAAATGTTGAGTCATAACAAAAGTGATCGAGTCAATAATTTCATCATCATTCCCCCTGCCCTTATCCCAATTTTTACTTGGGGTCGGCGCAACACGTCTTTTAGACACGTTGCTTAAAGTTTTGGCTATGGTTTTATAGTCGGCCGCCTGCCTGACACTAACCCTCTTTGGGAATGCGATTGTTGGTTGTTTACCCGCCACCATTCGGGTGACCCACGGTGCTTGGTACAGTGCACTGGGTCTCAAGGTCCATTAGTCGCCTTTTACGACACCCAGTGGAGGATATGGGGTGGTGCTATTCTTTATATCCGGACACCACACGGACCGAGTCAATAATTTATACCTAATAATTAATATTAATTTAAAAATAATTATGTGTGTTTGGTTTTACTAGCTCAGTAATTAAACAATGAAATATTAGCAATGGAGATAATAATTGTATTTTTCAATGATGCTTTTTTATTCAGTATAATTATGATAATACATTAGACGAGAATTATGTTTATTTCACCAAATTTCTATCCTCTCTACATAGATTCTATGTACCTATATTAAAACTGTAATATTATAAGACGGCTCTTAAACCATTTTTAATAAATTCGATGTACCTAGTCAAAGTATTTTTAAGGTTCCGTACTCAAAGGGTAAATGGGACCCTATTACTAATTTACTAAGCTGTCTCTCTGTCTGTCTGTCTTATCTCCAGGCTATAATCTCTTAAAACTTGATAGCTAGAAAACTGAAAAAAAGATAAAAACAACATTGTTTAACGTCGGAACTAAATCGTAAAAAAGAGATGAAATATTTAAATAATCGGATTAAAAATAACTGAATAAAATACGTTTAGAAATCTTGGGTCAAGTTAGGTCATAGTTTGCAATGTATTTAAAGCTTTAGTTACGTAATAAACCTGTATTTTATGTCGTTAACTTTTAACTAGGTCAAATGAGTATCCGCCAGTTAGATAACTTAATGGTTATTCTTAAAGTTAACGTCTTTTAATGTTGTAAATGAATATTTGATGGGCCTGTTGGTCTAGTGGTTAGTGGCCATGACTGCTATAACGGAGGTCGTGGGTTCGATTCCCACTCAGGACAGTTTGTGTGATGAGCATGATCATTTGTTGTGTCTAGGTGTATTTTATCTATAATATTTATGTATTTAGATATATGTAAGTATGTTTATCAGTTGTCTAGTATTCATAACACAAGTTATCTAGTATACTTAAGTTAACACTAGATGGCGTTGTGGGAATATTGAAACTTGAAACTATGCCTATCATAGCAAACGGTGATTGCGCATATTATGTTTTGACAAGATATTTTCATACTACTTAGATACTTAAAAGTTTTGTAAATTATTGTAAAATGTTTAGCAAACATATCTCAATAATTGTAGAGAAACCTTGTCACTTGGAAAATATTACAAAATTCGTAATTGACCAGTATCTGCTAATTTGAGTTGAAGAAGTCATGATACAAGAGATCAGGGTTACCAAATCCTACTAATATTATAAACGCGAATGTTTGTAAGTATGGATGGATGTTTGTTACTCTTTCACGTTCAAATGGCTGGAACAATGTTTAATGAAGTTTGGTTGGAGTTAGCTGACACCTTTTTTATCCGTGGAATTCCTTATGGACTTTCTCCGCCCTGGGGAAGGCGGAGAGGCGTGCCGGACTCTTACCGGCCAAAACCACCGGAGTGCTTCGCCCTTCCCTTGTACCGGGGACCACGGGAACGCAACGCAAACTACCGCGAGAGTTAGCTGACATCCTAGATTAACACATAGGCTACTATTTAACCTACTGCATTAGATAGGGGGGTATTATTGGGCAGCTATAAGAGACATTCGCGCGGGCGAAGTCGCGGGCAATAGGTGATCTAGCTAGTCCTAACTAAAAGGCTGATTTCCTATTTCTGCAAGGTTGTCTAATTAATTAATTTGTCAAATCAACTGATCACGACTGTGATTGGTTGACTACACAACCAATCAAAGCGCTTGAGATTTGATTTGACAGGCAATTAAACAATTTTTGCTTAAAAACATACACTTGTACTATAATATTATTATGTCCCGCGTAGCTGGCTGGTGTCATAGTAACACTAGCCACCGTGGTCGAAATCGGTCCGGACATAAATATAAACAATTTTAGTGTTCAACTTTCGAGACCTTTTTACCCGACTACCACGGAAAGGAGGGTAATGTTTCACTGCGTTCGGTTTTATCTTGACTGGCAACCCTACGTAAGACCTATGTACCAATGTTTAAGATTTAACACAAGGTTGTATTGTGTAACCGATTGTAATACTTACTATGTCACTTTGCGAGGTATACTGAGTATATGTGTGAACACTTATAGCTGTATGCAAGAGAGATACTTAACTAAAAGACGGTCTTAAATGTCTATAGAGTAACAAGGATCTTTTGGCACGTGGATGACATTATTGTACGGGTTCTGTACTGTCTGGTGTCAGTTTTTTTTTAGACACCCGTAGGCCTCTGACGTGGCTCTCTCAGGTTTCCTGAAGATGTTTTCATTCACCGATTTAAGTGATAATTACTTTGTAATCAAAATAAATTTTGACAACTGAATAGCCGAGTGGTATAGGTCACCACGCCAGTTACCACTGCGCACAACATGTCGCGGGCACAATCCTCTCGCACGACAAGAATTTGTGCGTTCCACAAATGTTTGTTCTGAGTCTGGGTATCTTAAAATTAAACGTTTCTTATGTTTCCAGCGTCCGGAGCAGTCGGCTCCGTGATTATCCCAGAGGAGTTGCCGTCGCTGCTCTCCGTGGCCTACTCCAATATACCGCCAATAAAGAAAGGTAATTATAATTTGTTACTTTTTTATTCTAGCCTATAGTGTCCCACTACTGGGCAAAGGCCACCCGCAAGTCCTTTACGATTCCCTATCTTGCGCCATTTCGAACCAGTCCTAGCGGTGTATGTTACGTTATTAATGAAAAATAATCAAAGAAAGAAGTAGAAAAATGTGACTTAATTTATGTTATATTCGGATGAATTGGCATTTGATAGATGGGTAACATTTTTTTGTAGAATTCTGTAAAGTAGTCAACGCCTGCACTCAGAATAACTGCCTCAGCTCAGCTGAGCTCTTTCTTTAAGAAAGTTATGCAGAAGTCTTATTGAGAACTTTGATCTAATTGTGATCAGGCATCTTCTACCATTATAACAATAATATTATTAAAGAGCGGGGCCTCCTAGCACAAGTATGTCTTTTACTTAAAAGTAGGTCTCTACGTAAGATAAACTGTAAAAATTGTACAAGTTTCTGCAATAAACCTTTTTGTTTATCTACCAGGAGCTATCCACCCTTTATCATTAACAAAGTGTTTATCTACACAGGATTATGATTTCAAATCTTATATTTGCAGGTACGGACTCTCGCGTCGGTTTCGGATTCGCCTTCGGAAACCATGCGGACTTCCAGGTCATGTTCGAGTTAGGACCACAGACAAATACACAGAATCTAAGTAAGTTGTACTTCTTATTAGCCCTGTATATTTATAGACAATAACTTTAATTAGGTCATCATTGCCCCTGCGCTTATCCCAATTATTATTTGGGGTCGGCACAGCATGCCTTCTCATAACTTCAATTAGGCATTTATATAAAAAACTAATAATTAGCCCGTCAGATAAATAATAAAAAAATGGATAAGTATTTTTTATTCTGCCAACTAAAAAAATATGAAAATATTAAGATTTCAAGATGGTGTGTCGCATGTAAGTGGGGGCTAGTAACGTCACTTGTCATTAAAAAGTTTACTGTGACGTAACGTCATATGAGATTTCAACTTAATTTTTTCCCCATTTTTTATTTACGCGATAAAAAGAAAGACATGTCCAATATTGTTTGAAATTTATCTGACGGACTTATTGTTTTCTTTTTAAATATGATAATCGTTGCAGTTTTAAAGCGCTTTTAGAATTCGTTTGCACTTCTAGTTTTTTATTTTGGTATAATTTATACTCCTTTAAATGCACCTACCAGAATAAAAGGATCCTTAAAACAGTCCAAACTTTATTTGCCATACGATGGATGGATGATTTTTGTTACTCTTTCACGCTCAAACGACTGCATCATTTTAATGAAAGTTGGTGTGGAGTTAGCTGATACAGGATCACCACATAGGCTTTCGACTGCATCTGCTAATATTATTGCAGCTATAACTACCGTTGTCAAAGATTCAAGTCTTGCAATGTTATTCAATAAAGCTAGAGCTATTTACGAAGACTCAAGTCTTATAAATAATACTTAGAGCTCAAGTCCTTCAGAATTTGGAGTATTTTGTAAAAAGACTTGCGTCCTGCGAAAAAGAACTTATAGCCTATAACCGACTTTCACGAGCAAAGTCATGGGCAACAGCTAGTAATATGTAACATAGCATATAAAACAACATTAACATAAAAACATTCTTCCGCAGCCGGCCAAGGTTTCCAGTCGAGTTCGAGCAATGCCAAGCGCCAGGTCAACTCGCCGCCGCCCAAAGTACACAAGCATAAAGAAAAGGTAAATAACTAACCTTGCTACATATTAATAACAGTTTAGTATACTTGAAAAACCTCCAAATTGTATAAGTAAAGTATAAGAACGATATTTAGCGAAGTGAAATAGGATAAGGGCAGGAATATGATGATCATGTTCCTGCCCTTATCCTATTTCACTTCGGTCGGCGCAATATATTATGTTTTTTCTTCCATTCTCCTTTTTCATTTATATCATGACTGCCGGGGCTGCGGGATGTTCGTGAGAGTTACCGCTCGCCCGGCACCCAAAGGGCTCCAGGAGGAACATAGTGGGTGTTAGTCAGTAACAGTCTGACACTCCCTCCCGCTGCACCCACAGCGGGCGGGGTCATTTGATGATTTCCCACAAAAAAAATTAAATCCCTTCATCATGAGCTAACGCGGCGGGCGAGGAGTCGAACTTTTTACAAAGACTCTCTTTTCCTTTGATTTAAAATCACTCATTCATCAACAATACTATTTTTTTGTACCCTTTTGTGTCCCACTGCCGAGCAAAGGACTTTCCCAAATCTTTAACACTATACACAACATACTATTAACATTACAAAAAAACTTACCAAAAATCCATTTTTTCAGTACCAGTCCACAGACGGTGAAAACTACCTTCAAAATTGGGCTCAAAAAATGAAAACTCCACCCAAACCGACCCAACATAGACCTAGACCTGGAGACGTTCCTAACTTAGAAGAATCCATGGTTGAACTCATTAAGAACGAGAAAGGAGAATACGAGATCCATCAACCACAGCCCGGCAATCTTCCCAAGAACATTCTAGAAGATTTAATTAAATTATACAAGATTAAAAGTGAAGTCGCTAAGAAGATGACTGCGGAAAGAACTGCAGGGTCTCAAACTGCACAAACTGCAGTTTATGCAACTTCTGCAGGTTCCCAAACTGCACAAACTGCGCAAACTGCAACTTCTGCAGGTTCCCAAACTGCACAAACTGCGCAAACTGCACACACTGCAGTTTTGCAAAGTGCTCCAAAACGCAGTGAGGAAGAAGTGAAGAAGATTACCGATGATCTTTCCAATGTTGATTTGGATTGAGGCTATTTTTTGTATGTTTTTGTAATAAATGGGTTTAGTATAGTGTTTTTGTGGTTTTATTTGCCTTTTTTTGTAATAAAAAGGTAAGTTATTAAAGAGCTCCTGTTTTTTTGTCGTTGTTTTACACGGCTTCGTCTCTTCTATTTTGCTGTGCCCATCAGGGTCCATAGTTGTGACAATCATTTTATATTCTCCACATAATCTACATTATGGAATGTAATAAACGATATGAACATGGAAACACCTTAAAGTAATGTAGACGTCAAATGAAGTAACGTCAAACTAAGACGAAGTGACGAGCCAAAAACAAAAAAAAGAAGAAGAAGAATCAAGGGTGTCAAAATACTGACTGACTTCATTCCCATTAGTTCGATCGTCGAACTAGTGAGATTTTTTTTCTTATTAGTTCGACCGTCGAACTAGTGAGAATTTTTATTTCTCATTTGTTCGACCGTCGAACTAATGGGAATGAACCCGACAAAAGGTAGCATAATAAAAATGTTTAAATTTGACACTTAGCTTTTCAAAAATTGCTATACATATGCCCAGTCAGTCAGTATTTTGACACCCTTGATTCTTCTTCTTCTTTTTTTTGTTTTTGGCTCGTCACTTCGTCTTAGTTTGACGTTACTTCATTTGACGTCTACATTACTATTAGATTTAAAAATAATTCGACTACATTTATATGTTATACTAATTTCGTAATAAAATAAAAAACGCTTGCTTCGTTAAAAATATACATTCGTGTACTCACATTTGTGCATCTATAGCATATCTTTGATCAAATAAACAGTTGAAAAACTTATAAATTATAAGGTGGCTTCCTAACAAAATAAATAAAAGAAAAAAAAAAGTTCGACCGTCGAACTAATGAGAAAAAAAATTCTCACTAGTTCGACGATCGAACTAATGAATCGAACTAATGGGAATGATCCTTTTGTCGCGACTATTGATAGCATAGCTCCACACTAATGGTGAACGTCTACAAATTTTAGAATTTCGTATGAAACTCTCACACTTAACCGCGTCGAATTGTCCGAATCTGAAGAAATTAATAAATGCAGAATTTAAAAATATATTTCCTTTGAATGCGCAACGCACATGTTTTTATTAGTCAAGTACCCAATCAACATCTTACAAGTCTATCAGATAGATTTCCAAAAAATATCAATCCAGGATTTTATGAATCGTATGGAAGTGGGGGCAAGTAACATCACTCGTCAGTAAAAAGTGTACTGAGAAGTGACGTCACACGAGATCTACGCGATAAAATTAAGAGTTTCCAATACGTTTTGGAAATCTATCAGACGGGCTTATTATTTTTTTTAATACCCAAGTCATTCAAATACCGAATTCTTACATGACACTGAAAAACAGCACTTTGTAAATTGTATTGTGTTTTTAATCGTATGAAGGGCGTTTGACTAAGCCATTCTCCTTACCAAGGTTTTAATAATTCCCACAAAGGTTTTTAGTATTAATCAATAAAATTACTGTGGGAAACTTTAAAACAATTGTCTAAGTTTGATTATTTGTTAATTTTGCCAGATTGTGCAAATTCTTTTAAGTGTTCAAACGTTAAACAAGTTAGAAATGCTTAGAAAAATCTATTTGTGTGTTGTTGTAATTGTTTTGAAAAGTAAGTGCGATTTTTTTTTTAGTACACAATAATATTATAACTTGTCCAAATCGATTTCGGGCACAGCGGCAGGACATTTATGACAGTGTACAAGCGTGTGCTAACACAGGGGCACTCTCCGTTCACTTACTCTCATAGCCCGATGGGACGGCAATCCGATACGACCGGAGAGAGATCATGCGCAGGACACACATTTTTACGTGCCTTCCGAAACACGGAAGCTGTGATATTTATATCTAAAAACGCACACACGGCGCCGTGGAGATCGAACTCGACAGCTTACATATTACAATACCTACCAATGTTTTTGGGTAAAAGGTTTGTATTTTATAACGTGTGTGAAGGTTTCATAACCTTGCTATATGCGGAAGGTGGTAGGTACCTACGTCATGGGGTTTCAGGAGTTAACCCGCCGCTTGACTTGCTGATTATTGCAATACTCGATTGATTTTGACTTATTACGTTTAGTTGTTAATGTATATATAATAGTACAAAATAAATCATGTCATTGTAAATTGGTCTGTACTGGGAATTTGGCATCTGATTTTTTTTTTATAAATTAAAGAGTAAGGGTAGACAATCGTGCAAGGTTTTGGGGACTTGCCCATCAGTAAGATATTACAAGTAGTCAAAATATACATGTTTTTTGTGTGAAGGTATTCAACACACATTATTCTTTTTTCGTCTCAGTTTTAGATGTGGACAGCATATTCCTGGTGATACCCGAAGACGTGCCAGCTGGCTTCGCAGCCATCTACGGCTTCGCACCGCCGATCACTAAAGGTATAAAACATTAGTATATAAGAAATGAAAAAATAATACCCAGACACAGAACACACACCTATACCACACCTATGCTGAGGCTATGCTTAAGTTTTGATTCTGGGAATTGAACCTAATTCGGAGAATCGAACCCGAAACCTCCAATTTCACAGTCCGGGTCACTAACCAAATTACGACGAATTTAATATTTGATTAACTTGAAAAAAACGAATTAGTTTGTCTGATGAATATTTAAGAAATGTTGAATACATACTTTTTGCCCTATGTAATAAATGAATACGATACAGTAAGTAGAAATCTCGTGTGACGTCACGACTCAGTACACTTTTTACTGACAAGTGACGTTACTAAACCCCACTTCCATACGATTCACCTTTGACGCGTTATCATCTTCGTATTTTGTATGAATACGTAACCAGTGGTTTTCGGAAATCTATCAGACGGACTAATCAATCTTTTTAAAAGTCTCCAATTAAACAGTAATTACAAACTGCTTTAACATTTACTTTCAGGCAATGACCATCGTTTCGGTTTTGGCTTTCGCTTCGGCAACCACGCTGACTTCCAAATACTGTACGAGTTTGGGCCTCAAACGGTTACTAAGCCGCTACAAGCAACTAATAGTAAGTAAATGTAAACCTAACTACTATTTATTGATAAAAGTATCGAACGAAACACGAGGCAAGTGTCATTGTACAATTTTGTTACCCGGTGGAAATCCTGGTGTGCCGGACTCTTACCGGCTAAAACCATTGGAGTGCTTCTCCGTTCCCTGTTGTCGGGAGCCACGGGAACGCTTTAGCACGCAAAGTCATTGTACACCTTGACTTTTTTTTTGCCATAATTAACATCTTTAATTTTAAATTTAATGTAATAAGGAGTAACTTAGGCTACACTTTTCATGGCATGTAACATGGCAACGCTTCAAAAGAGAGAAGAAATGCGCAGAAGTAATTTTACTTACATCCTGTGATCTGTGTGTGACCTCACTAACCGGACCTATCGGAAGATCAGTGTTGCCACCCCTCGGTGTGGCAGCGTATGCTGAGATAGGGGCCGTTTCTGGTCTCGTGCAGGTGGACGCTTGATTTTTTGTCTACTTTTTTTTTTTTTTTTTTTTTAATGTTTGTTTCTGTTTTTTATTTCTATAATTATACTTTAAGTTTGTTCACCTGTATTTGAGGCCTGAATAAATATTTTTCTTTCTTTCTATTCTGCGCATCTCTCCTCTCGCTCTAACTCTTGCCAAGTTACATGCCGGCAATAATGCTTTTATTTTAGAAAAAAAAACTTAGAATAAGCTAAATGACTAGAAACAGAACCTCTAATTTTATGTATATGTATAGATAATAATTATCTACAAACGCACTGTCTTACCCACAGGGATCCGTTCAACTCCATACCGTCGTTTCGTACGACGTCGCCCTGTGTTGGAGCTGTTGGTGAGAGCTGGTGTTATCAAGAGGAAGCCCTTTGATTTTAATGTCATTGACGACTGTGACGATGAGCCTAGATAGACGTCTTTAACACTAGATAGATTTATTCCTGGTTTCTCAAACGCTGATCAACACGAAAATTTGTTAACCGTCAGTCGCATCTAATGTTAAGCTCTATGATTGGTTGTAATTTTTATGGTCAAACAATCACAGTCGTGATCAGTTATTTTACTTAGACAGCAAATTCAATTGGCCTTCTAGAAACCGAGGTTAGTCTATACTTTTGTAGGTTTTATATTTTTGTTGTTGATTAAACAACGCCATCTAGTGGTAAAGCGATTATCCGTATTAATCGAAAATTAGGATAATCGGGCAAAGATATAAATTAAGCAAGTATTGCCAAAGTATTGCCTATAGCTTTTAACGACAGTTTGAATATATCTTGGACTCCAGCGAGGTCCAACTTTTTAAAACAATATAAAACAAAAAATATTTTACTTTAATTTTGTACCTTACGCTTAGAACCGATTTGGACAATCGGTGTTATACTGTAGCTACTAAAAATCAGTCGGAACGAGGGTAGATCAATGCAAAAATATTGTTTTACTATAATTTATTGTTATTGTTTACAATACAAACGACCAATTAGTTATTTTATAATTCTCTTGTATTTTGAAATCATGACTAGGTATTGCTGTTTGTTAGAGAGACTCCGCTACGCGCCATGTAGTGCGCGGAGTGCGCCTTTTCGATTTTAAAACGCCAACGGTCTTATATTCTAAGCGATACGCCACGGACTCTCGACTCTCTTATAACATTGTATACAGCTACAAGGATCTTTCGGCACGTGGATGACATTAACATGAGGGCGCTGGTGTGCATATTCGCAAGCATCAAAGCAACTGTCTGTCAAAAGTGATGGTTTTCTCATAGTAGGTATATTATTTCGGCATTTGTTCCGATTTTGGCCATGTGACGAAAGATCCTTGTAACGGATAAGGTATAGATGAAGTTTAAAATAAAAGCCAAAGAATTGTCTTATTTCTTTTATTTTTTTCATAAAAATGACTTACTACTGTACATTACTTTTAAAACAAGAGTTCCCGCCAAAACGGCGGCCATTTTTAATATAAGTAAAGCGTGATTCATACGGATTAATTGTTTTGCATTCTAAAGCATTTTATATGTAGATTATAAAAAGTATATTGACCTGATTCTCTTATACACATACTAAATTATTTTAGAATAGCTGTTACCCGCAACTTCACCCGCGCGATTGTCGGTTTTAGCTGCAAAAACGTTGTCCTCATCTGACGCTTAACTTTAAAACTAATGGAAAAAAATAAAATTTAAAAATTGCAAAATTTTTCAGGGTGCAAATAATCCAGGGTGTCATCTAACTACATAGGTACCAAATTTCATCCAAATTGCCCCAGCCGTTTGAGCTTAAAAGAGTATCAAACATCCATCCATACTTACAAACTTTCACCACTGAGTCCTGCCACTGACCACTGGATAACAGGCCAGTAGAATGTATATAGAAAAGGTTAGATAAAATAAAATGTTGCCATCATTGTTACACAGTGTGTGTTAGAAAAAGATAGAAATATTTTAAATTAGTTTACGCATAAGAGAATCATTGCCAATGATTATGAAAATATGTTGTAATACGTACTTTGCTAAATGTTTACCTTATTTATTTATAATTGTCATGCTTATGTATAACATAATTAAATATTACATCGATTTCATTATTGGACGCTTCGTGGAGTTTAGGGGAAATTCAGTATTTGACAAAAAAATCTAATTAGTCCGTCAGATAGATTTTCAAAACATTGGTTTCTTATATATTTTTTTGATGAAATTAATATACAAATATGGAGATATAATGCGTCAAAGATGGTGAATAGTATAGAAGTGGGGGCTAGTAACGTCACTTGTCAGTAAAAAGTGTACTGAGACGTGACGTCACACGAGATTTCAACTCACTGTATCGTCTTAATTTTTTATTTACGCTATAAAAGAAAAAATGCATGTCCTATATTTATTGGAAATCTATCTGACAGACTAATTAGTTCATTTTATACAAATACCTAAATTGAGATTTTTTAAGGTTAAGAAGTAGAGTTTAAAATAAAAGATGAGTATTTGGTGTTAGAAAATAAAGTTTTGTGAAGAAATTTTGTGTAGTGAAAAATTCAAAAAACATGTTCTTTTTAAACATAATTGTAAAAGAACTAAGTTTTGTGATGGGGAAGTTAAAAATAGGAAAGTTAGCAAAGACTAAAATTTGCATAAATTAAAATATTTATTACCATGTTCACTTTACTACTACTGTATATTTAATAATATTTATAATGCAATTCCTTTACGTATCACTGTAATTAAATTGTGTAAATAAATATCATATTAGCATGGAAGATATAGTAAAACAGTCAGAACAAAAAAAATGAATTACAGATTGTCGAATGATGGCGTTATTCATGCTTTTGTAATAATTATAAGAAAATATACAAACAAAATAAAAACAAAACTAAATTCAATATAATTTTTATTTCAACTAAATTAAAAATTAGTGTGCTTTTTCGCTATACAAAAGAAAAAAAAATATTACAAAGTCCGTTACTAAAATTATCAAGAGAATAATAATCTTAGAATTATTTATAATAGTATTAAAATTAGTCTTTTTCGCAGATGGCAATAATATTGAACATTAAATAAAAAACGTTAATTCTACACTCTATGGTCTTATAAAACAGGCTTGCTTAAATCCACAATTATTACCTTATCGACTTTCCCTTTAAATTGAAAAAACAAACGTTTCATCCAATATGAAATAGTAGTTTTTGAGATGAGTATGTTCAACCAAACACACTTCTATTTGATTATAGCTGATCTCTCTCCGGTCGTGTCGGATTGCCGTCCCATCGGGCTATGAGAGTTAAGGCACAGAGAGTGCACCTGTGTTAGCACACGCTTGTGCACTATAATATGTCCCGCGTAGCTGGCTGGTGTCATAGTAACACTAGCCGCCGTGGCCGAAATTATTACAGACAGTTAAAAAATAACGCAATTTAACCAAACCCATATTACAGAGACCATTACAAATGGTACACTTTAAAAAAGAATATTTGAGTCATAATTATTTTATTTACAAGATCGGGATACAAGCGAAAAAATATCTTTCTTTTTCATATCAAACAAACATACTTGAAAAGGATTTTTTATTTTAAATGTTACACCAAATACCAAAATAGGTTTTGACTGATGTCGCCCCATTTTTTACTGACCTCGAATGACTTGGCTTAACCTGATTCAAAATAATGTGGAAAATGGGTCCAAAAATACGAAGATTAAAATCATAAACTCAACATCACTACATAGTATAAAACAAAGTCGCTTCCCGCTGTCTGTCCCTATGTATGCTTAGATCTTTCAAACTACGCAATGGATTTTGATGTAGTTTTAATAGATAGAATGTTTTAAGAGGAAGGTTTATATGTATAATACATCAGTATTGCACCCGTGCGATGCTGGGACGGGTCGCTATTCTTATTATACTTGACAAAAGTTTTAAATTATTGTTAAAAATACATTTTTCGCTTGCATCCCTTTTTCATACATTTTCTACATTAAATACAGTCTACTTACAATATCTGCAAATAATACAAAAAAAGAAATACAAAACAATGGAGGTATATCTAAGCTTTGACTTTTAAAACATAATTTGTGACGATTTTTCTTTATTACAAACAAACTTATTAATAAGGTAGTGAGTTGTATGAGGCCATGCAAGTCTCTTCCCCCCTCTGTATGTAGTGTGGGTGCGACTCCCGCCATACACACTCATAGAGGTTTGTAACACACACAAGGGACTACAGGGGAAAGGGATCCCCTTCCCCTGTAGTCAGTTTCCTCGCGTACGAAAGGGTTTAATTTGTAAATTATAATGTCTAGATTTATCTTCAAGAAAATCATGTACAATAGGTCTACCGTCATTACAATTTCAGTAGTATTCATTTAAAGAAATTTAGTACAAAATAATAATTTTGAATGTCTATAGAATTGAATGAATTTATATAACATTTTAAAAATAAAATTTACAGCCAATCATAATATACAATTTATATGTTTTTAATAATAATATCATAATTAATAACACAAATGTTTAAATAATTAATTTTAATCGACGGAATTTTTCGATATGAGAGATTTTTAAGACGGTTTTAATGTCTATTTATTTATTTTGCATACTAATAATGCCCTGTGGTTTTATCCAACTTTTTGTGGATTTAAGAGTCTTAGTAAAGTTGTTAAATTGAATAGATCAATTAAAGGAATGTTATTTAATTTGGAATGATTTTAAATGCAATTTTTCCAATGGAATTTTTATATTTGGATATGAATAAATATTTGTTGTAAAGTCATTTCATTACAAATGGATATTTGATTAAAAACAACTAAATAGTCTGTCACATAGATTTCCAAAAACCATTAGATACGTATTTTTTATTATATCGAAGCTTTAAGAAAATACGAAGATATAACGCATCAAAGATGGTGAATCGTATGGAAGTGGGGGCTAGTAACGTCACTTGTCAGTAAACAGTGTACTGAGACGTGACGTCACACGAGATTTCAACTCACTGTATCATCTTCATTTATTATTTACGCGATAAAATAACTAGATACATTAGTATATTTTTTGGACATCTATCTGACAGATTAATTAGATTTTTTTTTTCAAACACCCAATTGTGACAATTAGTCTTAGAGACAATAAAATAATTGCTCTATATAATAAAGTATTTAGATGAATCAAGGAAGACTGGATAAGACCCTAAGGTCTTATAATAGCCATAATAAATGCTGAGAAAGTAATAATAGAAGAATTTTGAAAACAATTTACTTAACAAGAAAGTGGAACAATGTTATTTTGTGTTTTAAGAAGTTTTACAGAGCCATGATTGTTGGTTGTAATAGAAGATGTCCAATAGTGGGATAGGACAGAAATATGAAAAAGAAAAAACCGAAAATATGAATAGGAATAACTCATGTCCGATATTAAAGGTTTTTATGACGATCGAATCGTTTGAATCTAAAACGTAATATATGGTTAATACATAAATATTCCTCCATAAACACAACGCCATCTAGTCTCAAATTAAGCATACTAAAGTAGCTTATGTAATGAGGTACTAGTTAACTGATAAACATACTAAATACATACAACATACATATCATTGATAAATCACACACAAACATTTGTCCTGTGCGGCCACCGGTGTAGCAGTTAGGGCCACTAACCGCTAGACCAACAGGCCGGTCAAAAGGATTTCTACAACATGAAATAAGGTTATTCAAAATACTATTGCAAAATAGACAGAAGGTTTTAAAGTTTGAAAACATTAAAATTAAAATGTCACACAAAAAAATTGACTAAAATAACATTAGTTTAGAATCAAACAATTTGATCGTCAATACCCTTTAGTTTTAAAATACTCGACCACAAATTAACCGGAAACTTTTTTCATGAAAAAAAGTCCCGTCAACTCTGGTCTGTATTTTACACAAACACGTTTTTTTTTTCTACGAATTCAATTCTCCTTTCTCTTTTCAACAAGGAGTTAAAAGGAATTCTATAGATATAGGATAAAAAAATCCAGAAAAATGTGTCCGTTTTAGGTTTAGTCAAGTTTCATAAAGCTACAAGGATCTCTTGTCACGTGGCCGAAATCGGAACTAACGCCGTCATATATGAAAAACCATCACTTTTGACAGACAGTTGAGTTGATTCTTGTTGCGAATGCACACCAGCGCCCTCATGTTAATGTCATCCACGTGACGAAAGATCCTTGTAGCTCTATACAGCTTTATGCAAGAACGACACTCAACTAAGTGAAACTTTAAAAAGACTATTTGTCTTTACATTCTACTCCGTGTGGTGTCCGCATATAAAGAATAGCACCACCCCATATCCTCCACTGGGTGTCGTAAAAGGCGACTAATGGACCTTAAGACCCAGTGCACTGTACCAAGCACCTTGGGTCACCCGAATGGTGGCGGGTAAACAACCAACAATCGCATTCCCAAAGAGGGTTAGTGTCAGGCAGGCGGCCGACTATAAAACCATAGCCAAAACTTTAAGCAACATGTCTAGAAGACGTGTTGCGCCGACCCCAAGTGAAATGGGATAAGGGCAGGAAGATGATGATGATGTCTTTACATTCCACTAGACAAAGACAAAGGCCTCACAGCTAAAGGGACACTTTGCTGTGCGTCGATTTTGCATACTATTGTTAGTGTATAAGATTTAGACCTCAGACAGGACTCGAACTTACGACTCTTGATTCAACATACCAGTCGTTTTACCAACAAAGCTACTGAGGTCACTGTACGAGAGTTTAAATTAATCCATAACACTTGTTAATGTCTCAATGGGTAGATATTTTTGCCAATTGTAGTAAAAGCAAAGAATGTGATGTATTTTTTGTAATAAACATATGACTCTTTTGTAAAATACTATAGTTTTACTCAAGAAATTTTTGAAAAATTTAAAAAGATTCATATGAAAAATCATAGATGGCGCTATTTTTAGTTTTAAATTCTCAGATGGCAGCACTGTCGCGTCTCGCGACTTTCAAAATGGACTCACACACAAATTGACAGTTTCCCTATGAATACTAATATTAATTTAATATTAATATATTTACATTAGCTCAGTTATTCGTAACCCGTAGTTATATCATTAATGATTCATCTTATTTAGTAGGTATGTTGCTTCCGTGATCGCGGATTTCAGATCCGGAAATTACGGATCCGGATATGAATTATTCAAAAAAGTTATACTTTAACAAAATTGAAAGATTTCAAACGAAAAATATGATTCTGTATCCAGATTTAGTAGATAGGATAGAACGGATTTCACAAAACCTTTAAATTATGTATTACTTAAGGTCGTTACCCATTTAAGAAATATTGTTATCCGGATCCGAAAATCCGCGGATATAAAGACTACATCCGCAACAACCCTCTTCGTTATCTAGTAACAGTGTAATACATATTAATACTAGTCACTTAAATATCACGTTTAACGATTATTACGAGTCTGAATCGATTACTTATCAACAATCGTTACGTTTTCAAATCGATTCACAAAGACTCATAATTTAACTTTGGACAGAACTTGAAACATCAAAACATCACACGATTTTCATATTATTAAAAACATTGGAATAAGTTTCACATTTTTTGGAAACAATTTTAGTAAAATTTCGTTTAATAACACAATTTTCCGCCGAAAACACAATTCGGACTTAATTCTGCCGAACGAAGGCAATTCTTACTCATGTTGCAATTCACAGTTGAGGTTAAACACTATTCACGCCAAACTTTCGATCACCAATTTTACTTATTAGTCACTTTACTGTACAGGCCTCAATTTCGCCGAACCAACGAACTGTCACACACAAACACCTCAAATCCGCCGAACACAATTCATCACTGCACTGTATATTCACGCACAACAAGTCACTACACTGCCTCGTTTCCGCCGAAGCCGTTATTTCGGCGGTTGT
Source organism: Chrysodeixis includens (assembly GCA_941860345.1). NCBI lineage: Eukaryota > Metazoa > Arthropoda > Insecta > Lepidoptera > Noctuidae > Chrysodeixis > Chrysodeixis includens. The sequence continues at coordinate 1,139,312 of OW796110.1, read as the reverse complement.
TGAGGTAACCGCTACTAGCTCTCCTCGTTGGGCTCTCGCGTGGTCGGCGGCAGGCTCTGTGGCTGTGAGAACTGGTTCACCATCTTTGTTTGCATTATGTTGAGTAGGATGTCGGAGTATTGCTCTATTAGCGACATCGCGGGGTTGTTCGCGTTCGCTTCTGTAATATAAATGTTTTAAATAAGTATAAGTAGATAGAAATTTGGAAAAGAGGCCGTTTCTTAATCACGTGGCCTTTTTGGCAATTTATCTCCCTAGACTCTTAATACCTTATAGCCCCGAAACTTGTAGATTTTTATATTTGTACAAATAAACCTATTTTTTAAGGTTACTCAAGTTTACTTAAAAAAAAAATACAGGTGATATTATCACCTCCTGTCATATTGCTTGATATTGGTAAACCCCTTATCTGGCAGTGGGATTCTTTGCCCTGCAGTGGAATCTCCCTATGACACTTTGCGATTTCGACAAACCTGACACTAATATTCTTTGCCCAACAGTAGGTTCTTGAAAATTACAAAAAAAAACGATTTTTAACACATTTTTTTTATCATAACTTTCGTGAGGATGATTCATACTTAAATGATATAACGGTTTACCCAGTTCGACTCGCTCGCCCGCCGCCCCGTCAGCTCATGATTAAGGACTCCGGTTGGGTCCGAAACTAGTCCCACTATCCCGATACATACGCGTGAGTAAAGCGTTATATCGTTTACTAGAGTCAACTAGAGTCAGTAACGTTGTGAAAGTGCCTGAAAAGGCCTACTCGAAATAAAAACCTTTTGATTTTGATTTAAGTATGATTTTCTACAAACCTTTCGAGACGAGATTCTCCAGCTTATGCCGTGTGTTATCCACGTTGAGGCGGTACTCCCCATCGGTTGAGGAGAGGCTGGAGAGGGCTTGGTCTCCGTTCGTAGACCGGTTCACGGCCGTGCGGAGTACTTTCTGCGTTTCGAGGATGGCCGCTTCTAGACCTAGGGGTGGGAGATACGAGATAATATTAAAAATTCAGTTTTTTTATTTTGTTTCAGTTTACTTTTTATTGTAATTATTTACATTATTTTTCTGGTTTTAATCCTACTAATATTATAAAAACAAGTATGCAAGTTTGTTTATTTTTTTACAAAGGATGAAGCAATTTTGATAAAAATTGGTATGGAGTTAACTGTCGCCCGATATAAACATTTGTGAAACGCGCTAATTCTTGTCCTACGCGGGGATCGAGCCTGCGACACGTCGCGTACAGTGATAATTGGTGTGGTGACCTATACCACACGGCTATCCGTGCAGTCAAATTGAGTATTGAGTAGTTCGAGTATACCCAATAGCCCAATATCTAGTACTCACCGCTTATATCCGCAGCCGCGTTCGGTTCCCGTTGCAGGCTCGCGTACAGCTGCACCACTTTACACGCCGTCTTAGTCAACTGCTCGGTCAGAGCAGAACATAGCTGGGATGATGATACTGGAAACAGAATAAAATAGCCAATTATAAAATAATAATTACAATTTGACGGGCCTGTTGGTCTAGTGGTTAGTGACCCTGACTTCTAAGCCGGAGGTTGAGGTTCAGCCGTTCTCGAGTTATAGCGAGACAAACGAACAGCAATAGATTTTTTATATACATAGATGTTTGTAATTCCCAATGCTGGACAAAGGCCAGCTCTAAAGTAGCGGACATGATTTAAAATAAAATGACAGACCTGTTGGTCTAGTGGTTTGTGACCCTGACTGCTAAGCCGGAGGTCGTGGGTTCGATTCCCACCCAGGACAAATGTTTATGTCGTGAGCACGATCATTTGTTCTGTGTCTGGGTGTGATTTATCTATAATATGTATATATTTAGAAATATATAAGTATGTTTATCAGCTGTCTGATTACCATAACACAAGCTCTGCTTAGCTCGGGATCAGATGGCCGTGTGTGGATATTGTCCCAAGATATTTAGTTATTTAGCCTACAGGTTATGTTATTTAACTCACAGTTAGCTTCTGCCGGCGGCTCCGGTTTGGGTCTCTGTCGCGTGTTAGCAGTTAGTCGCGCCGTCACCTCTCTCGCTTTAGCAGATAGGTCCCTCTCGCTCCCGCTGCGACCTGGTAGTTACATGACATGATGATGGTTAGATTATGAAGATATTATAATGGTGTAGTTGGTCCAGTGGTTAGCAATACTGGAGGTTGTAAGTTCGATTCCCACCCAACACATGTGTTTGTGTGATGAGCACGATTATTTGTTCTGTGTGTGAGTGTAAATTATCATTAATATGTATGTATTTAGACCCGCTGCGCCGACCCCTAATAATAATTGGGATAAGGACAGGGGAATAATGATGTATGTATTTAGAAATATATAAGTATGTTCATCAGTTGCCTAGAAGTAATGCAAGCTTTGCTTAGTTTGAGACTAGATGGCGTTGGTCAACTGGGCCATATTAAAAAATTGTGTATTTGGCTAAAAAAAAAATATTAGCCTGTCAAATATATTTCTAAACAATATTGGATACGTATTTTTATAGTGAATCGTATGGAAGAAGGAGCTAGTATGTCACTTGCCAGTAAAAAGTGTATTATTGTAGATTAAACGGACAGACTAATTAGATTTTTTACCCAATTATTTCATTTTCATGAACCAAAACGGTATTTGGAATATGACAGAGTTTTACTTATAATGGTTATATAATAATATTATAGTGTTATTCGTGACATGTGGAATAGTTAATATTACAATAAATTACTGGATGATTACCAATATCCACGAGACTTTTACTCACCGATTCCATAGGTACTGCGCACCAATCAAAATCGCGTCCTTTGCCAAAGGTTGCTTAACCTTCACTCAGCAACTCAAAGTTAAATACTTACTTACATGAGTAGTAGGTACGGCCTAGGGTCGCAGAAGTAATCGTCTCCGTTTCTCATGACCCCTCCATAGTGGCGCACGACGAAAACCCGTCTGTTTTATTGGGTAGGGGCCGCCTTTCGGCAAAAAAGTCATATACCCTCGCCGCTAGCCGCCATCGGGCCAGGGAACTTTTCCTTGGCTCAAGAGACAGCGGGACGTTCTTGATTGGGGTCTTCTTCTGGGGGAAAAATAGAAAAAAAAGGTTTCTACCTCCCCACCCATCGAAATCGCGTCCTCACCTAAATCAGCTTAACTTGACTATCACTCACCGATTCTCCGCTGGCTGTGGTCCACTGATGAAGCCCTAGGACTCGGTGGGACCAGTCCCTTTCCATAGCATTTACTGGTCACCAATCTAAATCCCGACCTCATGGCCAGCTGCTTAACTTCCACTCACACACAAATAAGACAAGTATTTTTCTTATACACGAAAATCACGAAGTACTTATTCAAGCCTCTCTACACTTACGTGCCCACCCATCGAAATCGCGTCCTCACCTACGCCAGCTTAACTTGACTATCACTCACCGATTCTCCTCTGACTATGGTCCACCGACGAAGCCCTAGGCCTCGGCGGCACCGGTCCCTCGCCGTTGTTCCTCTCCTCGGCCTCCGAGCTGGACTCCTCTTGGCCGGCCGTGGCCAAACTCACTGTCGCGTGTTAAACCGTGTATTAGCGTGAGGGTTAAACGTTAACTAACTAGTTTGTGTACGATTAGGTATTTTTAGGTAGATTGCAGCGTGGTGTGATTGTAGTTTTAGATTTATTTAGCTATAGACTAAGTAAAAAAAATAAATATTGTAAATAAAACATAGTGATCAATCATTTTTCTTTGCTTAAGGACCATCCCCCCTATTTTAAGTCACCAAGTTCTCAACATCATCTTCCTGCCCTTATCCCATTTCACTTGGGGTCGGCGCAACATGTTTTTTTTTTTTTCTAACCATGTTGCTAATGGATTTGGCTATGGTTTTATAGTCGGCCGCCTGCCTGACACTAACCCTCTTTGGGAATGCGATTGTTGGTTGTTTACCCGCCACCATTCGGGTGACCCAAGGTGCTTGGTACAGTGCACTGGGTCTTAAGATCCATTAGTCGCCTTTTACGACACCCATTGGAGGATATGGGGTGGTGCTATTCTTTATATCCGGACACCACACGGAAACCACCAAGTTCTCAACAAATAATTAAATATACCCATGATAAAGAGTCAAAATTGACGATTTTTACAAAAAAAAAATCTTTTTTTATAACCCGTGGTTTCTGGAAGGCTGATCACGACTGTGATTGGTTGACCGTAAAACTTACAACCAATCACAGAGCTTGACATGAGATTTACTGAAGATTAAATTTTTTTTCAACCTACGCGCGCGTGAGTTGATGTTATTAGCTTTAGACATCAGAAAAAATGGAGCAGGTATATCAGTATATGGCATACTAGCTGTCCCTGCAAACTTCGTTTCGCTGACAAAAATAATGTGAAAACTATCGTTTTATTTATGACGAAAAATCCAAATATCTACGGAACTCTATTTTTTTCCAAAATAAAATATAGTCTATGTTACTCGTGGATAATGTAGCTTCCGAATGGTGAAAGAATTTTGAGCCTATTCATTACAACCAAACAAACAAACAAAGTTTTCCCCTTTATAATATTATTAGTGTAGATCAACCAACCTGCACTATAAGCATTGGCCAACCCGCGTCGCCTGGCAGTGTTAGCGGCCGCCTTGTTCATGGAGGAGATGGTGGGTCGCATGAGCCCCTGCGGCCGCGAGTTCTGCGCGCGAGACGGCTGCGGGTCCGACTCGGAATCACTCTACAAGTAACAATATAGATTTATAAGTAAGAAATACTGTAGAAGTAAGAGTTTGTTAGGGTGTTATTAGTAGAAATGGAAATCAGTAATTGCAATAGGGCTAGTGGCTAAGTCACATAGTAGATAAGTGGACAAAATCAAAAGTTATTTATTCAAATTAGGCTACAATGTAGCACTTTTTGAACGTCAAAATCATAATAGACAACACCCCATCGCCCACCCTTCACCACTTCCTGTGCTCTCGCTGCGGGAGAAGAAACGGCGCAACAAACTCCCCAGCAGCACGCTGTCTTCCTTTTACATTATAAGAATAATACAGTAAGGATTCTGATTTTGAATATTTGAGAAAGTGACATTGGTACTTACCTGCGTTAGGGATCGAATCTACACCTCGTGCATACAAATCCATACATAGAACCGCAAGGCCACCAAGACATTTTGAGACACTAGGACACTATAGGCTAGGAAAAGAAGATAAAATAGCTCACCTGATTGAGTACACCGACGCTAGAACTTCGTGTCATGTTCGACTTGTTGGCGTAGCGCGGCGCGGGACGGGCGAAGCCGGGGGACTTGGCGGTGCCGTTCTGTGGAGTGGACGGCTTCGACGACGGCCCTGTATAGATGTACATACAGTTAATATTGTGTAGGCAGTGAGATTTTGTGATAAGGATATATTTACAGTTATTTTTAGCTTTAAGTAAGACAGGAAAATAAGGCTGAAAATTTAAAATTTTGAAGAAAATTAAAAATGTTACTAATAATTAATTAAAAAGAGAAGACTATTTTTGTGAATAAATGAATCTTTCAGAACTTGAGTTTAAGTACTTTTCAAATATAGCATCAGGTATGGACATGAAATATTGAATCATCAATTTTTTTTATTTTAATCTTAGTTCTTTGAAAACTACTAAGAAAACTTAGGTACATGGTAGTAAAACTATATCTAAATACAACAATACATACATATACATATAATAACTACATAAAAAGCATTGATAAATGTTTACAGCGTTACACAATAGTTAAATATAACTAATCCACTAGTTAAGCATGCGACAGATACAAGTGAGAGTTAAAAAATGTGCAAACGACTTATACAAACCATACCATCAAAATTATAAAAAAAGATTTAAAGTACAGTCAGCATCAGAAGGCGGTTAACACAAACCGATTTACAAAGTGTCATTATTTTTCTATAACATGTAGGAATTGGTGCTTAGTATGTTTTAACTATACCAGGTGTCAAACCTATTTTGTTACCTAACATAACAGTAATTTATTAAATTCGGTTATGTAGTAAATTTGAAAATTTAAATGTGATAATTGACTTTTGATGCTGACCGTACCTATATACAAAAAAGATTTAAAAAAAGTAAATTAAAAAAAGAAACACCAAACCGCCATTTTATTGTGATGTTAGCCCAGTAAATATTGACAATATAAGACATGTAAAAGTGATATAATTATCCTACTTACAGAATGAATGATTTTAATTTAAATACAGATTATTAGCTTATAATATACGCTAGCCACCGACTTAACACAATTATTAGTATGAACCAACACCAATGTGTAATTAAGAGGACAAATTAATTACACAAAAAATCATTAGTTCGTCAGATAGACTTCCAAAAAATTGAATACGTCATTTTGGTTTAATCAAATGAAAATAAAATACCAAGATATAATGAAACAAAGATGTTATATCTTCTTTTTTTTTTCATTTGATTAAACAAAAAGTGCCAATGACTTACTGACGGACAGTCAAGTAGACAGGCATGACGAATCTATAAGGGTTACGTTTTGTGCCATTTGGCTACGGAACTCTAAAAATGACTGAATAAATCCAATATTTTTTGGAAATCAATCTGACAGGAATAATTCGATTTTTCCTCTCAAATACCCTAACAATTAGTCTACATTCCCACCACCGACTACATGTAGTGTAGTACTACATGTAGCCCTCCCACCACATAGCTACATCTATTTACGTAAACATCCCCCCACAATTAACGATTTTAAACTTTCGCGACTTGTACACATATTTTAGACGACAAACGGGACTTATTCGCGATATAATAAGGCTTTCCTCCCGACGTTTCGATCGAGTTGCACCGACCGTGGTCACGGGTGGACTGATCATCATCAGAAATATAAATAAATATCTTGGGACAATATCCTCACATGGCCATCTGATCCCAAGTTAAGCAGAGCTTGTGTGCTGGCAATCAGACAGCTGATAAACATACTTATATATTTCTAAATATATACATATTACAGATAAATCACACCCAGACACATAACAAAATGAACGTGCTCATCACACAAACATTAAATTTGTCCAGGGTAGGAATCGAGCCCACGACCTGTGGCTTAGCGAGTCAGGGTCTCTAACCACTAGATCAACAGGCCCGTCGCCATTGTATTATATCGCGAATTAGTCCCGTTTGTCATCTAAAATATCCCCTAGATTCCCGTTACATGTTAACCCTTTCACCAGCTACTTATGCCCACGTATTCCCAGCGCTGGGCACACGAACCTTGCGGCGTCCTGGGCGCGGGCAGCGGTTTGGCGGCGAGGTCCGACAGGGAGATGGCGCGCCGCATACCCGTGCCTTCATCCTCGCGGTCCGACGCGGACAGGTGCGAGCGATTCGCTGGAGATTGCGGGGTGTTGTAGCATGCTGGTAGCAATCTGAACGACTTATATAGAACTAGCTGACACGGCAGACTTCGTACTGCCCCAATCGATAAATAAAAGACCTAAAATTTACTAGAAAACCCTTAAATGGGAAAGTGCAAAGGGCTGTTTTTAGGGTTTGCCTGACAATTATTCGATTTTTTTTCTCACCTTTTAAACCTTCCCTAGACCTCCACGAACATTTCAAGACGATATTAACTAAAACGACAAAGTTATCCGCGAACAAACATAAAAAAAAGTATATATACGGTCGAATTCAGAAACCTCCTCCTTTTTTTGAAGTCGGTTAAAAATAAATAATAAACAATAAGTGTAATCAATACTCATTCAGATTGCTACAACAAAGCTCAAAAAAAACAACAACAATATTGCACAAAAATAATAAAAATAGGCATGCGCATAAAAAATCACGCATATGCCAAAAATCATGCATGCTGAAAAAAAATCCTGAAAAATTATAAAAAAGCGATGGTTTGTGATATGTCGTGAACCGGCCGTGCGATATAAATATATAAAATTGTATGTTTGTCATATCCTATAGAATTTTAGGTCGAATTCACAATATATCACATATGGAAAAGTATATTTTTGAATTTGGTTTCGTATAATGGAAATACTCAAACATAAAAATATAGATGATAACTTGTATTACAAATAATATTGGATTTTTCTTTTGCCCCGCAAACAAAAAATTACCTTGTGACATTACTTTTTCGTATAAATTTTGCGAAAGCGTTACGTCACAAATTCCCAGACTTTTATAAGCCTATATTGCTCTACCATAAAATGTATGAAATTAATGTTATTTACATGGTATTTGAAATAACTAAAGATTTATTTCATGTAATATACAACTGTAATCTCAAATGGCAAAGTTTACTAGAGAATTTTTTTGCTAAGAAGTGGCATCTCAATTAAGCTTATAAATTGTATTATCACAATATACCTTACATTCTAAAAATATTGTTTGAATATTTCCACGTTAAGCTGCAAAACCAAACTCAAAGAAAATACTACTTTTCCTTAAAAATACGCAACTGAAAGGGACCAAAAGTACAACAGCATGCAGTCCCAACCTTGCGCCGTTGTAAATTTCGATGGCAACACTGGATTTTGAATCGGAACCCTCTTCGCGAGACAAGTACCCCTAGGCGAACCGTAAAAAACCGGTCTTATTTTATGCGGAAAAATACGGTTTTCCATACAAAGTCGAGGAGTCGGGCCTCGCAAGATTTTCTTGAATGGTAATTTCGGTCTATTGAAACCGTAAAAAGATAAACGTTTCGGTGAATTTGTACAACTTGAGCTTGTAGTTGAAGATTCGTAATTTTCGCTATCTAAATGTACGTCTGTTTTCGGTATCACCATTTCATTGTAAACTCTTTGCTTTAAACTTTTTGGAGGGTTATTCATTTCTAGTACTGTGTTATTTAGTTTCACGTCGTTTTGTGATTCTGGTTCTATATTTCCTGCTTCGTTAGTGGTTTCCATAGCAACTGTGACTAGTCCTCCGATTTGGTCTGAGTCAAGAATATCAGGTAAAGATAAATTCCTTTTTATTTCTTTTGTGTCTGATGTCGTGTCTGTGTCTGTGTCAGCTTCTTCAAGAGTTAAAGACGCAAAATTATGGACAGTACTTGATTGTTTTGTGGCTAGTTTTTCAAACTTTCTTGAAAGTACTTTGACTACACCTTTCCCGTCATTGATGTTAGCTTTCAAAGGTCTCATTCTCCATTCTTTAAGTATTTTCTCTTGTAAAATCCTTTTTTCTTCCATTTCAACTAATTTGTTAATAATTTCTATTTTTCTTTCAATGTTTTTGTACTTTTTGATCTCGTCGCTCATTTCTGGCGCTATATTCTCTTTAGTATCACCTTGTCTGCTATGACAAGGTTTATTAAGGTCGTTTCTAGCTAATTTCAAATTGATAGTATCTTTGGCAGTTTTGGCATATAACTTATTATCTTGTTCCGCGTAATAATCTAAAGAATCTTTAGCAAAATCGTTGGCATCGACATCTAACGAATCCATGCTGACTTGTTTCATTCTTTCTAGCCTCTGCAACGCATATACTTCAAGACTATCCATTTGAATTTCAGATTTATTTTCATTAACGTCCTTCTCTTTTACGAATACATCGAAATGCTTTTCCGTACCGTCTGTTTCAAAGTTTGAATTAGCATCGTCTGGTTTCTTATTAGCTAAGTAGTTTTTGTTATGTAGTCCGTCCAATTTAGCTTTATATTGCGAAGATATTGATGAAGTCAGTCCTGCTTTTTCTATGCCTGCTTTTAATCTATTATTCATTTTGACAGAGGAGGTCCTTTTGATTGGTTTAGGAGGTTTGTGTGGAACGAATTCCATGGTTATTTTAGTGTTATTGTTTTTCTGTCCGGAGCCTCTTTCTAAGCTCTTTGTAGCGTTATTATATTTGCTGTTAGCTTTTTCTTTGTTCAACTGATTCTTGTTAACCTTTGTTTGTGTATTCTTTCTTATTTGTTCCTCGAATTTCTCTAAATTCTTTTGTACGTGGGAATTACGTTTTTTCCATCAGATTTTTTAGAGGGTTTGGTTTTGACGCCGGTTCTAAAACGACTTCAAAACTACAACTTTTAGACTTGACCATAGCATTCTGGTCACATCCGTCCATTTCGCTCTTATATTTATTTGAGAATTTTGGTTGAAGTGACTTGCTAGTATTCCCCATATAGTCAGTTTTAGTCAGTCGCGGTATTTCATCAGTCGGCTTTTTGTCTTTGCTATACTGCTGAATATTATTTCCATCGAAATAATAGGCAATATTTTTAGCCGGCGGCGGTTGTTTAGTCGACGAATCGTATAGACTCCTAGACCTGGTTACAGTTTTATGTCCGTCCATCGGGACATCAAACCCGCACACTTTGTTGACCGGCGGTTTTTGGGTCACAGCGGTGTTAATTTTACTTTCTCTATAGTTAGGACTACAGGCTTCGCCCATGTAATTGTTATACATATGCCCGAAGTAAGCGTTATTAGGACTCGATCCATAGCTTTTTGACGTATTATCAAATTCGTAACAGCTTTTGCTATTTCGAGGCATATTAACGTTTTTCTGTTTCTTAGGCTTAGTGCCTTCAAATAACATTTCTAGAGGCGCACTCTTAGTACACTCAGAGTCATCAGACAAAACGCTTTCTAAAGAATTACAATTTGTCCTACAAAGTTGGTTATCGTTTTCTAAAAACTCGTCAGATAAGACAGATTCTTGACTGCAACTATTCTTCATATATTTCTTTTGGTTTAAGAAGAAACTTGCGCTGCTGTGTCTATGATTATCTAAATATTCCGCATCATTCAAATTTTCGAACGAACAATTTTGCGAATCGTTCAAATTGTATCGACTGTCAAACTTGGCTTGCTGAAAAGCGACTTCGTTCCCGTATTTCAGGAATATTTCATTAGAAATACTGGAGCAGTTTGAATTGTCACTTAGAACGGACTCATTAGATCTAGTCACACATCTTTTGGTTAATACACTTTGACATCTATAAATGCTAGTGCTGTACTTCAATGAATCTTCGACAATATCGTCGAGGTTCGAAGGCATATTCCTAGGTAAAGTGGAGCTTTTCTGATTGGCTATATAAGCAGGCTTGGCCGGGACAACAGGTTTCTCACTCCCATAAATCTCATAATTCGAAACACTTCGTTTCGGTACGGTTTTAGTGTGTTTCTTACATACTTTCTTTGAATATAATTTGTTTTTACAGCTCGCGTCCTGACTAAGACTGCAGTCTTCGAGGGAGTCCGACGAAAAGTTGCCATCCTCCTTTTCTTTAGTCGGTTTAAGGTCTAAATCGTCGTGTCCAATATCATACTCATCTAAATCGCCGTATTTCTTAGTGATTTCAGCGATCATCTTCTCCGTATCCGACTTTATAGTATCGACTATACTTTTACCATTATCTTTAATATTTCTAGTATCGAGACCGACAAAAAAGCTTAAAGAATTACGTTTTTTAGGGTCTAAAGAATTCGTATCACTTTTTTGTGGATTTTGATTCGCTTTATCAGCCCATTTACATTCTTCCGACACAGGAGAAACCGGGCAAGACTTGTAGTTCTTAAAAATACTACGAGATGGTTTATTGGTCTTGATGGCAGGTTTCTCATCATTTTTAGTGAGATTTAAATGGAAATTCCTTGGTTTCGATTCCTTTTCGGGAAACAACCTATTAAAAACTTTGCTTTGAACAGGTTTACCCATATCTATAGTGAATGCTAACGGCTGTTTTTGCGGCAATTGTTCTTTAAAGACTAGCGGTTTAGTATCGAATGGAATATAATGTGTCTTCCTATCATTTTGCGCGGTTGGTATATTAGCATGGGGCGGTATATAAGGTGCTAGGTTTTCTAAATAATCTGGTATTATTTTATGGTTTAGATTCGCGGGTATCGCATAGGGGTTTTTAGTTCTATAGTCTAAGTGAGGGTTCAAACTGTCGAAATAGTTCGAGTTTAAACTATCCAGGTTCTCTTCAGGACATGGGTTTATTCCTGAGCCAGCGTTGGGAGAAAATTTTGGATTTTTGTTAGTATTTAGCGATGATTGTGGTACTTGTAAACGTATTAAGGAATTTGAACTCTAATAATATTATATTTAGAATCATTTTACAATGTATTTTATCTTTCACTTAAGGTAAAGGAATATCGACTTTGATAACGTTAATTTAAGTCATATGCAATAACTTTATATAGAAGTATAGACTTTATTAAGTAAACTTTAAGGTGTGTTTTCCCATAGTATAGTATTATGCTTCACTTATTACGTTTATAAGTACAATATTAATGAGATCACACTGTAGTGATGTCAAACATTATTTGTACAGACAAAGAAATGTTTTATTTATTTTTTAGTTTAAATTGTGAATAGATAGTTTACTTGAAATAAACTTTATTATTTGTGTAAAATTAATTAATGTTTTTGACAGAACTGGTCACTTGTGGCTCTTAAGAGAGGAAAGTAGAAGAAAATTGGGGAGGCCTTTGCCCAGCAGTAGGATATTTCAGGCTAATAAGAATAATGTATCTTTGAGCTCTCAACATAATATCTCAATTTTAGTGTATATTAACATCAACATCTCAAAAACTAGTAAATATACCGACTTAAATTTTTCGGTTAATTTTACAAACAAACTGACATAAAATATCTATCATCATTTTTAAATAATTACTAATAAAGTTAATTTCAAGTACTATATCCACAAGAAATTCCTTTGACTGTACATTAAAGTTTCTCACAAGGTTAAGCAACTCACCGTAAGTCCTGGAATTGGATGGGATAGCCATGGAGACAGGTCTGCCGCGTCGTGTGTTGTCCTTCTCCGGGATGTAAGATAGGTCTGTTGTTGACTGACTGGACTTTAGATTCGAGCGGTAGGCCACCTGCGAATATGAAAATGTTTAAATAAATAAATATACCTCAACTTTCACACAACGCCATCTAGTCTCAAATTAAGTATACTAGAGTAGCTGGTGTTATGAGTACTAGACAACTGATAATTTATAAATACATACATATTATAGATAAATTATACCCAGACACAGAACACATGATCGTGCTCATGACCCAAACATATTTTTTTACGTGTTTCGTTTTTTTTTTTAAAATAGACAATTGTCAGTTGAGTGACAATTTCAAAAAAGCATTGGTGGTTTCGAGGCGTAAGGCGCTTCCTAACATTTGAATCGGTGGAGGGGTTCAAGATCGACCCGCGGCCCAAACACTTTTTGCTGCGGGATGTTCGTGAGAGTTACCGTTCGCCCGGAACCCAAAGGGCTCCAGGAGGAACATAGTGGGTGTTAGTCAGTAACAGTCTGACACTCCCTCCCGCTGCACCCACAGCGGGCGGGGTGTTTTGATGATTTCCCACGAAAAAAAAGAAGTATTTCATGTAATATCATATACATAGTTGATGTGTATACTCACGCTCTCCAGCTGCTTCCTGGTCTCCAGTATCCTGCGGTTGAGTTCCTCCCGCCGCCTGGCCGCGTCGGGCTCGGGCGTGCGCGGCGCGGCGCGGGGCGCGGCGCGGGGGCGCGGCGGGGGCGCGGGGGCGCGCGACAGGTGGAGGGCGGACAGGGATGTAAGCTATACTCACGCTCTCCAGCTGCTTCCTGGTCTCCAGTATCCTGCGGTTGAGTTCCTCCCGCCGCCTGGCCGCGTCGGGCTCGGGCGTGCGCGGCGCGGCGCGGGGCGCGGCGCGGGGGCGCGGCGGGGGCGCGGGGGCGCGCGACAGGTGGAGGGCGGACAGGGATGTAAGCTATACTCACGCTCTCCAGCTGCTTCCTGGTCTCCAGTATCCTGCGGTTGAGTTCCTCCCGCCGCCTGGCCGCGTCGGGCTCGGGCGTGCGCGGGGGCGCGGCGGGGGCGCGGGGGCGCGCGACAGGTGGAGGGCGGACAGGGATGTAAGCTATACTCACGCTCTCCAGCTGCTTCCTGGTCTCCAGTATCCTGCGGTTGAGTTCCTCCCGCCGCCTGGCCGCGTCGGGCTCGGGCGTGCGCGGCGCGGCGCGGGGCGCGGCGCGGGGGGCGCGGCGGGGGCGCGGGGGCGCGCGACAGGTGGAGGGCGGACAGGGATGTAAGCTATACTCACGCTCTCCAGCTGCTTCCTGGTCTCCAGTATCCTGCGGTTGAGTTCCTCCCGCCGCCTGGCCGCGTCGGGCTCGGGCGTGCGCGGCGCGGCGCGGGGCGCGGCGCGGGGGCGCGGCGGGGGCGCGGGGGGCGCGCGACAGGTGGAGGGCGGACAGGGATGTAAGCTATACTCACGCTCTCCAGCTGCTTCCTGGTCTCCAGTATCCTGCGGTTGAGTTCCTCCCGCCGCCTGGCCGCGTCGGGCTCGGGCGTGCGCGGCGCGGCGCGGGGCGCGGCGCGGGGGCGCGGCGGGGGCGCGGGGGGCGCGCGACAGGTGGAGGGCGGACAGGGATGTAAGCTATACTCACGCTCTCCAGCTGCTTCCTGGTCTCCAGTATCCTGCGGTTGAGTTCCTCCCGCCGCCTGGCCGCGTCGGGCTCGGGCGTGCGCGGCGCGGCGCGGGGGGCGCGGCGGGGGCGCGGGGGGCGCGCGACAGGTGGAGGGCGGACAGGGATGTAAGCTATACTCACGCTCTCCAGCTGCTTCCTGGTCTCCAGTATCCTGCGGTTGAGTTCCTCCCGCCGCCTGGCCGCGTCGGGCTCGGGCGTGCGCGGCGCGGCGCGGGGCGCGGCGCGGGGGCGCGGCGGGGGCGCGGGGGCGCGCGACAGGTGGAGGGCGGACAGGGATGTAAGCTATACTCACGCTCTCCAGCTGCTTCCTGGTCTCCAGTATCCTGCGGTTGAGTTCCTCCCGCCGCCTGGCCGCGTCGGGCTCGGGCGTGCGCGGCGCGGCGCGGGGCGCGGCGCGGGGGGCGCGGCGGGGGCGCGGGGGCGCGCGACAGGTGGAGGGCGGACAGGGATGTAAGCTATACTCACGCTCTCCAGCTGCTTCCTGGTCTCCAGTATCCTGCGGTTGAGTTCCTCCCGCCGCCTGGCCGCGTCGGGCTCGGGCGTGCGCGGCGCGGCGCGGGGCGCGGCGCGGGGGCGCGGCGGGGGCGCGGGGGCGCGCGACAGGTGGAGGGCGGACAGGGATGTAAGCTATACTCACGCTCTCCAGCTGCTTCCTGGTCTCCAGTATCCTGCGGTTGAGTTCCTCCCGCCGCCTGGCCGCGTCGGGCTCGGGCGTGCGCGGCGCGGCGCGGGGCGCGGCGCGGGGGGCGCGGCGGGGGCGCGGGGGGCGCGCGACAGGTGGAGGGCGGACAGGGATGTAAGCTATACTCACGCTCTCCAGCTGCTTCCTGGTCTCCAGTATCCTGCGGTTGAGTTCCTCCCGCCGCCTGGCCGCGTCGGGCTCGGTGCGCGGCGCGGCGCGGGGCGCGGCGCGGGGGCGCGGCGGGGGCGCGGGGGCGCGCGACAGGTGGAGGGCGGACAGGGATGTAAGCTATACTCACGCTCTCCAGCTGCTTCCTGGTCTCCAGTATCCTGCGGTTGAGTTCCTCCCGCCGCCTGGCCGCGTCGGGCTCGGGCGTGCGCGGCGCGGCGCGGGGCGCGGCGCGGGGGCGCGGCGGGGGCGCGGGGGCGCGCGACAGGTGGAGGGCGGACAGGGATGTAAGCTATACTCACGCTCTCCAGCTGCTTCCTGGTCTCCAGTATCCTGCGGTTGAGTTCCTCCCGCCGCCTGGCCGCGTCGGGCTCGGGCGTGCGCGGCGCGGCGCGGGGCGCGGCGCGGGGGCGCGGCGGGGGCGCGGGGGCGCGCGACAGGTGGAGGGCGGACAGGGATGTAAGCTATACTCACGCTCTCCAGCTGCTTCCTGGTCTCCAGTATCCTGCGGTTGAGTTCCTCCCGCCGCCTGGCCGCGTCGGGCTCCGGGGTCCGCGGCGCGGCGCGGGGCGCGGCGCGGGGGCGCGGCGGGGGCGCGGGGGCGCGCGACAGGTGGAGGGCGGAGAGCGATGTGTTACCTACACGGGATTATGTTAGTAAAACATAAGGCGTATTGGAAACATTCGTTGTTACAATATATTCCACGACGTTCACAAAACGTAATTTAAAGTACGTTTTCAAAACGGGCCGCAGGCTGCAAACTGCAGCTGCAGACTGCAAGCGACACTACTCGTTTCTATGTAAATCTATGAAACTAATTCCAAGCGCGGCCGCAATGCGGCCTGCGGTCGCTGCCGTTAGTTTCATAGATTTACATAGAAACGAGTAGTGTCGCTTGCAGTCTGCAGCTGCAGTTTGCAGCCTGCGGCCCGTCTTGGAAACGTACCTTTAGTCTTAAACTAAGCAAGTCGATATGTTTGGGGATTGAACTCGAGATCTCTGACTGGGCAGTCTTGTGATCTTCCCACTAGGGTAAATCTTTATACATTCTCCTATTTTACTCAATTATATTTGAATGGCAGTTTAACGATTTTACAGCTATTTCAACCATGAATGCTCAACATTCATTCCTCAAGTTAAGCGCCCTAAAGTAGCTTGTATATTACTACAAGATAACTGATAAATATACTTATATACTTCTAAATACGTACATATAAGATGACAGACACAGAACAAATTATCGTGGTTATGTTAAAAGCAAAAAATCCGTGTCTAATGTTTTTTGGGAAATTTATCTGACGGACTTTTGTGTATATGTATAAGTTTTAAATGAAGAAATTTTATGTTTAGTATAGTTTCTGTCAATCGTTGTACTTTATTATGATTCAATAAAGAATCTTGTAATTTAATGAAAACTAAGTATCTAAAACGGACTACTTCATATTTTCTTTCAAAAAACACCCAACCACTAGCAGTATGTTGTAACATATAGCCACACATATTATGTATGTGTACTCACCGGCAGTCATGGTGGCGTCCATCTCCGCGCCGCTGAGGCTGTCGAAGGCGGACTTGATGTACTTCTCGCGGCGCCCCGCCGTGTCCAGCGACTCGCACGACCCGGATAGCGGGTTACGCTCCGTGTTGTCGCCAGATGGCGTTGATACCTATGAGTGGTCGAGACAAATTGTAATGATTTTAATATATTCCACGAGTTTCACACAACGCCATCTAGTCTCAAACTAAGTAGAGCTTGTATTATGTGTAATAGGCAATTGAATAGGCAGCTAATGTTTTTAAACTTTCGCGACTTGTACACATATTTTAGACAACAAACGGGTCTTATTCGCGACATAATTCGATATTTCTTTTCTCCTGACGTTTCGGCCGAGTTGCACCGACCGTGGTCACGGGTGGACGAAGTCCGATCGGAGAAATGTCGAATTAGATCGCGATTTAGTTCCGTTTGTCGTCTAAAATATGAATAGGCAGCATACATAAACATTGTATCCTCAAATATTTATTTTTCTGGCACGATTCCTATTTAAATTAAAATCTTAGAATATTGTAAATTGGAAGACAGCGTGCTGCTGGGGAGTTTGTTGCGCAGTTTCTTCTCCCGTAGCGAAAGCACAGGAAGCGGTGAAGGGTGGGCAATGGGGTGCTGTCTATTATAATTGTGACGTTCAAAAAGTGCTACATTCTAGCCTAATTTGAATAAATGACTTTTGCCTGTTTAGCCACCCAGACAGAACAAATGATCATGCTCATCACACAACCATTTGTCCTGGGTGGGAATCGGACCTACGACCTCCGGTATAGCAGACAGGGTCACTAACCACTAGACCAACAGACCCGTCATATATATCTTACATTGGTATTACGTCAGGTATATATACCGTGCAGTTCCCGGTGCGAATAGGGCTGACCCATATCGACCAATGGATGTCGTAAGAGGCGACTAAGGTATACTACGACCCGATGCATACCACCTAGCACCTCGGGTCAACCTTCTGGTGGGGAGTAAACCACCAGCAACAGCATTCCCAAGGAGGGTTGGCGTCAGGCAGGCGGCCGGCCGTAAAAATATACAGCCAAAACCTCAGCAGCATGGATAAGACATGCTGCGCCGACCCCAAATAATAATTGGGAGAAGGGCAGGGGAATGATGATGATGGTATTACGTCAGATAGGAACGTGTGGAAGAAGAAGACATGCTGCGCCGACCCCAAGTAATAATAAAGGATAAGGGCAGGGGAATGATGTATTGTTGTGCCACGTACCTCTGTCCTTACCTCGTCATCGTCGGAGTCCTGCGGCGTCCCCGCCAGCTTGGCGTGCGGCGGCTCGAGGCGGCCGTCGCCCGCCCAGCGCTTCGAGCGCCGGACAGACTCGCGTAACTCGTCCGCGTCCATCGCGTTTACCATGAATTCGCTATAAATGTGTGATTTTTGTAAGTAATGTAATTTTTCATCTAACAATTATAATAATGTATGTATGAGCTATATCCGCTCCGGGTCTGTGACCCGCGATGGCCCAATCGGTGTCGCACCATTCTACACCCCAAGCCTTACTCTCTGGTGTTGCCCACCTGCTGCCTATCGTGGCGGTATAATATGGGAGCCAGCGAGTCACCACCAGCCAAATTAATTACATTTTCAGGTATTGAAAAGCAGGTGTCATAGTTTTCTATAGTTAGAAAGGGAACACATCTAACGTATCCTATCCATAGCCCAAATTCGTTTCATCTCTATAATTTACAATAGTTTTGTAGCTACATTGGGCCGTTTATGTCTGTTCTTCCATAGAGCAGGGGTGGATGGCCCTTGGTAGATGCCCCATCACAGTTTAGATTAAAGTTCTCAACAAGGCCTCTGAATTTTGAACCTGTGTCCTTGTGCCTTTAAATAGGACGTGGTTTCTTTCCTTGAAGTTATAGATGGAGATTAATGAAGAGAGAATAAAATATGTTTACCGATCGCACCTAGAAACAGAACAAATAATCGGGGTCGTTACACAAACACTTGTCCTAGGTGGGAATCGAACGCTGCCGTAGAGTTACCGCGACCCTAAAGGGCTCCAGGAGGAACATAGTTGGTTTTAGTCAGTAAAAATCGGACACTCCCAAAAAAAAGGTGGGAATCGCACCCACGACTTCCGGTATAACAGTCAGGGTTACTAACCACTAGATCAACAGGCCCGTCATATGCCGGGGCAAATTAAGTATGTGTACCAACTTACCCCAGCGTCTCAGTATCGTTATTCCCGGGATAGTACGTGGGCCGGTTGCCCCTCTCTGATGACGAGGTCCTCTCGCCGTCAGATATATCCTCGATGTCGCCATCGTGTTCCGTTGATTCTTGATCCTGAAAACAATATAAATGTATAGGAAAATGTATATTTGTTTGAAACTCTTGTGAAATTAATTGAAGAACCATTTTGATTTGACCATCGGTTGAGTTATTATACCTACACTTACTTTTTTATTTGTATTCCCTATCACAGTCATAATAGATCAATCCCGCAAAATTAATTATAAAAAGTACAATCACAGTATAAATAAATACAGTAGTTTGACTCGTCGGTTTCTAAAAAACGAATACCTACAGCCGCGCGGTACGTAACAGCGATAGGGCTGCCCACCTACAGCATTAAAATGACATCAACAACACACCGTCCGTTCGTCACTGCGACACGCTCGCGACTGTATCATGCCACGATCCGATAGCGTAGGCATAACTAACGTTGCACGCGTTTATACGAAGACAACATACTGTATTTATTTATACTATGATACAAATCAAGGTTCATAAATACAACTCAAAGAACAGCTATATCCAAGAACGACATGGTATAATGTCTCCTTTAGTTGTCACGCTGTCTCTGTCATTGTCAAATGGAGAGACAAAGAGACATTTTTGAACGTCACTTATAATATCGTTCTTGCATACAAGCGTAAAACTAAACAAGCAAAAATGAAATATACAAGCAAAATTAATCACAAGCAAGACAGCAGAAATAAAAGTGTATAAGAGTTCTGTTTTTACCTTTTGAGGTGAACGCACATTTATCCAAGACGAACGCGTCAAACGAAACGAATTACACCCAGACACAGAACAAATGATCGTGCTCATCACACAAACATTTGTCCTGGGTGGAAATCGAACCCACGACCTCCGGCTTAGCAGTCAAGGCCACCAACCACTATTTTAGACGTGACGTGTATTTTAGATGATATGGCTGCAAAGGGTGTTGCTTGCGAGATGACGTCAGATAGGAACGTGTGGAAGAAGAACACATGCTGCGCCGACCCCAAATAATAGTTGGGATAAGGGCAGGGGAATGATGATGATGATGGGGTGGACAGTCGTGACTATGACCACGGTTTGTGCAACTCGACCGAAACGTCGAGAGAAAAGAAATATCGAATTATATCGCTAAAAACTCATTTGTCGTCGAAAATATGTGTACAAGTCGCGAAAGTTTAAAAATACCAACCACTAGACCAAGAGGCCAGTCAAAATTGGGATATGGGCAGCCAGGGTCACGCAGAGCATGCGCGAGCGATCCCGTGACGCTGGCTTAGGTAGTAGAAGGGGCCCGGGGTGTTTTTAGTCGGTGGGTGTCTGACATATCCCCTAGTGCCCTCGGTGTGGGTTGAAGTCATTAGAGTTTCGCCCCGAAAAAAAAGGGGAATCATGATAATACAGAATTCGAAAATTCGTTTCGTTCAATGCGATTTGCTCTGATAAATGTGCGTTCAACTTCTGACATACGGGAGTTCAAGAAAAAAACTAAAAAAAGGAAGCAAAAAATAAAACCGCACCTCGTATTTAAAACTGCCAAGCGAGGAATCGTCGGTATGATGTCGCGTCCGCGCCTCAGTCGCGCGACTTTGCGACAAATTAATCGTAACCTAACGTCGATAAACAAAAAATACGTGAATAGGGTGCTAGAGAACAAAAAGTGGGTTGTGATGGATAATTATGCAATGGATAGAATTTTTTATTCGACTTCTACAATATTGTTTTTAAGCTGTCGTCTATAAAAAATCAATAAAGGATTTTATTTTCGGCTGAACAAAACTCATTTCTATAATAACAAAAATCACTGTCATACTCCTTTCTTTGAAGTTGAGTAAATAACGAAGAGCCGAAAAAAGCACATAATTTATCATTGCATAATAATTCACCAAATAAAACAAAATATTAGTTAATGTTTCCATCAGTTTCTTCAAAAAATATTTATTTAGTTTTTATGTGAATTACAAAATACCAATGTGTAACTTAAAATTTGTATTAAAGTATACTTTTCATAAAAGTATATTAAATGAAACTAAAATAAGTTTATCATTACTGGTACATGATATTACGATCAAACCATTGGAAAACTGATGAAATCACACAAAAAACAATAACAGGACTATTTAAAATTCTAACCAACATAAATAATAATGAAATGATGTATACTTTACAAAAATAAAATTTAAATAACCCTGTACAAAAAATAAACAAAAAAATAAATAAGCATGCAACATTCACACATACAGTATAAACATGCACAAGCATTTATATATATATACAGCTACAAGGATCTTTCGTCACGTGGATGACATTAACATGAGGGCGTTGGTGTGCTTTTGCAACAAGAATCAACTCAACTGTCTGTCAAAAGTGATGGTTTGTCATATATGACGGCATTAGTTCCGATTTTGGCCACGTGACAAAAGATCCTTGTAGCACTAACAGTCTTATGCAAGAACGACGCATAGCAGACGCATAGCAATTTAATGTCCTTCATTAGCTGTCATTGTCAATAAAATGTAAAGACTAAAAGACATTTAAGAACGCCGCTTAACTAAGGGTAGTTCTTGCATAAGTGTACTAGACTAAAGCATGCCCTAGCACTTACAATATAAAATGATATACAATTAACATGCACAAGCAAGCAAACAAGCAAACAAACAGACAAACTAACAAGAAATGAGATAATGATTAGTAAAAGATCCATGTACCCTTATAGCTTAATGTTGGTCTTTTAATGCAGACAAAAATAATTAAAAAGAAGAAAATAACTTGAAACCAAAATTACCTACTTTATAAAAATCTTGTAGAAAGGGCCTAAGACTTTTCTTACCATAATTAATATTGATGAAGATAAGACACAAAATCACCATCATCATTACCTTATCCCAATTTTTACTTGGGGTCGGCGCAACACGTCTTTTAGACATGTTGCTTTAAGTTTTGGCTTAAAGATAAGACACAAAATGTCTTGTAGAAAACAAAAATAACTTTCTTTTAGACGCAGTTGCGTAAGTTATACCTAACGTTTGAATATTTATGAGTGATAATGAAAGTGTTTTTGCAAACAAATAAGTAAAACATACAGACAGACAAAAAAGCTGATGTTTATAAATAAGACAAATGCGTTTTCTATGCAATAAAGAACAAGACACAAAACAGTGCTAGAATGAAATTACTGGCATTTAAAAATAGTGTTTAATATCAAATCTATTGTCATGTTTTACTAACATTTAAATAAATAAAATAGAAAAGGAATAATCAATTTCTTAGCTGTAATTCACTTTATATTTATGAATACAGTTGCATTTATTGTTTATTTTAGCATGTGTGATTACCATTTCAAATAAACTTTCATATTGTTTTAACTTTTCTGGCATTATTATTCAACGTGGTAATGCCAACAGTCTCCTGGGCACGTTTCCCGCCATTGACGGAGATGACGATTTATTTTTAGAACTAATAAGTCTATGTATGATAGGTTTTAAATGTGGATGTCATACATTGGCAATATCTCAATTACACTATTATTTTAAGTACTTTCATAAATTAACATTATTACATACATAAGATTTCCCAGTCAAAAAAAAACTTTAGTATTGCCAGTAAAATAAATAAAAATGATACGCAAAACAACAGTCGTGAACGAAACACAAGCGGGTAGTAGACAAAATACAAAAAAACAAAACAAAATGCAAATAAATAATAGAAAAACAACATAAATAAACCTTTTCGACCCTTGGTGATATAGTGAGTATATCGTATGTTTTCCTCATCGTCGCGTCGAAGTTCCTGAATAGGGCCTCCACGCGCGGCAGTTGTGATAGATTCAGCGATTTCGGTCTCTATAGCAACCGACCACCGTTAGGACAATGGTTTATTGGTTTTTGTTTTTTTGAACCCATTTTTTTGGTAAGAGTGACAAGTGGAAGAAGAGTAGGGAGGCCTTTGCCCAGCAGTGGGACATCTCAGGCTAGTAATAATAATAATATTCTTTTTTTGGTAACTCTAAACTTGGTAGAGGAAGACTCAGTTGGCGAAGCGTAACGCGATTGTTTACTCTAGCGTATATATCGGAATAGTCCAAATAGTTTCGGACCCAACCGAAGTCCTTAACCATGAGTTAACGCGGTGGCGACTCAAACTGGCTCGACAGTTCGACAATTCGATCTTGTCATCGCGTTTATAACGCCTCCGGTCGGGGATTCCTAATAAATACGCGTAACTAAACAGAATAACTTAATCATCACTGCAGGGTACAGGTCTCTTCCCATATATTTTAGTTTGAGCTTTGATCACCATGCTAGCACGCTAGGTAAATTTATAATTGTGCACTTTATTTATATTGTACTAAAGTCTATTTTGTAGTATCACAAAGAAATACGCAGTGCTTCGTCAACTGTGTATAACCTCTCTTATAGACTGGCCTGTTTATTTTTGACTTAAGTGTCAGATTTTTACCTTCAGACTGGGTTTGAACCTACGATCAAAGTTCAAAGCACCAACCACAATAGGTAATTGCAATATCTATACAAATTATATACACCAATTAATTGAAAAACAGATTAATAACAGTTAGGAGGGCAAAAAAAGAAAAAACCAATAAACCATTCAACAAAAATAAAAAAAATAGGTTAAAAAAGGAAAATAAAAATTGCAAAATATAATGAAGTGTTAATTCAATAATAATAATAGTGAACAAAACATATAACCCACTACAGTGCAATATCAAAAAAGAATAATATAAAACTATTGCTATCCCTTTTACACATATTACAAACTACATAGTGTGGAAAAGAGAAAGACAGAAATATATCTTGAACAGTACATAGTATAATATATTCTATATAAAAAGAAATAGTGCAAAAGCTTTGATAATTAACCTACTTATAAAGATAATTTAGTGATGACTACTAATTTGAATTAAGATAATCTTACTAATATTATAAACGCGAAAGTTTGTAAGTATGGATAGATGTTTGTTACTCTTTCAAGCTCAAACGACTGGAGTTTTTTTGTTGAAATTTGGTATGTGTTAAATGGAAGTGTTTTCTTTATTATGAAATACTATGACATCTGCCTTTAAATACATATCTATCTCTTTTAATTCACGGGTTAACTTCAAGGGAAGAAACCCGGTCCTTTTTAACGGCTTACACGGGGACACAGGTCCAACATGCAGAGGCCTTGTTGAGAACTTTAATCTAAAGTGATGGGGCGACATAGACGGCCCAAGGTAGCTACAAAACTATAGTAAATTATGGATGAAACGAACTTGGGCTATGGATAGGATATGTTGGATGGGTTTATTTCTCAAACTATGGATAACTATGGCACCTGCCTTTAAATACATATCTATTATTATTATTATAAACCTGAGTAAAGTCGCGAGCAAAACCAATACAATATACAAAATAGCCTGAAGCGGGTTTTAACTACCTCACCGGACAAGTTAAACCTTCATTATACTTTGCAAGTTAACGGTTAACATTTAACTACACGTACAATTCACCATCACCGTACCGTCAACCGTGTGAGTGATCACATCGACAAATGTTAATAACATACACACTGAGTATTTAACTGACTGCAGAAAACAAGAGGTCTATTCTAAGTATTTGACCAAATTGTAAAAGGAGTATTGTACTTTTTTATTTTGAGTAGTTTATAGTATGCTGGTTTATAGTATATAGTAAGGGTACTTACTATATATGTATTTTTTGCCCTTAAAATTATAATTAATTGCAATTAGCATTAATTTGATCTCGAAAATTGGTTGTAAAAAACGAATGTGCCGTCAAAATTATCGCTGCAAAAACTACTGTATTCATATATTTAATCGTGATTAATTATTAAAAAAATATGTAAATACTCAGTGTGCACTACATACAGAAAAAAAACCAGTATCTTAGAGAAATTATTGAACAAATATTGAGTAACCAAAAAAAAGCTAAATAAAAATAGCATCAGACATTATAAAACCGTTATTTTTATACATTTCTCTTAAGATACTTTCACCAACAAAAACTCATTTAAACAAGGCGAGAAATATCATGCGAATTGCTATACCGATTGAAACACTATAATTTACAATATCACACAACGCCATCTAGTCT
Source organism: Chrysodeixis includens (assembly GCA_941860345.1). Classification (NCBI taxonomy): domain Eukaryota; kingdom Metazoa; phylum Arthropoda; class Insecta; order Lepidoptera; family Noctuidae; genus Chrysodeixis; species Chrysodeixis includens. Next base: position 1,114,093 of record OW796110.1, on the reverse strand, counting down.
CAAACTAAGCAAAGCTTGTAATATGAGTACTAGACATATAAACCTGTTTATATACTCCTAAATACATACATACTATAGATAAATTACACCCAGACACAGAACAAATGATCGTGCTCATCACACAAACATTTGTCATAGGTGGGGATCGAACCCACGACCTCTGGTGGTTCCGTATAACAGTCAGAGCGAACCAAGTAGACCAACAGGCAAGTCGCCATTTTTCCTAATTTTTTTTTTGTTGTTAAAGGATCATCTTTGATCTCCGAAATCAAAATCAAAAGGTCTTTATTTCGAGTAGGCCTTTTCAGGCACTTTCAAAACGTTACTGACTCTAGTTGCGCGTTTCCAAAATGTCATTCTTATGGAGAAGAACCGACAAGTTACTCCAAAAAAATGTACAGCAACTCGCGCGACATACCCCGCTTTGTCTATTGAGCTATAATATAGAGTGTACAGTTATTAAGTGTATAGACTAGTACCTGCTTCCCGGGTTGGTCTTTCCGATTCTCGATGTATCTCGTGTCTGTGCCGCTGTCCAACGAACTGTCTTTTGACCCGTCCGAGTCTGCGCGTTTATCTGTAAAAGTTGGAGAAATTAAATTAATTATTATACAACGTGTAACGGAAATAACGCACATCCACAGACACCCCAAAAAGAATATCCTTTTTTATCCACAATTAATGTATTGAAACATTTTTATCATTTTCTTAGATATTTGTTTTTATTACATATTGTCAGAATAATTTGTACAAATAATTGGCAAAACGCGTGGGCGCCCTATTGCTCAATACGTTACTTATAGCCTTATAGCCTTATTGCATCGACTTAAGGCTCAATTTCGTTTACTTCGAGTGCTTTATGAAAATAGTGTCTACAATTTAATTATTTCTAAATATTTTTTTGGTAAAAAAAATATTTATTTTTATTAATGAAATGGATTCTGTTATCGATTCTGAACAAAGTAGTTTCAGGATGTGCGTTAATTATGTTACACGGTGTATATATGATGAGTTTTAATAAAACTGGCTTTTGATATATCGCTCCACAGTCAAGAGACCAGTTAAAGTAAGATATAATACTCTTTTCTAACATTTGTGATAGACCAATTAACGATCCTGCCGGGGCTGCGGGATGTTCGTGAGAGTTACCGCTCGCCCGGCACCCCAAGGGCTCCAGGAGGAACATAGTGGGTGTTAGTCAGTAACAGTCTGATACTACCTCCCGCTGCACCCACAGCGGGCGGGGACATTTGATGGCTTCCCACGGAAAAAGGGCTACTTAAAGACATAACACACTTTCCTATCACCTGTAGAGTATCATCATCTTCCTGCCCTTATCCCATTCCACTTGGGGTCGGCGCAACTCGTCCTCTAGACATGTTGCTTAAAGTTTTGGCTATGGTTTTATAGTCGGCCGCCTGCCTGACACTAACCCTCTTTGGGAATGCGATTGTTGGTTGTTTACCCGCCACCATTCGGGTGACCCAAGGTGCTTGGTACAGTGCACTGGGTCTTAAGGTCCATTAGTCGCCTTTTACGACACCCAGTGGAGGATATGGGGTGGCGCTATTCTTTATATCCGGACAGCACACGGAATATGTCCTGTGGAGTGCTACTCACCAGTGTTAGGGTTGATCCTAGTGGCCCACTTGCCTCTCGCGGGGGGTTCGGGCGCGGCCGCCTCGCCGCCCACGGCCTCCGAGCCGAGGGACTTCTTAGCCCACGTGGGCAGGCGCCCGATACGGAGACTGAGGGATGTATGTCATAAATAAGTATTCTTAAACGTTCACACAACGTCATCTAGTCTCAAACTAAGTAAAGCTTGTATTATGAGTACTAGACAACTGATAAACATACTTATATATTTCTAAATACATACATACTATAGGTAAATTACATCACATAAACATTTGTCCTAGGCGGGATTCGAACCCACTAGCTCCGGTAAAGCAGTCAGGGCGACTAACCACTACACTGGCTACACCAACAGGCCAATCGATTCGTGTATAATCAATGCTCTCCTGAGCTTCAGACCGGACTGTGATGTGTTTGCGGATGAGTAGAAGGTGATCTTGTCTGAAATATTTCTCACACAACGCCATCTAGTCTCAAACTAAGTAAAGTTTATTATGAGTACTAGACAACTGATAAACATATTATAGACAACAAACGGGTCTTATTTGCGATAAAATTCGATATTTCTTCCGTACACCCATCACCGCGGTCGGTGCAACTCGGCCGAAACGTCGGGAGAAAAGAAATATCGAATTATATCGCGAATAAGTCCCGTTTGTTGTCCAAAATATGTGTATAAGTCGCGAGTTTAATATTGTCCAAAATTTTGTCAACCTAAAGGCCAAAACGATGAACATAAAGCGTTATTATTTATCTGATTATAAATAACACAGAAACTCACGTATAATCAGGCACGACGGGCGTAGAGAAGTTGTTGCTAGGCGGCAGGTCGCGCGGCGGGGAGCCCGCGTGAGACTCGCTCTCACTGTCTAGGCCAGACATGCCGTTACTGGACGGGACTTTTCTGGAGAACACAGGTTTATGGCTTGAAAATCATAATCGAAAATTGTGTATACAATATAGGTGTTTTTTCCGGGAATCACAGGTTTATGTGTTAGTTAAATTAAAATTTAAAAAAGTGTTTATTCAAAATAGGCGGCCTGTTTTGGGGATCACATATTTCATCATCATTTGTCAAAGTCACAATTTATTGATTATACAATATAGGCGGTCTTTCTTGGGATCATAGATTGAAGTGTTTGTTAAATTAAAATCAAAAAGTGTTTATACAAAATAGGCGGCCTTTCCTAGAGAACTTCTAAAATCAAAAATTGGTTATTCAAAATAGACGGCCTTTCCAAGGAATAACAGATTTCATCATCATCAAATCGAAATCAAGAACTATTTTTTTTAATTAGGCTACTAAGTAGCTCTTCTCGAAGGTCAGAATATGATGGACAGTGCTTACTCCATCGTTCACCCTCCATTATACGAAAACTAGCTTATAGAATAGAATACTCTTTATTGTACACCGTAGTTAAAGCTGTGAAAAGTAAATTATATACAGTAAGGGTACAATGGCGGTTTTATCGCTAATAGCGACATCTTCCAGACAATCTTATAGCAAATTTAGCTGGTAACCGCGATTTCACAGTAACATAGGGAGTCAAACACATCCCCACACCGTGTCCTCCACGTGGGTTGAAGACATTACCGTTTTACCACTAAAACAAATATAATAAATATAGGTTATACACTAACTTGCCCTGCCGTATCGCTTGCTGCGCGAGCCTCGCGCGCATGGTGACCACCATGTCGTGCGGCACGCGCCACACGAAGATGCAGCCGTCGCCCGACGCCGAGACCAGGTGCTGGCAGTCCGGGGTGAACCTGGGGGGAATAGGGGGATATGGTAATTATGGTATAAAACAGCAGCGTGTATTGGTTTGAGACAAGATTGCACTGTGTGAATTAAAAAATCAAAGAGTGATAAAGCTTATTTGATGTTATTGTTATATTATTGAGGTGTGGTTCATTTCACACTAGCTGGCAGTCCGAGGTGAATCTGTGGGGTTGTAGGAGGTGTGTTAATCAACTATATAGTATGATACAAAGTAGCTGTCTGTCTGTATGAACAGTTAAATCTTTAAAACTACGCAACGGTAGACAGGGAGACGTGACAATCAGCTACATAGTATAAAACAAAGACGTTGTTGTTGTCTCTGTATGCCCGCTTAAACTTTTCTGCGCAACGGTTTTTTTAATAAAAGGAAATTTAAGAGATAGATAATACATCAGTATTTCACCCTTTCGAAACTGGGGCGAAATGCTAGTTATAAATAAATTGCACTCATATACAGATAAAATGTTTTAATTGTGAAAGATAACAACGAGCGCGTGAAAATTTACAAGAACGTTAATTCGTTTTTTTTTTTTTGGTAATACCAAAGTAGCTTAAATTACTCCTTATTACATCAGCCAAAAAATAAACCCGGCAAAATTCGTTTAGTTATTCCAGAGATTAATAAGAACAAACAGGCAGACAGTCAAACAGACAGACCAAAATTTTTAAAAATGTTTGGCATACGCGCCGTAAAAAACCGATTACTCCAACATCACAAACTTCCACACCCACTTTACATATATAAACATGTATGTATATGTATGACACTAACTAACAACTAACACACGGAGTGCCCGCACATGGAGACCATGCACCATATTTATTTACATGTATGGCACTAACTTGAGCCCCGTGTACTCTAAATGTATGACTATGTATGTGTATGTATGACACTAACTTGAGTCCGGTGACGATCTCTGAGTGGCCGCACATGGAGGCCATGCACTCGCCGGAGTAGTAGTCGTACACGCTGAGCAGCTTGTCCGTGCTCGACGTGGCCAGGTAGATGCCGCTGTTGTCTAGGGCCACCTGACGGACAGACATACGGTAATATAGTAATAAATAAATATATTTTAGACAACAAACGTTACACATAGCGTTATTTGCGTATTTAGTTCGATATGTCATTTCTCCCGACGTTTCGGCCGAGTTGCACCGACCGTGGTCACGGGTGGAGAGTCGCAAAAGTTTAAAAACAATAAAAAAATATTCCACGACTTTCACACAACGCCATCTAGTCTCGAACTAAGCAGAGGTGGTGAAATATATACATATACTTAAGTAACACTCACACAGAACAAATGATGGTGCTCATGGGGTATCGAACCCGAATCAGGGTCACTAACTACTAGACCAACAGGCCTTTCAAATGTAATGTTTAGTTAACAATTATGTTAACAAAAACTTTCTCCCCCCTAGCCTATTGTGTCCCACAGCTGAGTAAAGGTCTCCCCCAAATCCCAACAAGGCAGAATGTACACGGTACTTATGTATATGTAATGTAATTTACCATCCCATTAAGTATACATTCTAAACAAATAAAGACCAATTCCATTCTATTCACACATCTACAAAATTCTAAAACTCATTTTGTTTGACGCTTTCATCTCGGATAAGTGTGCGATCACCTTTATTGACACATACCTTTATCAGAGTCCCATCTTCAGCCGTAGTTCCTCTGAACGTCTTCGTGTGTCGCCCGTGAGCCGCGCTGTACACACGGACGTTACGATCCTGTAATATTAGTGATAAATAAGTCAATCAACAACATCAAAGCGCTTTATTTGTTGCGTCTGGCCTATAATGTTACATTACACGTAAATGCCCGGTGAGAGAGCGCTATTATAGGTAAATTACACTCAGACACATAACAAATGATCGTGCTCATCACACAAACATTTGTCCTGGGTGAGATTCAAACTCACGACCTCCGGTATAGCAGTTAATGCCACTAACCACTAGACCAACAGGCCCGTCATTATCTATTTATTTCTATCGATTTAAATGGCGATGATGAGGTACTTTTTATAACAACAGTATGTAGTAAAACGGGGTAAATAAAGACATTTTCGGGGTAAATGGAAAAACAGTTTTTCTTAAATTTTAAAAGTTTTACGACACAAAATTATTATTTCCAGTTTCTTAACTGTGTGATTAAACATAAGTCCGTCTGAGTTCTTCGTCGTCTTCTTCACAAGAGAGTCGTCTTCACAACTCTGTCTGAGTTCATGTAAACAAACTTATGCGACACTCCGAAAGCAACTAATGTATTTAATGTTTTTAAACTTTTACGACTTGTACACATATTTTAGACGACAAACGGGACTTATGCGCGATATAATTTGACATTTCTTTTCTCCCGACGTTTCGGTCGAGTTGCACCGACCGTGGTTACGGGTGGACTGTCCACCGTGGCTGGTGACTGCAGTCGGTGCAAACTAATGTATTATTTTTCTATTCACCCCTCAAATCTCTTACCACCCCGTTTCACTGTTTAGGATACATAGTATCTGACCTGGCATGCGGTGAGTATATGCCGCCCCCCGGCATCCACTTCCATATCATACAGCGTGGTGCGGCCCGACACGTTCTGCCCGCGCTGGAACTGGTAGCCGCCGTCCTGCGTCTGGGTACGTGTTCAAAGAATAAATATCTTGATCGAGCTCATCACACAAACATTTGTCCGGGGTGGGAATCGAACCCACGACCTCCGGTTTAGCAGTCAGGGTCACTAACCACTAGACCAACAGGCCAGTCAAACAAAAAAACATTTATTGCGACTTAAAATGGTTAATATCATGTTAGTTGTTTAATGATTTATTTGGCTTGAAGGAGAATACAGATCACAGAAAAACTTAAACTTATAAAAAAAAATACAGATTATTCTAACTATAACGTAAAAAAACATAATAAGCGACTTCTAAGCTGGCATCGCTTCATCGGGACTTACAGGATGCCAAAAAAAACCATAGCTGATCTTACAAGGGAGAATAATTTACGTGTATTCAAAAATGTACAACATTGAAATCTCCGGGATACCTTCTCAAAAAGGCGAAAACTTGGTCTGTATGCATAAGAAACTTGTCAAGTATCCCAATGCTGGGCAAAGGTGGGGAAAATTTCCCAGCACTAGTAGCAGTTAAATATATTTGTTGATAATTTAGCTTGTATATGTCCAGTATCCCAATACTAAACAAAAGGGGAACATTTGAACTACTGCAAAAACATTAACCCGATTTTACGCAATCGGGTAAACATTAACGTATGTATTAGTATGTTGTAGTACTACTGACACGCTGAATTGACACATAGGATACTTTTTACCAAACTATAAAAAATAACTTAAATACACCGATAACCGATAAAAAGCACCTATAACCGACTTTTACTCGTGCGTAAATGATGCTCGGCGCTGAAAAATGATAAGTTTTTACACATAAAACAATGTTTACTTACACTCCTAAGTTGTCTAAACAGTATAGTCTTATCAGCGCCGCACGACACCATCTGCAGGCCGGCGCCCGAGCTCAGGAACCGGACCGCCGTGATGGAAGACGAGTGGTCGTCCAACGTCTGCATTATTTGGTAGCCCTGAGGAAACACATAGCAAACAATATTAACGATAGTACTTTCGCGACTTGTACACATATTTTAGAAGTTAAACGAGACTTATTCGCGATGTAAAACGATATTTCTTTTCTCTCTCGACGTTTCGATCGAGTTGCACAGACTGATGATCATCAGTCGACCTGTGAACACGGTCTGTGCAACTCGACCGAAACGTCGAGAGAAAAGAAATATCGTTTTTTATCATGAGTCGTTAATGCGATCATGTTTGGTAACAAGTGCATAGTCGGTGCAATAGTCACCTTCTTCTATTAATGTCTAAGAGTCATACATACAAACATAAACGTCACGCCTGTTTTCCTTTGGGGGTAGGCAGAGATCACATCTTCATCTAAAAGTCATAGGGTCATATCAGGCTCTATACACATAAATAGACTTACGAAAGGTATATTTACGCATGTGTACTAAAATTTGACATCAAGAACGCTCGAACGCGCTTCGTGTGAAATACAAACAAGAGGAACCTATCGGCTACAAGATATTTTTTTTACAGATTTTTTCCAACTAATCTGTATGCAATAGTTCGCCACTTTGGCTACATCCAGGCGTCTACAATTCAGTCTATATGGAAAGAAAAGAGCGTGCCGATGGTTGGCAAGCTGGTCTTTTTGTAAAGGCTCCTAACCTTGCCAAGTCTGTGTGGAAACAAAAGAGCGTGCCAATTGGCGAGCGCAAGTGTGTAGTGACTAGCCCTACCCTACCCTTGTCGACCCGGAAGACGTATGTGAAACTGTCTTTCGAGGGAGGCCGCATATAGGCCTCTAAGAACAAGTCTATATGGAAAGAAAAGAGCGTGCCAATCGGTAAAGCGGTGTGTGCGAAAGGCTCCTAGAATAGTCGACTCTGAAGACGTGCATAAGGCTATCTCTGGATGTGGTGGCTGCATCTGGGCCTCTAAAAGAGTGGTGAAATGGTGAGTGAGGTTGTGTACCCACCTTGTCCACCCGGAACACGTGTATGAGCCTGTCCCGGGAGGCGGAGGCCAGCAGCGCGGGCTGCGCGGCGTACTCCAGACACAACACCTCCGCGTCGTGCGCCTCCAGCCGGTGCAGGAGGGCCCCGCGCGCCGCCAACACCCACACGTTGCCCGCGCGGTCCCCCGCCGCCACGTGACGCCCGCACGGGGACATGCGCACGCATCTGTGCAACACGACGACATATATCACTAACTGCTGTTACCACTTCGTAAGGTAAAAAATAAAAAAAAAACGAAACAAATGAAACGTTTTTAAACTTACGCGACTTTTACACATGTTTTAAACAACAAACGGGTATTATTCGCGATGTACTTCGATATTTCTTGTCTCCCGACGTTTCAGCCGAGTTGCACAGACTTTGTGTCGATGTGCAACTCGACCGAGCCGCTTGTTGTCTAAAATACAGTATGTATATTTGAACGACGGACTTATTCAAACCACCAATAGTTTATGCATAGACTTCACCAATAAACGTATAAACAATAAAAAAAACCCTGATTAATGACGAACAAAATCGTTCCAAAAAAGTCCTAATAACTTCGCAACGTTTTAACACCCTCGCGCTTATCTATATACAACGTTGATAAAAGCGAGAGGCATTAAATTAAACCACATATTCTGTATATCATTATAAGGCTACACAACAAAAATCAAATCAATGTAAGCAATAGTTTAGTCACAGGATATTTTTTTAGTTTTTTTTTAGTTTGAACATGCTGTATCTTCCTGATTAGGTGACTAAGTTTTATAGGCATAGTTATCTAGTTGGCTCCGGTTGGGTCCGAAACTAGTCGGGCTATCCCGATAAATACGCGTGAGTAAACCGTTATAACGTTTTAAGTATGAATCATCCTCACGAAAGTTATTATAAAAATATTGCTTACATTGATTTGATTTTTGTTGTGTAGCCTTATAATGATATACAGAATATGTGGTTTCATTTAATGCCTCTCGCTTTTATCAACGTTGTATATAAAACGCTTCCGTTACTGACTGACTGACAGACAACGCACAGCCGAAACTACTGGTCGTAGAGAGCTGAAATTTGGCATGTAGGTTCCTTGAGATATGTAGGGGTGCACTAAGAAAGGATTTTTGGAAATTTAGCCCCTAAGGGGGTAAAAAGGGGTCATAACGTTTCTATGAAAAATCTTATTCCTTGGGCTTATAAACTTGAAACTTAGCACAAACACGTATATGGTCAAGTAAATAAGTTTGGCACTATAATTTTTTCCAAACTACCCTCCAATAGTGATTTAGGGGGTTGCGATTGGGTGACTGATTGACTTTCGCGCAGCCATAACCGCTCGGTATAGAAGTCTGATATTTTGAACAAGGCTTCCTTTAGTAACACAATTGACCACTAAGAAGGGATTTTTGGAGTAGCAAGCCCTTAGGAAGCGGGCGGGGGGGGGGGGGGGGGAGGAGATCAACTTATACTTTTAATTTTTCTAGACGATGTTTTTGTCTCGCTTTACTTTTTGTTACATAATGTAATCGACAAACTCCACCAACTTCAACTACTTATCGTTTTCAAATATTCACCATTAGAAAGCTACATCATCCCTGAGTAAGTAACTCAAGCTGTATATAATATAATTCAAATTGTAACAAGTTTTTAGCCTATAAAAGAAAGTCCTGTCGAGATCATTAAAAAACGCCTCAATCCCAAATTACACGTGGGCGAAGCCGCGAGCGAAAATCTAGTCGAACATATGCGCGGTCAATGACCGACGCCGACTTAGGTATGAATGCATTTCACTGCGCGGCACTCGTCGTCGACATCACAAGGGGCGCGGGGGGGCTTGTACGCTCGCTGCCTTAGCGGCGGCACGTGTTTGGCGCGTGATATTAGGCATTTTGCGCTCGTGTTCATAAATACTGTATTTTATCGGATAATTATATGAAAAATTAAGGTCATAGTTTTTTTACATATTTGGGTCGAGAATCGAATACTGACCACCCTCCTTCAATAAGTCCGTCGTTCAAATATACACGCTGTATACATACAACAACTTTATACATTGCTAGCTGTTGTCAGTGATTCCATACGCGAAAATAAAAAAAAACGGGAATGAATAATTTTTAAACCTATCAAATCAAACCTTTACGACTTATTTTAATACGTTCACATATTTTAGCCAACGAACGGGTTTTAATCGCGATGTAATTCAATATTTCTTTTTTCCCGACGTTTTGGCCGAGTTGCACCGACAAAGTGTCGGTGTGCAACTCGGCTAACCCGCTTGTTGTTTTAAATATACACACAGCAACTTTATACATTGCTAGCGGTTGCCAGTGACTTCGAACGCGAAAATAAAAAAAAACAGGAATAAAGAAATTTTAAATCTTTCAAAAAGAAAACACATCTAAAATATCCACAGCACAAATTAGTTTCATCTCCATAACTAAAAATATCTTTTTAGCTACCTTGGGCCGTCCACGTCTGCTCTTCCATAGAGCAGGGGTGGATGGCCCTTGGTAGGTGCCCCATCACACTTTAGATTAAAGTTCTCAACTAGGCCTCTGTATGTTAGACCTGTGTCCCCGTGTAAGCCTTTAAAAAGGACCGGGTTTCTTCCCTTGAAGTTAGCCCGTGAATTAAAAGAGATACAAATAATTATGTGTTTATTTACCTGACTCCAGTCTTATCATCGTAGGACTTGGCTTTATCCTTATCTGTAGTTGTGAGGTCGACATCCTTTAAAAACTTCAACTCGGGATCGATGTAGAACACTTTGTTCAGCTCCTGAAAATATATTGGTACTTTATTATGATGGTACTTACTACTTCACTGATTCTGACTGAATCTTTAATTGGTTAACCATAAAATAAGTAGAATAAGGTACTTATAAATGGAATTAGTCCGTCAGATGGATTAAAAAAAAATTGGATTCATTTTTTTCCTTAAATTGCTTAAACAAAAAATTAAGAAGATACACTGAGTTGAAATCTCGTGTGACGTCACGTCTCGAGGCGCTTTTTAATGACAATTGAAATCATTAACTAGATGAAGGAACATAGAGTGCACCTGTGTTAGCACATGCTTGTGCACTATAACATGTCCCGCGTAGCTGGCTGGTGTCATAGTAACACTAGCCGCCGTGGCCGAAATCGGTCCGGATACAATTATAATTACGTTTTAACGCTAAATCATTCTCTACACCGAAAAAGGTCTACCTTGGGACGGTTATAGTTTATCACAATACCAAGCGCGACATGCCCACTTGTGGGATCGTGGGCTATACTGCACTATACTCACGTTGCTATATATGTTGGTGGGCTGCGGGGCCAGCTGCCACAGTCGCACCGTGTCGTCGGACGAGCACGTGAGGAAGCTTCCGGCAGCGCCCGACGGCTGCATGTCCACGCCCCATATGCAGGCCGAGTGGTACAGGGCCGAGTGGGACTTGCCCACCTGTGGGGAAACGAGAGCTTGTGGTGAAGATCTCGTATTTTTTTGTACAATGAAGGTTTATATTTTTTAGACGACAAACGGGTCTTATTCGCGATATAATTCGATATTTCTTTTCTCCCGACGTTTCGGTCGAGTTGCACCAACCGTGGTCACGGGTCACGTGTGATCACGGTTGGTTATTAAATTATATCGTGAATAAGACCCGTTTGTTGTCTAAAAAATATATTTACAAATCGCGGAAGTTTAAAAACATCAATGAGGCTTTACGCAATGAATGCAGGGCGATTAGTACACTTCGCGAGGGGTTTCACAGACATTCAATTCACATCCACACACACAAATACACCCACACTCAGAACATGAATCCAGCAGTGGAATCTTATTTAGGCTACATTTTTTTTTTGTAATCTGCGATCAGTCGTCTAGACTACAATCAGGTGAGTTGGATTTGGATGATGATGATGAGGTTAGGTGAGGCAGAGCCATTGCTCATTCTCCCCATATTAAGGCAGCACGTCGCATTTAGGCTACATACAAAAAAAGTATTGTAGGTAGATAGGTCAGCATATTCTTGTATTGTATGAGTTGTATGTTTAGACTCACCCTCTTGATGTCCCTAACGTCCCACACATACAGGCTGTGGTCGTTGTACACGCAGGTGAGCTTGTGGTTGCGCGAGTCGTACGTCAGTGCCACCGCGTCCGGGTAGCGCGCGCCCGCCGGCTGGCTGAACATGTGGCTGTGGTGACAAATACGTAATACATTATAATAACTGTTTTATTATATGTTTTAGACGATAATCGGGTCTTATTTGCGATAAAATGAGATATTTCTTTTATCCCGACGTTTCGGCCGAGTTGCACAGACCGTGACCAGTCCACTCGTGACCACGGTCTGTGCAACTCGAATGAAATGTCGAGAGAAATAAAATATCGAATTATATCTTGAATAAGTCCCGTTTGTCGTCTAAAATCTATACATATAAAACTCTTCCGTTACTGACTGACTGACTGACAGACAACGCACAGCCGAAACTACTGGTCGTAAAAAGCTGAAATTTGGCACGTAGGTTCCTTGATATATGTAGGGGAGTACTAAGAAAGAGATTTTTACACGGCTAGTAATAATAATAATAACCATACCTGATGTTAGTCCCCTGCGCCACGTCCACGCCCAGATAGTGCGTCCTGGGCAGCGTGGTGACGTAGCGCAGGCCGCGCGGCGCGAAGCAGCGCACGATGCCCTCCGCGCAACCCACGAAGATGTACGACGCGCCCAGAGACATGCAGTTGGCTGATGTTGTCTAGACAATAATATATGTATAAAAGATAATAAATATTTCCCGACATACACACAACGTGACATACACACAATGATGGCGTACAGTCGCAAGCAAAAACACGACCAAACAGCTGCAGTAAATTTCTTGTGCGAAATTCCTGAAGCTGTTATGGAACATGCTTGAAAACTATTGGGTAATCATCGCGGCTTAAACAGTGTTACTATTACAGTAGCAGCTACGCGGGACATGTTATAGTGCACAAATATGTGCTAACACAGGTGCACTCTCTGTTCCTTTACTCTCATAGCCCGATGGGACGACAATCCGACACGACCGGAGAGAGATCAGGCGCAGGACCCACATTTTTACGTGCCTTTCGAAACACGGAAACTATGATATTCTTTTCTAAACCCCACACAACATTTGAAAATTAAGTGCGCCCCTTGGGGATCAATTTCAAGAGCTTTGACTTGGCAGTCCTATGGTCTTACCACTAAGCTATCACAGCTTCTATTTATCACAGAATTATTTGTTTATGTTATAAGTAAAAGTAAAGTTTGTCGGAAGGTCTCTCTACTCACCCTAAGCTCGACCCACTTGTCCAACAACCGTCTTCCATTAAACTCGCACAGTAGACCTCCCCGTGTGATGGCGTACGTACTGTCCGCGCAGTCGCCGCGCCCGCACACCACGTCACAGAACTCGTTGTCCTTCTGCTCGCCCAGGATCGCCGAGCGACCCATCAGAGGGACAGGTTCTTTGAACTAGAATAGAAAAGGATTTAAATAATTGTTCATATCATGTTAGACGACAAACGGAGTCTTATTCGCGATATAATACAATATTTCTTTTCTCCCGACGTTTCACACACGGTCCACCAGTGACCACGGGTCGGTGCAACTCGACCGAAACGTCGGGAAAAATAAATATCGAATTATATCGCGAATAAGACCCCTTTGTCGTCTAAAATATGTGTACAAGTCGCAAAAGTTAAAAATCAATAAAATATTAAAAAAAAAAAAAATTTAAAAATCAATAATGGGTTAAAGCCACCAATGGAAGTCTTTTTTTTAACTCCCGCACTAAGGACTTCCTTGTATCGCGGGGGGTTTCACAGACATTCAATTCACATGCACAAAGACACGCAGACTCAGAACAAGCATTTGTGGAACGCACAAATTCTTGTCCTACGCGGGGATCATCGGTGTGGTGACCTACACTCGGCAATCCGTGCCGTCGAATTCAATCGATGATGGCGAGATATGCTATAAGAATTGTTTACATTTAACTCCAGGCGATATGTAAACACTGCTCTTGTCAGCACTCGCGTTTCGTGTGATATACAAAGGAACTGTTCACATTTATGCTGCGTTCATATAAAATACCTACACTATACATGATTGTCAGCTCCTGAGTCTAACTTGCATTGAACTTGTATATACATGCTAGCTGTTTATTGCAATTTCGTACGCGTTAGCAATCTTCCCGCTTAAGTTAAAAAAAAGAATTCTTGGATAAAAAATAGATTCTCAGACCTACTCAATATGCTCACAAAATTTTAAGAGAATCGGTCGAGAATATGATCATAAACATTGTGACACGGAAATTTCAAATATACAGAGATAATGTCACATATAATTAAATCTCAATTGCAGAACACCTGTGCAAATCGGACATCTATCTGACGGGACTAATTCGATTTCTTTACTTAATCGTCATAAAACGGTCGTTACCTTAGCATTCCTCGAGTACTCCAGATACCAGAACTTGACGTGCCTGAAGCCGACGGTAACGAAGTAGTTGCCGTTCTCCGAGAAGCTCACTGCCTTCACGCGAGACGACACCTGCAAACGGAATTATAATAATAATATACATCGAATTTCATACAACGCCATCTAGTCTAAAACTAAGTAAAGTTTGTATTATGAGTATGACACCAGCCAGCTACGCGAGACATGTTATAGTGCACAAGCGTGTGCTAACACAGGAGCACTCTCTGTTCCTTTACTCTCATAGCCCGATGGGACGGCAATCCGACACGACCGGAGAGAGATCAAGCGCAGGAAGCTGTGATATTTATTTCTAAAACGCCCACAACATTTGAAAGTTGGTGCGCGCTTTGGGATCGAATTCTATCAACATCATTCGATCGATTTCGGTATTTTGGCGTTCACGCGCCTGAAGATGGCTAATGTACACAATCTTTGCGAGGAAAATCCGAGCACATTGAAGGCAGGTGAGTTTGCCGTCTTGAAAATGGTAAGAGACAGCAGCAGGTGGCCGGTGGGCTTTTACTCGGTCGCGTTTTGTATTAAGCTCAACTTTACGTTGATCCTCGAAATCGCATACATGATTGAAGTCTCGAAATCGGATACATGATTGAACTCTAGATCTTTGTCTTGCCAGTCCTGCGGTCTTATCACTAGGCTATTATATTTTCAATGGTGTCCCATACCTTGTTACTAGCCAGCTTCAGGTTAGCGCGCCAGTCCCAAACGTTGACGATCATGTCGTGCTGCGAGCCGATAGACACCAGGTACTTCGACGATGTCGAGAACGCCTGCGAAATTAATTAACATGTGTTAGAGCAATCAAATTGATGGACAGCTTATTTAAAAGTTTGGGGGAAAATAGCTGTGTTGAAATAGGTATATTAGATAAGGAGGGTTCTGGTTTTGGCTGGTAATAGTCCGAACCTGTTTATTATTTTTTGGGGTCCATTAATCACTTGTCCCCCCCCCTCCCCTCTTCCTTGGCGAGGTAAAAGACACCCCCCCTCTCACCCAACATCACGCGTATTTGAAATACCTCCAAAACATCTTAATGTTTGTCGTTCAAACCCTCCGCGAACAACGATTAATATCTTTAAAGCGGGAGTCGTTTAAAGGAAAAAGAAGAGAGAGAGAAGAATCGCACCTAAATTTGGTTTATTTTAACAATTGAATTAACCGATACATACCACACAACTGACCCCATGTGTGTGTCCAGAAAATTCTCCGATCTGTACCGCACCGGACGCCGTTGGGTCCTGAAAGAAAAGAAAAACAAAATTAATTACAGAACAATAAACAAAGTCTACACGAATCTTTCGGCACGTGGATGACATTAACATGAGGGCGCTGGTGTGCATATATTATTCGCAACAAGAATCGACTCAATCGTCTGTCAAAAGTGACGGTTTTTCATATATGACGGCATTAGTTACGATTTCGGCCACATGACAAAAATATTCTGAGGTACTGTACAAACAATAACAAATGCATCAGATGTTTAAGATATAGTTCTAACTCTTCATCAACAGATGTCGCTAGTAGTAATAACTTTCTCTAGATATACGAACACGTGCCGATAAAAGTTACTTCTACTCGCCACTAGGTGGCGCTAGTGGGACAATAACAGACGCTGTTAGCTGATACAGTACTGATATTTTAAATAACCCCCGACGTAAAAAGAGGGGTATTGTATTTTTGACCAGTCTGCCTGTCTGTTTAGATCTTTTGAATCAAAGGTGACCTATGTGCAAATGTTCTAAGACATGTTCGATGAAAATCGGTTGAGCCGTTTAATAGTTGTAGGGGGTGAAAGTGACCAGCATTATTGAGAGTATAGGTGTACGAAGACTTAGGTCTCTCTTTATGCAATTGGTGCTTTTCATCTAAGACCTCTAGGTTCGTGTAAAGGTGACCATTTATTCTTTAAGTCAATATGGGACATTGGTTTATTAGGTTAAATAATAGGCAGTCAATGAAAAAAAAAATATCTTTTAAACCAACTTTAAAAAGGAGGAGGTTTCTCAATTCGACCGTAAAAGCTTTTTTTAGAGAGAGAAATCGACGGATACTTCAAATTTTCGCTTCCAAAAAACAGGACAATTTCGTGTCCCATAGTTCATTTCGGGGACACCGGGACTCGTAATTGTAAAAAGTGTCAGTCCCGTTCGAAATGGGATGTCTGGTCACGTTTTTGATTACGCAATTAAATGTAGGTATTTTCTTTCTTTCTTTCACTAGGCTATCATTACTTAACTATAACTTGCTACATGACTATTACCTGTAGATCCCACACCCGTACGGCCGGCGCATGGCCGCACTCTCCGGTGGCGAGGTACCGGCCGTCCGGCGAGAACGCCACGCACGTCACGCTCTTCCGACATGCGTTCAGCACGTGGCTCTGCCTGTTCTTTCTTACGTTGTATAGTACTACTGTGCATCTGTGGAAAAAGAGAGATGTGGTATTAGAAAAACATATTTTTAGATAACCTAGCAACCCACCCCAGCTCCGCACTCATTTGTGGATCGCACAAATGCTTGTCTTCGGGATCGAACCCGTGACACGTCGCGCACACTGGTAATTGGCGTGGCGACCTATACCACTCGGCTATTCCTGCAGTCAAGACTGTATTGGTCGGTAGATGGCCAAATATTATTTTTCGTACATCGTCTACTAGGTCAAAAAATTGTTCATGTAAAGTAGGACTAGGGCTAGTACAGCTCAGGACAGGCGCCTTAAAACAGCGAGATAAACATGACTAACCATGAACAAGATGGCGATACGAAGCGGTTACCTTCCTTAGGAATTTTCAGAAAAAAAGTAGTTCTAAAGTCAGTGGAAGGAATGGAAGAGCTTGAACACATATTGTCGACATCAAACGAGTTATATTCGCGATATAATATGATACTTTTTTTCTCCCGTCGTTTCGGCCGAAACTGTTTCGACCGACTGTGACCATGGTCGGTGCAATTCGGAAGAATTTTTCCCCGCAGTTGAACAAAACCTTCTAATCTTCTTTTTATCGAATGGTATGGTGATGTACTTACTCTGTCTTTCGTCAGAGGCCTACAGGAGAACTACTGTCTAATTAATCAATTATTCACTATTCTCTATACAAGATCACCAACACCTTTACATCTGGTGCCATAACTCGCATCACACATACACCCACATAACTAGACCTCTACTTACCCCACGACACGAAACACAATACATGTGAACATTTACATTAGCATATAATTAACTAGTTAGAATATTCCATTCATTGGCTCGCCATTATCGAACGGACAGACAACGCGGAGGGAATTGACATGAGATGGGGTTGGGCCCCAGTTTTAGCGGGGATACTACTCTAACACTGGGAATGCAGGTTGATCCGAGTTGATCGAATCGCTGAGAGCAAGTCACGTGACTAGTCGAAAAGAAAAGTAATTCCCATATATTTGGCAGGCCTGTTGGTCTAGTGTTTAGTGGTTTGTGGCTCTGACTGCTATGCCGAAAATCGTGGGTTTGGTTCCCAGGACAAACGTTTGCGCGATGAGCACGATCATTTGTTAATTGTCTGGGTGTGATATCTTATTTTTACTTAGAAAACAATATATTAATGTTTCTTAGAAAATACGTTTCTTTTGCCGTAGCAACAGCACAGAAAGCGGTGAAGGGTGGGCGATGGGGTGCTGTCTATTATCATTTTGACGTTTAAAAGTGCTACATTGTACCCTAATTTGAATAAATTACTTTTATTTTGTTGTCAAAGTAAAAGAATTTCTCACACATACAATCCGCATGATTGTTCTAAATGAAAATAAATAAACAATTTTCTAAACATGCTGACATAGTGATGCACAAACAAAACCAGTATAATACATTAATGACTACACATTGTTTACGGTTTCGATTCGTCACACAGTAAATATCTAAACACAAGGTGATTAATGCAGTCAACAAGACGTGACTTTACAACAAACAAATATTTGTAACGTGGGATTTTTAACGATTAAGTTACGAACTAGCTATAAAGCAATAATAATTATAACATACATAAAGAAAAAGTATAATGGTTTTTTTTATCTTTTTCTTTCTTATAAAAGACTAGATGTTTTCACGTCTTGGTCCGCTTAGTATTTAACAAAAAAGTTAATTAGAGTACCTAAAGGTGCACAGGAACCACAGGTCTTATTACAAAAAAATACTGTCACTGAAAATCGGTTTTACGGAGTATAATGCCCGAGAAAGTATTTTTTCTATGAGACAACTAGCTTTCATGCAGGCGAAGCCATGCACTAAAACTTGAATGTAATAGACTAGCTGTTGTACGCAAATTCGCCCGCGCGAATGTCGGGTATAGCTTCAAAAATATTACCCCTTTGACGCTGTCGGTTAAAAAATAGCTTGTGTATTAATCCAGGGGGTCAGCTAACTCTATACCAGATTTATCAAGCCATTTGCGCAACAAACATCCATCCATCCACCCTTACAAACTTTCGCATTTATAATATTACTAGGATTTCATTTATCCATTAAAATTAAGCTTATACACAATACCTAGATATCTGTCAAGATAAAAACTATTAATATTTACAGTAACCCGCTATCAGTGCGACCTGTCCCTATGACAAATAAGTTATTTGATCGCGTGGGCCGCGCTTTGCTATTCATTTTACAGAAGCGATAGCGGAAGGGAATGGTAGGGTTGAGTGATAAGCGGCAGCGATTTGAGACCATACAAACTTTAGATAAAGGAAAAAAACTTGTAAGAATATGGTAGTAGTAAAGTTTTTTTTTGAAAATGTTTAAATGCCCCCGCCCGCTGTGTGTGCAGCGGGAGGTGTCAGGCTGTTACTGACTAAAACCCACTATGTTCCTCCTGGAGCCCTTTAAGTGCCAGGGTCGCGGCAACTCTTAAGAACAAAGTACTTGTTTTTTTTTTATATTATCTAACTACAATTTTACTTTTTAGTTTTCGCTGATTCTGAGTTCAACCTTATAGGTCTCGATTCCCTTGCAATTGTCAAAAAATTACGTTAGCTTTGAGTATAAATGGCTGTATCTTTTGATTGCGATGGCTTACCTTAGCCATGCCGTAAAATACATCAGCTTCTTTAAACACCTGTTACAGTATTACTGAATAAAGATTTCTAACTACAAGTTTTTCTATCGGAAATTCATTCAAAACGCCCGCCGTGTGACCAGTCCTATAATTTATGATTAGTACCATGGTTGAATAAGGAGATGAATGGTTAGCGAGCAACACGGAAACTAAGGGCTCTAATTAATGGCAAGGTGATCTGAAAAACACTAGTTATACTTACAATGAGTTGGTTGTGCATTTTAATGTATTGTGATTCTATGTATATCGACTAGTTTTTCAGGTATATCATAGTAAAAATAATATAAACCAGCCAGCATACACGTCTTACTATTGGGCACAGTTCTTTTCGTATAGAGGGAAGGTATGTGCACTAATCACCACAGTATCTCACTGCGAGCGATTTCAGATTCCAATATTTGGAAAATTGATTTCCTCACGACGTTCCATCACACAATTCTTCACTTCTTCACACATTCACTCAATTCTTTATTAGTATTCCGTATGTTATACAGGTAGTACATTTTACCAAGTTTGTGACTGCATTTATAAGAAATACATCAAATGGACTAATTTTGTTATGAAATATAACTATTAAGAATTGGTGAAAAAACTATAATACTATTTCTAAAGAATAAATATCTCTTGACAAGGGAAAGAACCCTAGCAAAACAGCGGGGTCACAGATACATAAATAAATATAATTTAACTTCAAAACCTCTTAAAGTTTTTACAATCAATAAAAACTAATACCCATTAACTTCCTAAACAAAATCTATTAAACTAAAAACGTTACAAGGGGTCAACACCCTCCATTTAAACAAATGAGTAATATACAGCGGGATTCACACGGGGTGGCCGCAGGCGAACCCGGGGCGCGCCTAGGCCGCACCTAGATGATATGGATTATAGTTTTCTGTATGACTAACACATTTGTAGGGGATTTTATTGTAAGCTTGAAGTATGATACTTTTATACATATATACATAATATACGTCACGCCTCTTTCCCTTGGGGGTAGGCAGAGATCACATCTTTCCATTTGCTACGATCCTGGCATACCACTTTAGCTTCATCCACACTCATCAATCGCTTCATACACGCCCGTCGCTTCATACTTTTATGTATCTACTTTATTGGATACTAGCTGGTTCTTGCAACTTCACAAGTGCAAATGTCGGTTATATCTACAAAACATTCTTTAATGCAACTGCGTTTCGTAATAGGCTGCTTTATATCCAACTGGATAAAAAGTAGCCTATATATTAATCCAGTGTGTCAACTAAATGTATAACAAATTTCATCAAAATTTCTAGAGTTGTTTGAGCGTGAAAGTCCATTCAGTCCAGAAAAATGAGGATCACGTGGTAAGGAAGTAGTTGAGCATGAATGTGGATAGATATAGGGGAAGAGGACGACCAAAGAAACGATGGATGTATTGTGTAAAAGATGATATGGCTGCAAAGAGTGTGACTTGCGAGATGACGTCAGATAGGAACGTGTGGAAGAAGAAGACATGCTGCGCCGACCCCAAATAATACTTAGGATCAGGGCAGGGAATGATATCATATCCAGCAAAAAGTATGTGTAAGGTATGTTATTGTGGCTTTCACTGGCCACCAGAGGCCATGGTCAGTGGCCCGAACCCTTATCGCTCACGCTCGTGCTTTGCCCGCTCCCGAACCTACTCAGTATGTGTCGCACGCGCTATGCACGCAGTCTTTCTCACGGCGACGCGCTGTGTGGCACGCCTAACTATGCTCGTGCTAAATGGTAATCCATCATCATAATCAGATTTAGACTTCATTGTGTTTATGTTGACTATTATCGATTCGAGAAGGAGGAGAAACATTGTCCGTTCAAACTTACAGGATTCTTAATATACGACGTAATCAGAAAAGCAACTGCTATGGTAAAGGTGTAATGCCTCTTAAACCAGCTGTGGAGGAGAGTGGCCAGAAGGCCTTTAAAGAATATCAAACAAATGGTCACGGTGCTGGAGATCGTTTAAAAAGAAATGAAATCATTTATGCTGCAAGCATGATCATTCTATCACTTTTATTTGTCTGAAACAGTGTGTTTTTGAGTTTGCTGGAGTCAACATATCCTATCAGAGTAACCTAAACACCTTAGAGATCAAGCGCAGTAGCTAAATTTTTTCGTACTTTTCGAAACACAGAAGCTATAATTATCCTTAAAAGGCACACAACATTTGAAAAGTCAATCCGCGCCTGTTATCGGAATCGAGACCTTTGACTTGGCAGTATTACGGTCTTACTCTTCTACATATAGCTATGGAAAAGGCGACATGACAATCAGAAAATTTTCTCGGAAACGGAAGCGCACACAGTAGGTATATAACAAAGCGGGGTGTTGACCCCGCTTTGTTATGTACCTACTTAGTCTACTTGCAGTACGTTGGTACTGCAAGTAGACTTTCTTGACTGCGCCGGCTCCTGTCTGGCCTCTGGTTATATGGATATTTAATTATTTAGGACTTTGCTTTGCGATGGAATCGTTCTAATATTAGAAACGAGAAAGTTTGTAAGTCTGGGTGGAAGTTTGTTACTCCTTCACGCTCAAACGGCTAGAGCAATTTTTATGAAATTTGGCACGGAGTTAGTTGACATCTTAGATTAACATATACGCTATATTTTAACCGACAGCATCAGAAGGGGGTAATGTTTTGGAAGCTATAACCTATATTTGCGCGTGCAAAGACGCGAGCAATTATTTTACAAATTATGGCAAAAAAACATACGAGATTATGGTCACATAATCTGTTTATTGTATAGTTGTTTCAAAGCGTAAAATTTCCATTATACTAGGGTAGAATATACTACGTGACTTGTAGCAGTTAAATAGCTAACCATCGTTTAGTATTCATAGTTATTTTCATACAGTACGATGAACTATCACGCTTCGCAACCCCTGAGGGAAAACTGTTTGATAGACTTGCTTATTTCGGCAATTACTTTCGACACGAATACATGTCATGATAAGACAGTATATAGGCAGGGGTATTACGTATATTGAAACAGCAAAACGATAGCAAATGATAGGGAAAATTCCTACTATCAATTGCATGCTAAAAGTAATGAATCGATACTTTAATAGCTAATAAATAGTCTGAAAAAAGTGGCTGTCACAGACTGACAGACCGACAGACAGACATGACAGATCTTTAAAGGTTCCGGTTTCGTCATTTGGGTACGATACCCTAAAAAGCAAGAAATTTTTGTTCGATTAAATGTATTAACCTTTCTTCTTCCAAGCCTCCCTGTCTTTTGCGATTTGAGGAATCCCGGGAGGCCTTTGACCAGCAAGCTAGAATCTTATTTAGACTAAATAAAAAATGTAGTAATCACCAAAAATACTAAACCAATTTAATAAAACCTTACTGTACCTACACCAGTTTATAGTACGTTATACTTTTGAAATTATTCCGTTTTCCTTGAAACATGAAAATCAAACACACGAATCAAGTCGCGGTAGCAAAGCCTGTTAATAATAACTTACTCCTTTCACAGACGAGAAACTGCAGTGCCTAAATAAATAACGAACCACCCTACGGCATAGCACTAGCTAATAAAGGCGAGTGCACACTTATCGATCTAAAGGCGCGGCTACACCACACCCCGTGGCAACCAGGTCTAAAGTTACCCTTGAGAATAAAGGCGAGGGTTTATTTTCATGATATTGTATTGAACCTTCAACTTTGACCGGTTTGAGGTCGAAATATTTATGTTCTGGTGTGGTGTTGCGAATGTTAATTTTAGCTGGCATTTGATATTATTGTTCTGGCTAATTAAAGGCACGCTGCAGACGGGAGATAATAATAATACCAGCCAATATATACATCCCCCTGCTGGGCACAGGCCTTTTCTTATATGAGGAAGGCTTGATCATAGATCATTACGGTAGCTCACTGCGGATTGGCGATTTCAGATTTTGATATGAATTCAGGTTTCCTCACGATGTATTTTTTCACCGTTTGTCGATAGTGTCTTAGAATAATTTCCCACTGGGATACAAAAAAGGGTGGCTTTAGAAACCATCTCTTTTCTTCAGTATATGAAGAAGACCGAAGATTATTTCGAACGAAGAATTTATTATAGTAAGTCAGGTTCCTCATAACCGAGAATCGCGACCCTTCCTATTTTAACAACCAGTTGCCTCTATTGGTAACGTTGCCTCTGGTGAAGTACACTACTAGTTACAGAATCGTAAAAATAATACTACATTTCACCTCTTTCTCTACCTTCCTATTCACATCAGTACTTAAGTAGTAAAAGAGGAACTTATGGAGTTTCTTGCTCAATAAGAATGACATTTTAGAACCGCGCAACTAGAGCCAGTAACGTTTTGAAAGTGCCTGAAAAGGCCTACCTACTCGAAATAAAAACCTTGTGATTTTAATTATTTTTTAAACTTTCTTAAATAATCAAAACAATTAAAAAGAACCCCATAACAACAGTGACATCGTAAACACCAAACACTTCCTCGTCAGAACACCGTATTGTTTGTCAGTTATGGCGGATGACGTCCGGACGTCAATGGACGTGAGGACGCTCCAAACTGGACGTATTACGTCAGTATAATGTGGTCGTTGTGGTAATACGTCGATGAATATTGATCAGTAAGATTTTATTCTTCATTCTCCTGCCCCTTATCCCTATTTTTATTTGGGCCCTGCGCCTGATCTCTCTCCGGTCGTATCGGATTGCGGTCCCATCGGGGTATGAGAGTAAAGGAACAGAGAGTGCACCTGTGTTAGCACACGCTTGTGCACTATAATATGTCCCGCGTAGCTGGCTGGTGTCATAGAAACACTAGCCGCCGTGGTCGAAATCGGTCCGGACATTATTATTATTTGGTGTCGGCGCAGCGTGTCTTCTTCTTCCACACGTTTCTGTCTGACGTATCTCGCAAGTAACACTCTTTACAGCCATATCATTTGCGCAGTCGAATTAGGTAATAGAGTTAATAGCTCAAAATATTTATGCATTTGTATCACTACGTATCACTACAAGTTATAAAACAAAGTCGTTCGCCGTGTCTGTTTGTCTGTCCACGATAAACACAAAAACTACTGCACCAAATTTTATGCTTTTTTCACCAATGTATAGAGTGGTTCTCGTGGAAGGTTTTGTATTTATTGATTAAAACATAACGATAGTTGTTGGAAAGTTATAATAATTATTGCGTTCGATATAGAATAATTTGGTAATATCAGAAAACGTCAAAGTGGGTAATGTTTTTACGGCTGTAACCGATATTCGCGCGGGCAAAGTCGCGGGCAACAGCTAGTCTAATATAAAATTGATTTCTCGATCAATAACGAAGGCATCTAGATATTTTCGTCGCTAAAAGTCCCCTCCTATTGTGTTCATTGAAGTATGCTACAGACTCGATAAGTCTGGACCGAAATAGCGGCGCTGTCTTAACAATTTTTTTTAGGGTACCTCGTAAAACTAAAATAATGGGTTTTGATCGAAATTTTGTTATAGGACATACGTCAGTTAAATACTTGCTATTATTACCTTGTTCGCGCGAATGTCGGTAATAAATGCAAAAACATTACAACCTCTGGCGCAGTCGGTTAAATTGGATATTTAGGCTACCCTAAGCATCCAGGGTATCAGGTCCCGCCATTATTTTTTTTGTAGCCTACATAAGATCCCGCTGCTGGGCAAAGGCCTCCCCTTTCTCCTTCCAAACCTCCCTGTCTTTTGCGATTTCTGGCCACGTGCGACCTGCATATCTGATAAGATCATCACACCACCTTCGCCGCAGTCGACCTCGACGACGATGTCCTTCCTCCGGCGTCCAGTAGGTGACAATCTTTGCCCATACCATTCACCACCATACCAAATTTTATCAAAAGAAAGAGGAATAAACATCCATTTATCCATACCTACACACTTTCGCCTTAAAAACATTAGTAGGCTAATAGGAATGGAAGAGGGACTGACAGCTTGTCTGCTACCCTTTAAAAACATAAGATCTGTACAGTTTTTGATAGAACTTAATTGGTGATATCTTAAAGTCAGATTAAAATTAAAAATTAAACTTGTAAATGTAGAAGATATCGTTGGGAAATACTAGTAAGACATTAGTATCACATGTATTACAAATCAAAAACCTTCATTTATACTACGCAACGAGCTTTCCTATATTATCCTATAATCTAGAAACGAGAATTCATCACGGTTGCCTACTTAGCATGGATATCTAGTCATTAAGTCTATATACAGTCTAACCCACATCAATCTTCAATACTGACCGAACGCCAAAGTAAACCTAACGGAGTGGAACATAGAGGCGATTTTAAATCCAAGGTGTTGTAGATTATACAATGCAAAAATGAACCTTATAGTGTACAACATAGAGATGATTTTATTTTCCGAAATATTGTGAATAAAAAAAAGCAAAATGAACTTTATGTGGTATTCCATAGAGGCGATTTTATGTCCGAAGTGTATTGTAAAGCGAAATGCAAATATGAATCTTATGGCGTAAGATATAGAGACGAATTTATTTCCAAGTTATTGTGAATGAAAAATGGCTTTAATGAACCTTATGAGATAAATCATAAGGGTGATTTGATTTCCAAGATAACAAAATGCTAATATGAACCTTATGGCGTACAACATAGAGATGAGTTTATTTCAAAGGTGTTGTGATGATAAAGTGCAAAAATGAACCTTATCATTTAAAACAAAGAGTGTGTTTTTAATATCAAAGTGTTGACAGTCGACAGTTTTCAGTTTTTGTTCTTCCTCGTTAGTAAGTCGTGTTAGTTTTACCATTAACTGACATACAACATTGAATTTTATTTATTCAATGTTTTTTTGAGAAAGCTGTGTTTGATGAGGCTAAAGACAGTATCGGGTTTGCAGTAATGGATAATAAACCAACAAGCAAGAAATAAATTAATGACACCACATTTCTAGCCTATAATATTCATGATCTCTCTTCGGTCGTGTCGGATTGCCGTCCCATCGGGCTATGAGAGTAAAGGAACAGAGAGTGCACCTGTGTGCAAGTACACAGGAGCAAGCACACGCTTGCTCCTGTGTAGTTAGTTTTGATTGCACGGTTAGCTGAGTGGTATAGGTCACCACGCCAATTACCACAGTACGCGACGTGTCGCGGGTTCAGGCGTAGGACAAGAATTTGTGCGTACCACAAATGCTTGTTCTGAGTCTGGGTGTCTCTGTGCATGTGAATCGAATGTCTATGAAGTTGTCTAGTGCTCATAATACAAGCTCCACTTTTTGACACTAGATGGCGTTGTATGAAAGTCGTGGAACATTATTTATTTATATACGGAACCATCTTGTAACAAACCTCTGACTTGACCGATTTATAGCTATTT
Source organism: Chrysodeixis includens (assembly GCA_941860345.1). Taxonomy (NCBI): domain Eukaryota; kingdom Metazoa; phylum Arthropoda; class Insecta; order Lepidoptera; family Noctuidae; genus Chrysodeixis; species Chrysodeixis includens. The sequence continues at coordinate 1,087,131 of OW796110.1, read as the reverse complement.
CCGAAGAGACCGGCGCAGTCGAGTATTTTAAGGAAATTGCCTTCCCAGCCTACTCGCGTTGTATAATAGCTTCAGATATATCATGGAAAATGCCGCATCAATTTAATATATCAAATATGAAAGTATGCTTATAATAGGTCGGGGAAAAATTCTTTTCGCATTATAGTATGTATGAACTTGTAATAAAATCTTTCTCTCTCTAATAAAATTAGAATTTGGAATTATGTTCTTTAAAATTTAAAATTTCAATTGTACCAAAACCAGCCAGATACAAATACTACAGTCAAAAAGATTTTATTACAAGTTCATACATACTATAATGCGAAAAGACTTTTTCCCCGACCTAATATTTAAAATCTCGTTACGACAATGCGGGGAATATCGTTCGAGTTGGAATTCATTGAGGAGCCGAGCTGCTCTGGTATCAATAATGATGTATAGGCGGCAATGTATTCTGTGGAGAGCGAGGGATATGATTTGATACAATTGATACATTGTAAAAGTAGGTTGAACTTGAGAGGCAAGAAAGACAGGATGATGTACAGGGAAGGAGACTTTTAATAAAAGGTTCTATGATTGGATATAGAAGCAGGAATTTGCAAGTTCGAAACTTAATACAGTGAAAAAAATATGTGAAGTGAAAAGTTTTCGAAGATATTAGTACTATTTTTAAGACACCCCTGACAAACGGTGAAAAAAACATCGTAAGGAAACCTGGATTCGAAATATTGTAATCTGAAATATCCCGCAGTGAGCTAGCGTGGTGATCAATGCTCAAACCTTCCCTATATGAGAAGTGGCCTGTACTCAGCAATGGGATATTAACAAGGCAGTTTAGACGAATAGGATCAGAAACGATGAATAGATTTTGTAAAAGATGATATGGTCAAGAGTGTGACTTGCGAGATGACGTCAGATAGGAACGCGTGGAAGAAGCAGACATGCTGCGACGACCCTAAATAATGATTGGGATAAGGGCAGGGGAATGATGATGATGAGTTTCGATAAATAGGAACTTTCCATGTTGCTTCATTCTAACAATATTAGAAGCTAACTTGCCACACACCTGTGATAACATAGTTTGCTAAACCCCCGGGGGTACTCGGGCACCGCAAAATTGGATGCGACACACCGTGAAACGACGGAGTTACCAGGTAAATATCAAAGGTCAAATAGAGATATATCTGCACTTTAACATGTATTTTTCAACAAAATATGGATAAAAACGGTACAGATTTTTGTTATCTTGAAGATGATGGGACGGCAATCCGACACCACCGGAGAGAGATCAAGCGCAGGACACCCATTTTTACATGCCTTCCGAAACACGGAAGCTGTGATATTCATTTCTAAACTGCACACAACATCCGAAACGTCGGTGCGCCCAGTGGGGATCGAACTCGAGACCTTTACTTTGCAGTCCTATGGTCTTACCACTAGGCTATCACAGCTTCGATCTATCCGTCTCTACATTGTAATTATCATAACATTGACCCTTCATCTTTTTGCTCTTCACGATATCTTTGCTGCAGAGATAAAATATTGCTGCCGGGGCTGCGGGATGTTCGTAAGAGTTACCGCGACCCTGGCATTCAAAGGGCTCCAGGAGGAACATAGTGGGCTTTAGTCAGTAACAGTCTGACACCCGCCCGCTGCGCCCACAGGGGCGGGGTTTTTTGATGATTTTCCTACGGAAAAAAAGGGGATAAAAGATTGCAACTACTCACCCTGCCGGATATGCGACTAGTTCCGTGTTGGGATCGCAGTCGAGAGCCGCATTGCTGCCCACCGTCAGACCGAGAACGCTCTCGAGTTTTATCTGAGGACAAAAGGAATTCTTGTTAGTTATTTATACGAAATAAAATAAATAATCATATTAATACTAGCTACCTTGGGCCGTCCATGTCTGTTCTTTTATAGAGCAGGGGTGGATAGCCCTTGGTAGGTGCCCCATATCATTTTAGATTAAAGTTCTCAACAAGGCCTCTGCATGTTGGCCCTGTGTCCCCGTGTAAGCCTTTAAAAAGGACCGGGTTTCTTCCCTAGAAGTCATCCCGTGAATTGAAAAAGAATTAATACTAGTACAAAATGGTGACAAATGGTATTAAATACAAGGCAGGTTGAATGAATTTTCATCGACCAATCCGCAGCCGTTTCTGCGTAGGTATTAAAATTTCAAAAAATATATAAACATTTTTGTTGCTTTTCGTATCGATGCGTTTTTTAACGAACCTGGCTTATACCAACAGGCATACCCAAGTGACGATTTGATATTCATTAAAGTTAATAGAAAATTATTGAAGTAATGGGAATGACAGGTTATTACATATAATAGAGGAACTTCTCAAAACGAAATGTAATTTTCATATTATCGACGGTTTTCTTAAAAAGGAGGAGATCCTTTCCAAGAAGTCTGTTAAATATTGTTCTCACTTCGGCTGCTTGTAATTTTTTTATGATTGTTTACCATAACATTACCGCTTGCTATCCAATTTAAAATATTACTTTTTATTGGAAAGGATTATAAACAAGGACTAGGACTTTCTCAAGGCTTTTAAAAATCTCAAAACACAACTTAATCTCATCGAAAAATCTAGAAATACACGAAAACATCCTACGATGGCCTAAAGTATTAAACTTCAATGTCGTCGACAACAAACTATTTACGCAATCGTTTGTATAACGTACCTATATGTCCTAAAAAGTGTTTTAATCTGCATGTAAACAATATACTTTACATATATTAAGAGATTCGTCGAGGTATGTCTGTTTATTGTATAGTATCCACTATACAATAAACATAGTAGTAGATGTGTTTGTGGAATTTGACGGGCCTGTTGGTCTAGTGGTTAGTGGTCCTGGCTGCTATTTTGGTGGTCGTGGGTTCGATTCTGACCCAGGACCCTTGAGACCCTTTGAGCGTGAAAGAGTATTAAACTTCCATTCGACCATACCAACAGAGAGCTTGTAGGCATGAATGGATGTTTGTTACTTTTTCACTCGCTTATAATATTATTAGAATTCAAGTTTATAATCCAATATTACTCTCATAATTTAGATTAATTCCATGATACAATATCATATTTTACCAGAAGTTTATGGCGGAAAACGTGCCAAAGATAAAGAGCCCTTTATACATTGTTGTCGTTTACAAAGACCGGGGTAATAGCCCATCTATTTACTATATCAGGATGGAGTTTTGCCAATCTTATAATAAAAAACATTAATGGATGTCTTTCAAATAGAAAGAAGAAAGGGAGACCTATGCCCAGGAGTGGTATAACGTATGTAATTATAATACACTATGTTTTCCTGCGGCTTCACCTACGTGGAAGTCGGTTATAGCTGCAAAACATTAACCTTCATTTCTGGAGTCACGTTAAAGTTACTTATGTATTTAATCAACATCAAAAGGCTTTTATTTTGAGTACTTCATGTTCAGGTACTTTCATGACGTTACTCCAAGGGTATCCAGGTTGTCCAAATTTCATCCGAATTGGTTTAGGATAGGTGGGAAATCTTCCCAGATTAACAAATAACATTTCTCTTTGAAACGGATAACACTGTTTTCACGAAAAACTTTCTTTTTTATGAATTCTTCACAAAGTTGAAACGAGCAAAAGGAGCTATAAATACGAAACACAAGCAAACCCGTGGTCCAAAGCGAGTTTTAACAATATTTGGACTACGCAAGGCTGTGCTAGTTGTGCAAATATCTCGGAAACCTTGGCTACGTTAGATAAAGACTAGACGTTAGAATACAGATAACGAAGGATGTGGGTTTACAAGGTTTGAGATTAATGGGTAATGTCATGATGAATTTTCTTTAGTTAATAGCATCTAGAGTAAGAAATGAGTGTTTCGGAAGGCACGTTAAAATGTGGGTCCTGCGTCTTATCTCTCTTCGGTCGTTTCGGATTGCCGTCCCATCGGGATATGACAGTAAAGGAACAGAGAGTGCACTTGTATTTGCGCACACGCTTGTGCACTATAATATTATGTCCTGCGTAGCTGGCTGGTGTCATAGTAACATTAGTCGCAAGAAATACTGATTGACTTCCTTCACTAAACTAAGTTTGAAAGTGGCACCCGTAACGGAAAAAGTTTGTGGTAACCGGCTGTCATGGTTTAGGCATGTTATGCGAGGAAAAGTGGATCACTTGATAAGGAAGGTGCTGGACATGAATGTGGATGGATATAGGGGAAGAGGACGACCATTGAAACGATGGTTGGATTGTGTGAAAGATGATATGGCTGCAAAGAGTGTGACTTGCAAGATGATGAATAGGAACGTGTGGAAGACGAAGACATGCTGTGCCGACCCCAAAAAATAATTGGGATAAGGGCAGGGGAATGATGATGATGTGTTTATTGTCATGGCAGTGGGTTTAGGAGGAGATGAGGACTACTCCTACTTGCTAACAGGGCAAGAAGGAGCCAACAGCGTGGTCCTTCGTATCTGTTTTTAAAAGGAGTAAGGAATGGGCTCTTTAAACCCATCCTGCAGGAAGAAGTCCTATATCTGAGGCTAGAGTCGCGTAGAGCATGCGCGAGCGATCCCGTGACGTCCCGTTTGTCGGTAGGTGTCCGACATATCCCCACGCTGTGCCATGGTGTATCTTTAGCTTTGTTTCATAGTAAAAATTATTTCAAACAGAAGGTTAATATAAATTATACATCAGTATTGCACCCATGCAAAGCTGTAGCAGGTCGTTAGTAATTTATAAGAAGATCTTGTTTCGACCACATGTATATTGTGGCCACAAGTAACGATATATTATGAATCAAACAGACCGACTTAAATGTTATTTGATCGACACACAAGTTGCGTTACGCATGTAACTCGATCTCAAGCCGCCGTTCAACTTGTGAGTAATAATATAATTATAACTAGCTCTTGTTCGTGATTTCACCCGCGCGAATGTCGGTTATAGCTGCAAAAACATTTCCCTATCTGACACTATCAGTTAAAAAGTAGCCTATGATATAATCTAGGGTGTCAGGTAACTCCATACTAAACTTCATCAAAATTGCTACAGCCGTTCGATCGTGAAAGATTGACAAACAGCAATCCATCTATAAGAAAAATAACGTGATTTTTATTCACGTAAACAGGCTATTTATATCTAAAAACGAATAAAATATAATTCTTCAATAAAATTTCCTTTTTCGCACAATCGTTTTATACCACCCACTAAGCCAACACTTTTTGTCTCACACTAAAGTCTGCACAATTTCGCAAAAACTAAGAAACTTCTATAAGAAAAACTTGTATACAAACATATCCACCATAACCCGCTCACCTTGACTCACAAGGCTGTATCGTTTACAAATGCATCCTCGCGCATGCGCAAGGACGACCGGTCGGCCATCTTGGATCAAGTGTCAGTCGACCTTGACAGCGCGCGGAATTCCCTGATTTTTTTTCTTTTACATTAAGGGTGCCTGTCCACCGGTGCGGAGCTAGGCTGCGGAGCGGAGAAACTCAGATTGATTAACCAATAGGATTGTACGAAATCTCCGCTCCTTGCTCGCTGTGCAATCCTATTGGCTAATATATCCCAGTTTCTCCGCTCCGCAGCCTAGCTCCGCTCCGGTGGACAGGCACCCTAAAAGGCGTTGGATTCGTGTGCGGTTTTTGTTCGAAAAAAAAATGTGCTGTAGGTACATTTATTCACACTCATCTACTACTAAAAGCTCCTAATTTACACTAGCCATAGTTGAATTTTGTTAATCATTTTATGTAATGTGTTTTTTTATACTATTACGTCTTTAAGTAAAAGTGATTCTCACTTATACTTTACTACTAGTTTACTCTATGCCATTTTAATTCAGCGCTGGATTTTGAGCATCAAGATAGAGTTACTAACTCTAGTGGTGTGAAAATTTCAGTTTTCTTGCTGTTACGGTTCATGAGATACAGCCTGGAGACAGACAGACTTACAGACAGACAGATAAACAGCCAGCTGAGGCCTAGTAATAGGGTTCCGTTTTACCCTTTGGGTATGAAATCCAAAAAATCAATGTGTTGTATCTCACTACGTCTATTTGAGTGTATAACTAGTAATACAATAGATATTTTTCATCAGTATTAAGGAGTTAACATGGTTATTAAGGTCATTGTTCGATACGCTACGCAGAATAAGTAGTTATTTCTTAACTAGACCCGGTTAGTGTTCTCAAACCAGTTTTATTTTAGACTCACGTTTTAGAATTGTCTTGCTAATAGATTCGCGCTTTACATTTAATAGCTAATTGTTCATAAATCATTTTCTTTTAAAGAATACTTAGTAAAAATGCGCGGTGATTTTTCAAATAATACTTCTACAATTCTTTTAACTTTCTCTAAGAGAAAAATTTGTCTAGTCCAAGAAAAATTTGGACCTCTCGTCACATTTTGATCAGCTGAAAATACGATTTAGTTTTGAACGTAAAGATATAATTTTAATAACTCACTCATTCAAAGGTGATATGATTGCGCAATATAATTACGATCCAAAATGTTTACTTCAGAGATTTGAGTTTCGGGACAACTTCTCCCAAATACATTACAGAAGTTATTACAAAAATCTCTAAACCTCCAATAAATAACGTTAAAGTAATTTAAGTTATAAAACATCCTGAACAGTACAAAGTAACATAAAACCATGAAACCGAGTCCCAGTCCCAACACAACTAACTGACAAATTAATGTACAGCAGAAGAAATAAATTTCAAATGAATAGAGAAAAAGACAACTGTAATATACTTCAATAATTACTTCGAACACAGTATCAATAAATACAGTACGACGTCTTCATACAAACGGGTGCAATGCGAGTCATGCCTACACTATCGGATCGTGGCATGATACAGTCGCGAGCGTGTCGCAGTGACGAACGGACGGCGTGTTGTTCATCATCTTCCTGCCCTTATCCCATTTTACTTGGGGTCGGCGCAACATGTTTTTTTCTAAACATGTTGCTAATGGTTTTGGCTATGGTTTTATAGTCGGCCGCCTGCCTGACACTAACCTTATTTGGGAATGCGATTGTTGCTTGTTTACCCGCCATCATTCGGGTGACCCAAGGTGCTTGGTACAGTGCACTGGGTCGGACGGTGTGTTTTTGATGTAATTAAAATGCTGTAGGTGGGCAGCCCTATCGCTGTTACGTATCTACCGCGCGGCTGTAGGCAGTTATTTGTTAGAAACGGTCAAATCTTACTACTGTATTTATTTCCACTGTGCTTCAAACTTTCCATTTCGCTATGCTGTCTCACTTTCACTCAATTGATTTGTGTTAGCTTAGAAAGGGACGAGAGAATTTAAAGGGGAATTCAATAATAAAGTCTAGACTAGACAGACTTGTTTAGACGTCCTTGTATGAAAGGCACATAATTAGTTTATAAATTCCAGACATCAACCTTTCTAGGTTGAAGCGAATAGCAAATTTCTTAATCGACTTGATACATTGACCTTTGATCTCTGTAATTACCATTTTGACATGCTATACAGCTACAAGGATCTTTCGGCACGTGGATGACATTAACATGAGGGCGCTGGTGTGTAGATTCGCAACAAGGATCAACTCAACTGTCGGTCAAAAGTTGAACTGTCGTTTTTCTTTGTCTAAGAATGTATTCTTTGTTGAAGATCCTTATAAATACATAAATAAAAGTGATGGTTTTTCATATATGACGGCAATAGTTCCGACTTCGGCCACATGCCAAAAGAAAGAAATTAATCCTTTCTTAATTTTCTAGATCGAACAGCTGTTTTAACTGGAAGTAAAAGAAAACTGTAACAAATCGCACGCTATCGCTTTAAACGAACAATTTTCTACGCCATTAGTTTGGACGATTTTTAATCAACGCGCTGAATATTCATACCCTTGGTAGAAATCGAAAACTAATAATGAGTAGATTGAACAGATGCTGAAGAAACAGGTCACCACAACAACTGCCAACTTTAATGATCAAGAGTAACTTATCAATAAATAAATATGAATATTCCACGACTTTCATACAACGCCATCTAGTCTCAAACTAAGCAGAGCTTGTGTTATGAGTACTAGACAACTGGTAAACATATTTATTTATATACTTCGAACAGAACAAATGATCGTGCAAATCACACAAACATCTATCCTAGCTATAGCAGTCAGGGCCACTAACCACTAGACCAGTCAAATTACTTACTTTATTGAGCGTCTAGTCGGTTTTTCTTCATAGGAAATACATTTTAAAACGGAATTACGAAAATAATTAATTCTATCTTAGGCTAATGCGTGAAATTTACCACCGAATGCTTCATGGTAATTTATGATGAGTAAGAACTGAACCCACGACCTCTTGTAAGGCCCGTAACAGGGCCTTAACCACTAAACCTACAGGCCAATCAAACACGATCATCTACCACAAAACTCCTTTACAATTATCATCAACAACATTCAAATCAATAAACAAAACAGCATCGACTAGGCGAGAACAATTCTCAACCGTTTACAAATTCCTAAGTTCCTAACGCTAAACATGGTATGTACAACAAGTGTCGAAATACCAAAGCGAATAGTTTCGTCAGCGAACACCGGTCGGGGGGTACCTGTGTTGCTTGCTGTACGCCTACGATCAGCTGACGGGTGTCTGTTAGGCGTTTGTACACTTGCAACATTTTATCGAGCTGTGTGTGTTTGAGTGTGAATGCGGCTTTATATGAATGCTAAAAAATGTAGTGTTAGGTATTTAGGGTTTCGTACCCAAAGCGTAAAACGGAACCCTATTACTAAGCCGTCTGTCTGTCTGTCTGTCTGTTTCCAGGCTGTATCTCATAAACCGTAACAGCTAGAAAGCTGATTTTTTCACAAATGATGTATTTCTGTTGCCGCTATAACAACAAATACTAGAAACACGCCAAGTGCGATTCAGACTCGCGCACGAAGGGTGCCGTACTATCATCTATATACACAGCGAAAGTTTGAAGTGTGTACCTGTTACCGGTATTGAGCAAGCAAATACGAAAAAGCATATTTATTGTACTTGGACCCACCTTAACATTTTTTTTATTATTTGTTATTACAGCGGCAACGGAAATTTTATACATAATTTGTGAAAAATTCAGCTTTCTAGCTATCACGGTGTATGAGATACAGCCTGGAGATAGCCAGACAAACAGCGGAGGCTTAGTAATAGGGTTCCGTTTTACCCTTTGAGTACGAAACCCTAAAAACTACATAATTTAAGCTTAATAAAGGCTTGCTTGATTGATTAGTTTTTTAGAAACGGCCGAGTTTGACTACTGAACGTATTCATACTGTGTTTTAACTCTCTAATTCATATGTATTTTTATTGTAGGTTACTAAGCGTGGGTTCAAGTTGATACTAAATAAATATCTAATGATGAAGTATGTGTCTGTGAGTCAGATTTTTCGATGAAATCTTTAGCTGAGGGCGTCAGATTATGCGTACTATAATTGAATGTATTAGCATAAGTACTTGAGTCGCTTTTGTTTTTATAGCTTGATTAATAGATTTCAAAGGGATTTCAATCTATATACGTAAAGCAAAAACTTAATAAGACAATTGAATAGACGGCTGAGTCTACTGTAAGTTTATACTTATAGTTTACATGGAGGAGTGCCGAAAATTAATATTAAAAGTATGCCCTTAAAAAAACGTTATTTAAAACAATAAAACTTTACGCACACAAGCACGTTTTTGACGTAATATGACATTCACACACGTAACGTAAATAAATAAGTTACTTTTAAGGAATTTGTTGCATCGTTTATTCCTCACAGTCAGCACTTAGGAAACAAAGAATTACGGGCGAATCAGGGCCCTACCTGTATATTATTTTAAATATCCAATACCCTATTTTATGATTTTAATTTGAATTCCCCAATCTTCATCTAACCAAACTAACCTTCCATAACATTTAAACTATAAACATCAATCATAGACTTGACTAACCCGTGGGTTTAAACTAAAATGTATCAAGCAACAACTGCATTATACCACCAAGCTAAGCAACTACTTAGCCAGTCACATAACACTCTCACTGGTGACTCTAAAATTAGAACTGATGTAGTGTATGAAAGAGATGACGATACTTGTAGTATTTTGCCGTCTCTTTCCGACAATACCAACAGTTTGTCTTTGAGAGGTCGTGGTAAAGGTACAGATCAACTTGTGGATAACGAGCGGCTTACATGGGCATGGTATGTGCGTCGGCGTTACGAGCTATTTGTTTGTATCGTTGCTTGGAATACTAAATGATTTACATGAAGAATGTATAGTTCTAGTGTATGTAGGGGAAATAGAGACAAGCACTTGAAGATTTGTGATATTTCTAAAATCGTGAATGATGATGAAAATCGTTCAAAAGTAAGATAAAGGCATTTTATTTAGACAGTACCGTGACGTACCTTCGCCACTTTTAATCGATTTGATAATCTGTATTTCATTCAAAATTCGTTAATGAGTTTGTGTGTGCGCGTGTGTTGGGGGTGTATGTGCAATTTCTCGTGCCACAATATTAGTTACAACTACAAGTAGGCACTTTCGAAAAATATCAGACTCTAGTTGTTACTCTAGTACAAGATATAGAGTGAGAGATATACATAAAATTGATTTAGTAGAACCAATAAAAAGTGACCGTCATAATTAAATACAGAAATATAGTTGATCCAATTACTGTCCGAAAAAAAACAATCCTACTAATATCATAAACGTGAAAGTCTGTAAGTGTGGATGGATGGATTTATGAATTGATTGAAGAATAGATATTTGTCACTCTTCCACGCTCAATCAGCTGAATCATTGGTATTGAGTTAGCTAACAACCTGGGTAAACACATACGCTACTTTTTAACCAACAGCGTCAGATGCAGGTTAAGTTTGCAGCTATAACCCATACTAACAACAAATTGCACAAAGTTGACACTACTCAATCAAATACCAGCGGCCAGTATGCATTACATAACCAAACTTTATGTAATCATAAGAGTTGATACTTGAAAGATCACGAGCCGCAGTGGACGTTGTGGGTTTATTATTATTATCAAGTATGGCACACCTTTAGTTACACAAATAGTTTCTACTGCTTAGCAGTGAACGGTGAAGTGAACGCACATTTTCCTAAACCGAACGCATTGAAAGAGTCAAACGAAACGATTTTTAGAGTTCTGTACCCAAAGGGTGAAACGGAACTCAATTACTAAGTCTCCGTTGTCTGTCTGTCTTCAGGCTGTATATTGCCTTTCAAAGTAAATAATAAAATAACAATATAGTACGAAACACTTCGTGCGCGAGTTGCACTTCGCCGGTTCTAAACTTCGCACACTACACTAGGAAGAAGCGATGTAAATGAAAAAAGAGTAAATGATAGTGTTAGTGTGACGTCTGATAGGGGAGAATGGAAGAAATAACGTGTTGCGCAAATCCCAAGTAAAATAGGATAAGGGCAGGAAGATGATGATGACACTTAGAATATGGACAATTCGACGCGGGGAATGGTGATTTCTAAAACAGAATACTAAAATTCGGTTCGTTCTACACGGATAGGTGTGCAGTCACCTTAAGTATCGAGTTCAAACTTATTATTGTCGTGAGTCGATAGTGTCCTATTGCACGGCAAATGCCTTTGTTTGCATTTATCTCAGCCGATGGCTAACGACTATACTTAGGTCTATTGCTATGCGCTGCCATGCACCGACACCAAAACGCGGATGACGTAGCACAGCGGTTTAGGTTTAATCAGTACCTAAGAGTCTGACGCTACCCGCGGCTTCATCCACCATTCCTATAATAAACTCGAAAGTTTGTAAGCATGTGTGGATGTTTGTTACTCTTTCACGCTCAAACTTTGCATTCATTCAACATTCGCGCGGGTGCTGCCGTAGGCAACAGCTAATTCATCTATATAACATTATAGATAAGTCCCCGAAAGACGGTGGAAGTTGGCGATGTTGGGACACTAACTTTTGACTGCATAGATAGCCGAGCGGTATAAGCCACGCCAATTACCACTGTACGCGACGTGTCACGGGAATGATCCTCACGTAGGATAAGAATTTGTGCGATCCACAAAGGCTTGTTCTGAGTCTGGGTGTCTCTGTGCATGTGAATTAAATGTCTGTAAAACCCCCCGCGATATAAGGATTAAATTCCTTAGTGAGGGAGTATCTTTTATAAAAAACAGACAGAAAGCGGAGGCTCAGTAATAGGGTCCCGTTTTACCCTTTGGAACTCTAAAAACAGAAATGTAACATGGCTAAAGGGTCAGGAGTTTCACCAGAACTTTACCAGCATTAACAACATCTAGTGCACTATAACGTGCTACCAGCCACCAAAAGGGCAACGTCGTGAGAATCGCGCGGGCGTTGAAGATCAGACGTTAACTTTCGTTCATCACAACTTTCAGTTTCTACGCGACCGGTTATTTTTGTTTCTCCGAATCAAATATAATGGGCACACATTAGTTTTATAACGATGTGTTTTCGGACATCAATCAGCTTAATAAGGTATGATGGGAGGTTTTATTTTTTGGTTAGATGTATTTATTATTTATGTGTCTGGTTGTGACGTTCTAAAATGCGTGTTCAGGGGAATATTAATGGCTAGCTTTTTCCCGCGGCTTCGCCCTCTTGTATTTCGGTTATAGCAGCAAAACTTTAACTTCCTTCGTTCGCGTAAGTAAGTAAGCTAGCTCCATACGAAATTTCATTCAAATTGGTAAAGCCGTTTAAGCATGACAGAGTAACAATTTTTTTTCCATTCTCCCCTACCAGACGTCACACTATCATTTACTCCTTTTTCATTCATATCATACCTTCTAAAATCCAATCAACTTTTCTTTAGCCTTCCCCTTCCTCTCTATCCTGAGTCTCATCACTTTTCATCACATGTCCATACCAAGACATACCATTTCTTGCATTTTTTGCCTTAGGTACATCTAAAATCAAAACTTCGCAAATATTCTAGGTTCCCCTAGCAACCAATCCTAGTCCATTCCCAATTCACTATCTATATTTAGCACCCACGGTCCACGAATCGTGACCATTGTGCGTGAAAATAATGTATTAATTAGCAATATTAATGAGAATATATTCGAGTCACGGCGGAGGCGTCTGTGGTGAATGCCGAGTCACTGTTGAGTATTGAGCGAGTATTACTTAATCGTAATACTTTGGCGTTATTTAATATGCGATTGTTAAGTATGTTGCTTCGTTATGTTACTTTTAAAAAGTATTTGGAAGTCAAAACAAATAGTCTGGGTTGTAATATCCATCGGATCCAAAATGGTCCTTGGTTTCAAATACTCCCGATTGAGAAATGGCAAGCCCTGCTTTTTCGAATTGTCAGTTTCCTTGAAAAGGGATATTCCCTGTAATAAGTCTTTATTGCATTCAATTTTAAATAAGGTCTACTTGCACGAATTTATCGGGAATGCCCAACTAGTTTCGATCCCAATACTTAATCATAAGCTAACGAGGCAGAAATTCTTGATAAATACCTACGAGTGAGTTAACCGTATAATTTAACAATTATTATGAAATTAAGGGTCATATCGCGAAGCAGACATATACAGCAAAGATCTATCAGGAAAAATATAGCTGAATCCTCTAAACCATTAGCTTTTAAAGGGAGTAAGTAGTTAGGTCATAAACACGGCCAATGTCCAGAGAAAAATATATCAACATTAAAAACCATCTTTCATACAAATATAACCTTAAACACTTAAAATTTAGACAATTTTAACAACAGACACTAATGACACACTACATATAATTAAGAAATCAAAAAATTAAAAGGAAGCTCACAAGAAATCATCAGGTAATTGTAATATTATTATTCTATGCCATTATTATGATAATTTTCGCTACGTAATGTATAAGGAAACTTAAGTTTTTGTTACTAGAAAAAATAACACATACACACGATAGATGTCAAAAAAAAACCGTCTTTATACCGAAGCAAATAAGATTGATTTTGGTAAATTTATCTTGTGATGTGAATTAACTACACAATTTGCTTGTAATGAGTTACTGTCTAACTTATTGTAGTAACATCGTGAAATATAAGGTCTTAAAGCAAACAATATAGACAAAATACTCTTTGTATAAACGTAACATATACCTCCAAAAGCCTTAGACAATGTTATATTGTAATAGAAAACGAATAGAACTCTTCAAATGTACGGGAATGACATTCCTGTTGGACGCGTGACGTGACTGTGACTTGTCAGTTCAGTACATTGTTCAGCGTTAGCATGAGGAGATAATTATGTGACTTGTCTACAGTCTTAGGACCATCCCTTATGGAGATTTAAGATAAACACACAATTATCCGAGCCAAACAGACGAGATATTAAAGAAATCACACGAAAACTTAACTGCACACTTCCCCGCGTCAAATCGGAAGAAGACTTCGTACACAGAACCTTAAAATTCGTTTAGTTCGACGCGTCCGTCTTAAAAAATTATGCGTTAAACTTTTAATAACTAAAAGAACTCTTCTCTATTCAATCACGGATAGCCGAGTGGTATAGATCACCACGCCAATTACTGTCGCGGGTTCGATCCTCGCGTATTACAAGAATTTGCGCAAGGCTTGCCAAGGCTTGTTCTGAGTCTGGGTGTCACCATGCATGTGAATCGAATATCTGTAAAACCCTTCCGCGATACAAGGATTAAATTCCTTTGGGCGGGAGTCGTTCTTTTTTAAAGGAAAATAAAAAGAAAATTAGTTTTAGTTTAAGAAACATTAGTCTATATTAAACTCACCTCATAGGCCGGTGTGTTCAGGCTATCCCTTATAACAGGTGCACTGTTCCTCGGAGCGATGAGAGCCATTATCACATTGTAAACACATTAAAACAACTGCAAAACATCACTATATTGTCACGTGACACTTGTTTCAACCACGTTTTAAGCACAAATCTATTATAACCACCTTTTCGCACACACTAGATAAAGCAACAAACTCGTGAACACACTTTTGCGATAGCTTTTGTTTGTGGATCCCAGTCTCAAAGACAGCTGAACACCAGTATGCTATAAAGCGACTGTCTATCTGACCTCCACTGGGTAACACAGGATATCTTTAGGTAGACTCGTCGAGGCACTAAGTAAACACTTTTTTGGCACTATTTTGACACTTTTCGCTTGTTTGTTAGTTACTCGTTATGGTTGTAAATGTGTAGCTACTGATGCTGAAGAAGAATATTGTTTAAATAAGTTGTTTTATTTGAACAAGGTATTCGACTTAAAGTCCAATCAGTCCGTCAGATAGATTTCTAAAAACCGTTGGACACGTTTTGTTATTTCAAATCAAAAAATAAATACGAAGATATAACATATCAAAGATGCATGAATGGTATGGGGACTTGTTTCGTCACTTTTCAGTAAAAAGTGTACTGAGACGTGACGTCACACGCGATTTTAACTCACTGTAAGGTCTTCATTTATTATTTGCGCGATAAAAGAAAAAAATATGTCCCTAACATTCTTGGAAATTTACATCTATCTGACGGACAATTAGTTGGTTTCAGGTAACGCCAATTTAAATAAAATAATGCTTTGCGACATGCTGACATAATATTACGCATTTTATTTAAGTAACACTAAGTTCATAAGTATGTATGGATGTTTGTAACTCTTTCACACTCAAACGGCTAGAGGAATCATAATAAAAATTGGTATATAGTTAGTTGACACTCTGGATTAACACATAGGCTACTTTTTAACCGACTGCTTCAGAGAGGGGTAATATTTTAGCAGCTATAACCGACATTCGCGCGTGCGAAGTCGCTGGCAACAGCACATAAACACACAAAGTATTTTGACCCCTAACTTCTAAGTTCAACAAAACGTACGAACCATTACGAATTGATCAATATAAAACTCAAGTTTAATGAATACGTCTTAACTAATTGGTAATTGGTAATTAATTAAGTAAAAACTTCGCATGAGTTAACCGTTAACTTGTCTATAAGTTAACGTACGAAAGTTAGGTTATTGAACAAATTGATTTAACGCGTGATTATGTACTTAAAGTGTAAAAGAATTGGAAATGTAGTAAGTTATGTTTTATATGACGGGCCCGTTGGTCTAGTGGATAGTGACCCTGACTGCTATACCGGAGATCGTGGGTTCGATTCCCACCCAGGACAAATGTTTATGTGATGAGCACGAACATTTGTTCTGTGTCTGGGTGTAATTTATCTATAGTATAATTAATTAATGTAAGCATTAAAGTTTTAAACGCTGTGTCACCGGTGATCGATAAACAATAAACATTTTATTGTTCGACAGTCAACGTGTTAAGAAATTTATAAGTATGTATATCAGTTGTCTAGTACTTATAACTGATTAGTTTGAGACTAGATGGCGCTGTGTGACAGTCGTGGAGTATATTATATTACCTCGGAATATCACGGAAGACACTACACATTAAATGTAGTTTTAATTACAAGTTTATAGCCCATACAAGTCCAAAGTGCTAACTAAGCAAGGACAATGTTTAATACAGTCGACCGCATATCAAAAATAAAACTTTAATATAAATGTCAACCTTATTCCAACGCCGTAGACTCCTTTTTTGAATCCATTTTCAAAGAATGATTTTCAGAATATTTAATGCACAGTCAGTAAATAAGTTGATGAACAAAACTCAATTTAATTCAAAGTAGCATTAATATTTTTCTCTTGCGTGGATGTTGAAGGAGTTATTTCAAATCAAATCAAATATTTTTATTTGTAGAACATAGGTTTACATGGTTACATAAGATGAAATTTGTGAAATATTATTTGGTAAGGAGATTGATAATCTGGAGGTTAATGTTTTGCGGCCTTAATCGACAGTGCACAATTCCAATGTAGGTGGTTTATAACATTAGTATGAAGTAATCCATTCTATAATATTTTTACATTTGATTTCGCTTAACAACTTTTGTTGCTAACTGTATTGAGTGAGACAAAAACTAAAGTTTTTATCTAGAACCGCGGTTTCTTAGCGCAGTTTTTGCTTGCCTAACGAGTTT
The DNA here is from genome assembly GCA_941860345.1 of Chrysodeixis includens. Classification (NCBI taxonomy): domain Eukaryota; kingdom Metazoa; phylum Arthropoda; class Insecta; order Lepidoptera; family Noctuidae; genus Chrysodeixis; species Chrysodeixis includens. The sequence continues at coordinate 1,070,112 of OW796110.1, read as the reverse complement.
ATTCATTTAAATTTATAATTAAATAGATATTTTTATGTTTATATAGCGTCTTTTAATGTTATTTTTAGCCGATAGCGTTAGAAGAAGTGGAATTAGGTTTGAACGTAGAAAAAACTAGATCAAAATGGAGTATTTTCTGGAAGAATTCAGATCGTTAATTAATTTTACTTATTTGATCAAAAGAAAGTCCCTTATTTTACTTAAATTTCTTCAAGACACCAATAACAATCGGTAAACGTAACCATCCTTAACTTGATTACTAAAAACTGGTATCACCTGCATGCGTGGTGATTAATGCTCGTCAATTTCTATTTGAATAAGATATTTTCCCGCTGTTGGAACTTTAAGAAGCCTGCCCACGAGATAGGCAAATAGAATCCATTCAATAATAGATTTCCGTATAAACACACATATTTAATAAGGCATGGCCTAGGCCGGTATTACTTATTAAAAAAATCAGAATTCAATTTTGTATTGCGTATCTGGGTGGGCCATGCTCATATAATGTCTGCATTTCGTACTTCATGTAAAAACCAGTAGCTACAAATATTTACTCTTTCGTTTCCTGAATCAAGAAAAACTAAAGCACTTTATATCTAGGATATTTACAATAACTTGTTTCTCATAGATAACATATTTGTTATGATATATCGGATATGTAGTTTCTTGCCGGTTCTTCTCCATAAGAATGACATTTGGGAACCGCGCAACTAGAGTCAGTAACGTTTTGAAAGTGCCTGAGAAAACCTACTCGAAATAAAAGATTTTGATATTGGATCAGAAGACTTGCATCACGAAGACTAACCTACATCATACAAATCTATCAAAACTAATAGACATCAATGCCATCTACCGATACAGAACGTTCCGCGCTCGACAGCTCTCCCGCGCCTGCGCAGTAGAAAGCAATCACCAATTATACTGTAAGATATATACGCCGTGCGCAAGCGCCGCTATGATGTACAAGTGATTGTTGGAACTAATGTTGTAGATGCGAAAGTGAGAATGAATTGACATAATAATATATATGTTGTTAAGCTTGATATGGGGCTGGCTTGAAGTGTTGGAACCTGAAGACGATCGCAACAAATACTGGTACTATGTTTTAGGCCATTTTTTGTACTTAGACAGTTGAGTAATAGTTTTTGGTTATATTTAACGTTTGTAATTAAAACGCTTGTCAGAAATTAACGTTTTTAGAGCTATTGTTGTTTAATGAATCATTATTGTTCTATCCTACATTTCGCATTGGTTTCGGAACCTCCGAACGATTCCAAAAACCACTTCACGTAATACAATGCTTTTAATTCTTCTTTCTACTTATAGAACTAAAAAAAAAACTAAATCTTCGTCACCAAAGGGATCTGTTACCACTACTTTTGTATTTTTTTTTTAAACCACTCCCACATTCAAGGAATTTAACCCTTGTATCGCGAGAGGTTTCACAGACATCCAATTCACATGCACAAACACACCCAGACTTAGAACAAGCATTTGTAGAACACCCAAATTCTAATCCTACGCGAGGATCGAATCAACACGTCGCGCACAGTTTTAAGTAGCGTGATGACCTATACCACTCTATTCGTAAATTCAAGAATGTTTTGAAGCTAGGCAACATGCATTTTCTACTATAACTCTATAATTTTCCACCAGCTAGCAATAGCTGCGCATACCACACGGTTATGAGTCAAGAATATTTTGAAGCTTAGGAGCTTCACATACATTTTCCACTAGAATTATAACAATTTTCCATCAGCTATCAATACGCATACCACACGGCTATCCGTGCAGTCAAGAATAATTTGAAGCTTAGGGAGCTTCACACACATTTTCCACTAGAATTATAACAATTTTCCATCAGCTATCAATACGCATACCACACGGCTATCCGTGCAGTCAAGAATAATTTGAAGCTTAGGGAGCTTCACACACATTTTCCACTATAACTCTATAATTTTCCGTCAGCTATCAATAGCTGCGCATACCACACGCCTATCCGTGCCGTCAAGAATATTTTGAACCTCCCTAATATACTTTTTCTACTAGAACTCTATAATTTTCCAACAGCTATCAATAGCTACGCATACCACACGGCTATTCGTGCCGTCAAGAATATTTTGAAGCTTAGGGAGCTTCACACACATTTTCCACTAGAATTGTAACAATTTTCCAACAGTTATCAATAGCTGCGCATACCACACGGCTATCCGTGCTGTCAAGAATATTTTGAAGGTTCCTAACATACTTTTTCTACTAGAACTCTACTATTTTCCAGTATCTATCAATAGCTACGCATACCACACAGTTATCCGTGCCGTCAAGAATATTTTGAATTTTGACACTAACCCTCTTTGGGAATGCGATTGTTGGTTGTTTACCCGCAACCATTCGGGTGACCCAAGGTGCTTGGTACAGTGCACTGGGTCTTAAGGTCCATTAGTCGCCTTTTACGACACCCAGTGGAGGATATGGGGTGGTGCTATTCTTTATATCCGGACACCACACGGAAAAGTGGTGTATATTTTAGTATATATTTTCCACTAGAACTCCATAATTTTCCATGAGCTATCAATAGCTAAGCGTATAACTACGATACAATCCCAACGGTTTTCTCTCGAGTGAAAGTTGTCGGTGGAAGGGTGGAATGGGATCCGACTGCAATGGATCTGATGTTACAGTTTGTTGTGGTGTCTGTGACACACGCATGATATAAGTTATAGGGTTTTAATTAAGATTATTTAGTCTAAGCATTTGGTTTTTTGTTTGCAATTTACATTATTTTGATTACAATAAAAAATGCATTTATTTTCAATTTACATGACTGGACTGTTGGTCTAGTGGTTAACAACCCTGACTGCTATACCGGAGGTCGTGGATTAGGTCCCCACTCAAGACAAATGATTGTAGCAATCGTCATGTTATGTTATTTATCTATAATACACATGTATTTTGAAATATATAAATATGTTACCAGTCTAGTACTCATAACGTAAGCTACTTAGTATGCCTAACTTGAGACTAGATGGCGTTGTGTGAATATTGAAGAATATAGATATATTTATCAAAACACAAAATCGCCTAAAATCACTAACATACGCCTCTAATTCACACCACAATATCCCAACCAAATCCCATCCATTAAAAATTCACCTCACACGACAAAACAGTTAAATTCCTTACACACCATACGTCGACTGGTAATATCAAACTACTTGTCAGTCATCGAGCAATACCTCGCACGGCACCGAACCCATTGACCTCGCCATTCACAGTTTGAAAGCTTTCCGATTGTTTGAAACAAAAGCTTCGAGCTTTCCCGTTTTTTGAGGAGTTCGGAGTGTGTTAAGTGGTGAGGTACTGGCATTTGTTGATGTGGTACATTTTGTGGAAGAAAATAATATTTTATTTTCGAAGAAAAAAATGATATTGGTGAAGCCCCAATGATAAAAAAATACTTAAATATATGTGCTGTAATTGAATTTTCACCGTGGCTAGTAGAACAGTTACAATGGGTCTATACTGACCAAGATCATATTAATTTTATTTTTTCTTTAGTAATGCTTTTACACATATCGTGTCACACAAAATTGTCTTCAAGAATTGAAATGAAAAACAGAAAACCAAACCAGTCAGTCTGAGAGCAGAATCTGTTTAAACATACTAGAGTAATATTAAAAACGTAAAAGTATGAATGAATGGAGTGATGCTCTTTCACGCTCAAACAGCTAGCTCAATCTTGATAAAATTTGTTAAAGAGTTAGCTGGCACTCTGGATTAACACAGGCTTCTTAAACGACAGCGTCAGAGGGTGGTATTGTGCAGCTATAACCGATATTCCCGCAGGCGAAACTGCAGGCAACAGCTAGAATTTCCTAAAACCAAGTACCATTAGGAATCTTCTAGATTACAATAACACACTGGATAAGCATAGCATTATATCCAAAGATCCATTTAGCAGAATCGATCTATAAACAGTTCAAGCTATAAGACAAGACATACGATCTCGTAACCTAACATATGCGTAATGTGACCTTTTTGCAGCAGCCACGCGAGAAAGCGTTCGTAATCTTTCAGAGGAAAGTTATACGTTATGGTTTGATACTGATAGATGTGTGAACTGTGATGGTGATAGCTGGACTGCTGGTAAAGAGGAAGGGATACACTAGACAGCTGTTAGCGTCACTATACTTCCAGAACGGCTAAAGTCTAAAGGCTTCCTCCCGAAAGAGCCAAAGTTACCCCCGGCAAAATTGAACTCTATGCAGAGAAACGACTTACTTTAAGATCCAGAAATCTGTAAGTAATTTAGCTCGATTTAGTTTGGTTGCATAGCTTCATTCCACGATCGAATCAAGAAACAAATCAAAAACAAAACCTAACTAGTTTTGAGGAGTAAAGGGGCTGATTTAATGGTAAGACATAAACGCTGATAAATTCTATATAATATCATACAAGAAGATACTTAGTTGAGTGACATTTTTAAATTTCTAGTTTTTTCTATACTCCATTTTTTGAGACAAAAACTGAAAGACACGATATTTTACCCTGTATCTTTCTTAAATATGGTCGTATAAACTCAATAGCGCTGCGCTGCTTAAATTTGCGATATCATTAACACACACAGAAAATAAAAAGATTCAACCTCAAGAGATCGGAATAAGATACTAATTTAAATAACAAAAACGATTTCAATAATCATAATGTCCATCTCGCTTCTGCCGAAGCTCCGATAGCAAATAACGGAACCCATTACATTCATGACTTTAATGACTTTATTATAAAGGTAATAACTAGTAATTGTCAATGAAAGGCAAATAACATGTGCCATGTTACGCAACATTGAAAGTGTTGAATTAATTATAGTTTTTAATTTGTTAGGAAAGTGATTGGAGAATATGGAACGATTGAGATAGTAGAAATTGTTGAATTCTGTCTTCTGTAAGTGTTACTTCATTAATGAAGGTCTAATTATCTGCGCAGAGATTGGAATCCGCATTTGACCATTTCACTCCCATTTTTCCGTACCAAAATTCTTACGGCACACAACACTTCACGCCGACTGCAATCGGACTGCACGTTTGATTAGCAGTTCTATTGCAGTCGTGTCAACTGCATTCAAACTGCCCTTGAACTGTAATAAGCAGATGAAATGCAGTCCGGCTGTCTAAAGCCTAAGTAGAACTGTTGACAACCAACGATATCAAAGTGTTACTAGATACTAATCAGACAATGTAAACACTTTCGTCTAGTCAAAAAGTTAGCGCACTTTCCCCTCGCTATATCTTATCGATCGGCAATTTGACCATAATAAGACCATTTGGAAAGTACAGTTTGTAAACATCTAGTGTCGCTTGAGGGCATCACACGTTTGAAGTTTCTAACATATTGCCGACTGGACTCCATTTTAATGCATGAATACGTGAGAAGTTATTTCAGTACCTAGGAGGCATTCCTTTATGGGGGGAGGGGGGGGCGACAATAATCACGATATTTCACAAAGTACATGGCGTGATATCGAAGGATATAAAGAGTATGTATCCTATATTTAAAGATAAACGTCTATTAAGCATAAGTTTCTGTGTAAATACTAATGGGAGAAGAGAGGGAGAGGATAGTCTTAAACCTCACTACATACTTATCACTAGTGGGGAGACGGAAAATGTCAAAAAATATTTATGAACATGATTCAAAAAACGGCCCTATACGTTAAAATATTTCACTTTTGAGTAGATCACCCGGTTTCAGAACAAATATTAGTTAAAATTATTCAAGCAGGACTGACGCTGTGTATTTTGTTTAGCAATAACTATACATTAGTTTTAACAACAAATTAAATTGATCACCTTTCAAAAACTGGTCAGTAGTCAGGGCATCTACATGATCGATGTTTTAAAGTGCATTTTCATACATTGCAATTATCTTAATAACTTATTACTTAACTATTACGTCTAAGCTAATATCGTAAGCTAACATCGAAGCTGTGATAGCCTAGTAGACTGCAGGACTATCAAATCAAAGGATTCAATTTCGATACCCATTGTTAAATGTTGTGTGCGATTTAGAAATAAGGATCTCAGCTTTGGTGTTTCAGAAGGTAGGTACGTAGAAAACTTAGTCCTGAGCCTGATTTCTCCTTTTTCTCTCCAGTCTTGTCGGATTGCCGTCCCACCGGGCTATGAGAGTACGAGAACAGAGAGTGCACCTGTGTTAGCACACGCTTGTGCACTATAATATGTCCCATTTAGCTGTCTGGTGTTAGTGGCCGAAATCGATTAGGACATTATTATTATATGCCAGATACCTAACTTAGCTCATTCTTTGCTCATTCCTCTCTCTAGTACGACCCAGTCACAAGAGTCGTGACTTCGTGACCAGTACACGTGGTAGCCCCACATATTAAAGCCGTTTTACTATTGTTACTTTCAAATACATTGTTTAGTTACATAATGATTTAGATAGTGACAATATTAAGCCTTTTCAAAAGCTATGTCGGGGTCGAATTCGAGTCTTACCGGATTCAACTAAATCCTACTTGATATTATAAACGCGAAACTTTCTAACAATGGATGTGTTTCATGCTCAAATGCATTTTAACTGACTGCTTTAGAGGCTTTATGGTTATCAGCTATAACCGACATTTGCGGGAGCGAAGTCGCGGGCATCGACTAGTACCGAAAATAACAGAAAATATCAACCTGGCCTCCACAAACCATAATACTGGGTTTCATATCCTATAGTAAGACTTCTTGCTAAAATTGTAAAGGATGTTTAAGTGTTATACAGTATGTGCGCAACTAGTCATAACATTTTAAAAGTGCCCGAGAAGACCTACTCGAAATAATAATCTTATGACTTTTTGATTTTGTGTATGTGACACACGATTTATGACAGTCTCCAACACTTGACGTACTTTTTCACCAAATAATACATTGTTGTGCAATCTAAAACATTCATTAAAAACTTCTCTGATTGCTTTACAATTAACAAATCAATTAAAGTAACATAACTATCTACATTAATTCTTACGGAGTTACTTTCCATTTTTCTTGGCTACCATGCATTTACGTGGTTACTCATGTTGAACATTGATATGGTCCCTATTTAGTTGTCTTAAGGTCTATTTTTGTCCTTGAGCTAGGAAGTGCATTCCACCTAAGGTTTTGATACACTAGAATACAGTGTATGATGGTCAGTTACGCATGTAAAATGAATTCAGGTTTTTAATTTTGTTAACAGGAGAAGGACTGGTAGAAGATGGCAATCCGACACGATTGATGAAAAATCAAGCGCAGGACCCACATTTTCACGGAAACAAAGAAATACTATACATACACATGGTATAAACAGATTATGGTAACGTGTATACCAAGCATTACATTGAGATGAGGAAGTAAATTCTCAGTTGATAGATGGTGATTTCCGTACTTTCCAGTTTCTCGACTAGAATCAGTGAATGATACGCAAGAATAATACGAGGAAGAAAAAAAGACATTGATCTAGCCTCAAATACGTTTGGAATAGTAAGTAAAAATGTGGGTCCTGCGCCTGATTTCTCTCCGGTCGTGTCGGATTGCCGTGCGATCGGACATAGTAACACTAGCCACTGTGGCTGTAATCGGTCAGGAGAGGAGACAATGTTATAAACCTAGCACTAGACAGCGCAACATCTTCATTTGTTCCCAGACTCTCAACATTACAATTCCCAAACAATCTCAAGCAATAACAAGCTATACAACTTGACAACAAGTATTGTCAAGCGTACTAATATGGCGTTATGATTTCCCGCGCATGTTTCCGGCGCGTCCGGTGCGAGACAAAGATGGCGGTATGGCAAGCATGGCGGCGCTTCCGGCACAAGCCCTGTAGCGGTGTCTCCCTATATGGTTTGATTAACTGTTTTATTTTTTGCGGAATGGTCTGTACGTTTGTCTGTTAGGAGTACTGTTTTTTTATGAGATTTTTGACGTTTGACGCTGGTGTGACGTTTTAACAGCTGTGTTGGGAGTTTGGGTTCGGAGTACGAGATTTGAATACTATATGAGTAATTTTGTTTCCTCTTTTTTATTGCGCATCATAGTATCGTATATGGCTCGACGGATAACTGTTAAGGAGTTATTAGAAGCAACAATGGTGACCTTTTCTTATGGCCATTGGTTTATAACCTGATGTCAGAGATTTAAAGCCGCCCGAAGGCCTCTAATAGCAACACACACCCTTGAATTTTTCTCAGGTGTGCCAGTTTCCTCACGATGTTTTCAATCACCAATTTTAGTAAGTAACAAAATTACTTAGCACGCACATGAATCCGCATGTGTGCAACCCACAACCTCTGGCTTGGCAGTCCAACAGTCATACCACTAAGGTATCACTGCTTCTATAATAGTAACTTCAAAACACAGATACGATAAAAGCTCAAAATAAAGACAATTTGCAACCAAGGCAAGACAAAATTCGATTAGCAACGATCCCTACAGATCTTCCAAAAGAATATTCCATATCCTTCTAGAAGGCCCATTTACAGGAACATAATAACCTTGAAACGAACACATACAAGTGGGTAATACTGGTAATACGGTAAAATGAAGTCATTTCCTTGTTACAGGGACATAAAGACAAATGCAGTGGTCTCTTGTTACGCCCACGAAGGGGCCCAGTTGGTGTGCCTTGGAGGACCCCGTTAAACATGTATGAAACATGTTTAAATTCGCTCTTAAACGTTCGTAATGGCTTTAGCCATTTGTTTTAATAGAAATGACTTTTATTGTGTGTCATCTGAGAAGGTATAAAGTATTGTGAATACAAAATAAGAAGCTAGTCATGATTATGCTGCAAAAGAATTTAATCTTCGAGAAAAACTAATCCACAAGATAGATAGTAATAAATGTGATAGTTAACCTCGAGAAAGCTAGCAATGAACGAAGACTTCAAAGCTCGAACAATCTATCGCGTTTATAATATTTTTAGGTTAACCTAAGTATGGATGTAGTACCTACTTGCCAAAACGAAATTACAAATCGTCTTTAAGATTCTACAATGCCGTTTTTTTAGGTATCTTACCCCTAAGGCCTGTAACTCTGTAACCAACTCGAAAAAACCACATTTCTTTAATATCAAGAACCCCACTCAATTAAAGCAGAACTGTAAATTAGCTCAAATCTTTAAAATCTTTCCTTTGCGCAGAAATTTGCTCGTTATCCTAATATTATAAACGCGAAAGATTGTAAGTATCAATGGATGTACATTACTCAGTCACTCTCGAACGCCCCGAAAATTTTTGAAGACATTCGGTAAGACACACTGGATTAACACATATTACTTTTAACTGACTTTTTATGCATCTATAACCGTCATTCTCGCGGGTTAAATCGCAGGCAACAGCTAGTAATTAATATTACGGCTCAATTCCGTACCACGACCGTCGGGCACTTTTCTACACCATATATGGTCGCAAGTAAATCGGGGCATTGAACCGACGCATATCTCGGACTGCATTCACTTTTACTTTTCTATAACTAGTTTAGGACTTGTTCGGAGCCCTTATTTATTGGGTTTTCTATTGAATTTATCGAGATTCAGTGTAGATCTAACGTATAGCTATTATTACACACTACTGTACTGTGTTACCGCAAGTAAAATGGGATAAGGGCAGGAAGATGATGCCTGTATTATGTTGCTCGCGAATTCTCTTGCGCGTGTTTCGGTTATAGCTGCAAAAACAACTTGCCTCTGACGCAGTCAGTTAAAAAGTAGCCTTTCTGTAGTCCAGAAAGTCAGCTAGCTCCATAGAAAATTTTATAAAAATTGATCATAACTATTCAAACGTAAAAGTGTAACAAACATCCATCCATCCATTCATACTCAAAAACTTTTGCATTTAGAATATTCAAAGGGGAACACCATTTCTAAACCCAACAAATTCATCCTACCTATCAATTTAAAAAGGACACACAGTCATACATATCACTTGAAACATATTCACATACTTTCATTCGTCAAATTTAATTACTGGCCTGCATAATACGCTAATGACGCAATGATTATGAAGCGGCAATTAAGTTTTTCTTCGCCCACCATCGCACGTAACCGTTTTTGCATACTTTTAGCATATAGTGCATAATTCATATCGTATTGTTAGCGTTATAATTGCTGTCTGGGCTAAGTGGGCCGTGGGTTTGATAAGGGTAAGGTTGGGTAAGGCTCTGATAAGTTTGCTTCTGAGGAAGAAGCAATTCTTGTAGGCAGGAAGAATTCCAACATCAAGGTCTTTGACTGAGGAGAATGTTTGGAGAGGAGGAAGAATATACTCGGTGATGTATAACGTAGTGGGTCGTGTGTATGATAAGGGTAAGGTTAACACTTGGGTAAGGCAGGTAAGCATTCTCCTCAGATGTTGCCTGATGGTGGAGAAACCTTGATGGTGGAAGGATGGAGGTGGATGATGGTGGTCTTTCTGCCTTCAAGAATTGCTTCTTGTTACTGATAATACGTTGGAGAGGAGAAATAATGTTCTCGGTGATGGTTATCCATAGAACATTCTTCCTCCTCTTCCTTTTCCATCTTTCCGTAGCCATATGGCTAATAGTGCTATTTTACGGTCTCAGAAAGAAAAAAAGGAAAAAAAATGATAGATAAAAATAGGTACAAAAAGCGATTGACGAACGATGAAATCAGAAAAAAAGGGTTAGTATTTACATTAGTAGTTATATTGTACGAAAATAATGCAGTTGAAACTACTACTGCGATTTTTGCACTCAAAATCTGTTAAATGTCTTCTACGAGATTAGCAGTTTTTGTATTGTACAGTCACAAACAGAAACATGATACAGTCAGTAAACTCAGATCTAAATCATCAAATCAGAACGATCAGACTTAAAATTGTTACTAAACAACTATTAACAGTTTAAAGTCAAACCGAAAACAATACAGAACAGCTTAATTTATAAATAACGATCCAGTATTTAATACTAACACAAAAATACATAGAACATGTGCAAGATATGAGTCTATCTTTAAGTAAAAATGAAGCGATTTCATGATTAGAATTAGCATAATGTATGGCTATGCGAGGCATGCGATATGTCGTGACACTAAATTCTACCATCATGGACTAATTACACGAAGAGTGCTAATTTGTTTAGACACGGGAGTGAGCAAGACCACCACACGGCAGTAGTCCTATTGTAAACGAATAAATGATTAACTATCGGCAAATTTTCTCTCTCAAGAAACGAAAAATATAATAAAATAGGTCGGGGAAAAATTCTTTTCGCATTATAGTATGTACGAACTTGTAATAAAATCTTGGCTATAGTATTTGTATCTGGCTGGTTTTAGTATAATTGTAAGTTAAAATTTTAAAGAACGTAATTCCAAATTCTAATTTTATTAGAGAGAGAAAAAAAATATTACAAGTTCATACTTATTATAATGCGAAAAGAATTTTTCCCCGACCTATTATTTAGTATTCCACCATTTTCATACAACGCCATCTAGTTTCAAACTAAGCAGAGCTTGTATTATGACTTTTTAGTCAAACGTCTATTGTTTTACATAAGATATCTTTGCTGACAAAGTAAAATCATTCGGTTATTTAAAGAAAACCACGTAACTATTTATTTGCATAAGCATTTACGAAGTTTTACAGTTTCGCTGTGAGCTAAGACCTCCGTAATGTTTGCTAACAATTAGCGAAGACTCGTCGAAGTAGGTTGTATACCAAATTTTGTTGAAAGTAAAATTTGTTTTGTATCATGTAGTAACAAATTGACGGACAGGGTCAAAGAAATAAATAAATAAAATATTCCTCAACATTCACGCAACGCCATCTAGTCTTGAATTTAGCATAGGTACTAAAATAGCTTGTGTTATGGGAAGTAGACATCTGATAAGCAAACTTATACATTAAATACATACCATATAACAAAAAAAAATACAACCAAACACAGAATAAATGATCGTACTCATCACACGAACATTTGTCTGGGCGGGAATCGAATTCACGATCTCTGGTATAGCAGTCAGGGCCACTTACCACTAGACCAACAGGCCCGTCAAACATTTCTTATACATATTATTTAGAAGTATGTTTATCAGTTGTCTAGTAATCATAATACAAGATTCGATGGCGTTGTGTGAAAGTCGTGGAATATTATAACTGTGCGATCCTTTAATCTACTAATGTTAAGCCATAGATCATACACCTAACATATTTTTTGACCTTACGTATGTCCTTGGTAATGCAAATGGTATAGAAACAGCGCGTGGGTCGCCCCTGAGTAAGGATCGGCAAGGTTATAAGCTTGAATCTCTTAATAAACCGAAATGGATGCATTGCGAAAGGACTAGTAATGATTTTGGTAATCTGAAATCTCTTGGTGTAGGTAATCCTGCTAATATTATAAACTCGAAAGCTTTTTAATATGAAAGGATATAACATATTCCACGGCTTTCAAACAACGCCATCTAGGCTCAAACTAAGCAGAACTTGTGTTATGAGTACTAGACAACTGATAAACATACTTGAATACCTCTAAATATAATATATATTATAGAATAATTACAGAACACATGATCGTGTTCATCACACAAACATTTGTCCTCCTGGGAGGGAATCGAACCCACGACCTCTAGACGAACAGGACAGTCGACGTTACTCTTTCACACTCAAACGGCAGATGCAAATTTGATGAAATTTGGTATGGAGTTACCTGACACCCCCGGGATTTGTTAAAATGGATGGATGAATGGTTATTACTCATTCACACTCAAACGGCAGATGCAAATTTGATGAAATTTCTTATAGAGTTAGTTGACACCCTGAACTAATACAGGTTACTTTTTAAACAACAGCCTCAGAGGGGTAATGTTTTTGCAGCTACAACCAACATTCGCGCTAATCACTCTTCTTTCAATAGTATAAAAACAAAACTAAATTCACCTTCTAAATACACACACACATCTCTCAGTACTTTACAATCTGTCACCACACACACACTAACAACCAAGAAAACCATAAAAATGACGTCACACGGCAAATTGAGATAACTGGATCAGCACAACAGTTAGATCATACCCAAGTTTGACTTCATACAACTTCATACATACTTCATACAGTAAAAAGTATGACAAAAGGTTCACACGGAATATGGGCTGGGAAATTTATAATGTGCCTATGTATAATATTGAGGTATGAGAAAGTGACTAATAAGAACGTAATTATAGTAATTTCTCTTGTAAATAAATTTTTGTATGGAATAAAAGTGCTTTAGGCATGGATGGGATGATACAAAAAGCGAGAATTATGCGTGCTATGATATTGATTCGTGCTTGCCTATATTGAATGTCCAAAAAAGTTAAGCTCAGGGTTAATCCTACTAATGTTATAAACGCGAAAATTCGTGAATACGGATGGATGGATGTTTGCTACTCTTTCACGCTCAAACGGCTGGAACGGCTATTTTAATGAAATTTGGTATTTATTTATAACCAACAGCACAGTCCCCCACAAATTCAATTAAATGAACATCAACAAAATTATAACATTACACTAACCATGCAAATAACAGAACAATAATATTCTTTAGCTTATTCCTATACTTATCAATAACCTACTCTTAACCAAACCTCACACATTTCCACGTACAACAAGATTTACTTTCACATTACTCTTTCCTCATTCAAGGAATACAAAATCAGCAAAAACTGTCAATGAGCCTAAAGCTCGCGCGCTAAACTCGCTGCGCCGGAAAAGCACCACACCTTGTAAAATACCGGTAAACAATTATAAAATGTCGTTACGGTACGCGCCGTACCCGTCTGTTAAAAACTCGTTGGCGTTTCCGAAATGAGCGTGAGAGAAATGTCAATAATTATAAAAAAAAACTAGCTTTTATCGCAAATTCGCCCGCGGGAATGCCGTTTATAGGTGCCAAAATATTATCCCCCTTTGACGCAGTTGGTTAAAGTAAGTTAAATAGTTTTTGTGTTAATTCAGTGAGTCAGTTAACTAAATAGCAAATTTCATCGAGATTAATCTAGCCGTTTGAGCATGAAAGAGTAACAAACATCTGTCTATACATTCATACTTTGCTACAAACTTTGGTGTTTATGAATGAAATGTTTACAAATAAACTATTGTGATTAAGAAGACACGTGCTTCAATAGGGTATTTTATCATCATCATCCCGTTGCAGTCCACTGCTGGACATAGGCCTCTCCCAATGTACAACGTACCGTGGGACGTCCTCTGGCCAGATGGCGAGACGACTTACACAAGAGGGCCGGCAGCGACTGAACAGGGTATTTAAGACAATAAAACTAATAATTCCGACAAATAAATTTAAACACAAAATAGACAAGTATTTTTTATATATTTCGAGTCAATAAAAAATGAATACGATACACTGAGAGGAAATTTCATGTGACGTTACGTCTCAGTACCTACTCTTTTTACTGACAAATGACGTTTTTAAAACTATCATACGTTTGACCATCTGATGCTACACATATCTTATAGCCAGGCAGATGAATAAAATATTGTTACTTGATGATTTCCTTTAAGAAAATTTCCTTTGAAAAATATACCTTTGCAGTTGGACCTTCTGAAGTATTTTCCATTGTGTGATTACCAAGAATTGCTCAGAATTACACTTGTTAGTTTAGCAAGTGTGACGACTGTGATAAATTTGTGTACACATGTCTTTCTTGTTTTCAAAATGTGGACTATATCCGGTAACAAATATACCCGTGCACACACACACACAAACATTCGCCTTTAGAATACTGTGATTAAAATGTTATTCATTGCATAGCTGGTATAAAATTAGTGCCTGCATTCTATTTTAGTATTAACGTTATGGAAAACTATGTATTAATTTTACTGTAATCAATAGTTTGTAAGAGACTGTTTGTTGCTTAAATAAATAAGTAAAACAAAGTCGCTTCTCGCTTTATGTCTGTGACTATGTATGCTTAGATCTTTTAAACTACGCAACGGATTTTTATCCGGGTTTTCTAATAGATAAAATGTTTATGATGATGGAAGAATGATGACGGTTAGAGAGTTGAATATAATTACTTAAGCTACTAATGGTAAATTGTTTTTACTCTGTGGTAGGTACATAAATATGCTAGAGTTTGTATTATAAGTACTGGACAACTGATAAACATACTTAAATACTTTTAAATACATACATTTAAAATATCTTGGCCGTCTGATCCCAAGCTAAGCAGAGCTTGTGTTATGATAGTCAGACAGCTGATAAACATACTTCTAAATACATACATACATACTAAAGATAAATTACACCCAAACACAGGACAAATGATCGTGCTCCTCACACAAACATTTGTCCTGGGTGAGGTTCGAACCTACGACCTAAGGTATAACACTCAGGGCCACTAACCACTAGACCAACTGTCCTGTCTAATTGTTGCAACAATATATATTTCAATTTTTCATACCCATTTAAATGGAAAATCCTCAAGATCTTAAGATTAACTAATGACACAGCTTATACAGCAAGCGACATACGGAGATACAATTAAATATTCAAATGTATGTTTGTTTATACACAATGACTTATCTGTTTTCCGCCTTGCCGAGTATTTACATAAAGTAGATTTTATATGATTACCAGACAAGGAGTCTTGCACAAATGTATCTATTTGTGATGTGGTTACATTTCTGGTAAGGTAATACAGGTAATTGAGCTACAAAGACTTAATTATAGAGGTAATCATTCAAAAAGTTTAGAATATGACTGCATGGATAGTCGAGTGGTATATGCCACCGCGCCAATTACCACTGTACGCAACGTGTCACGGGCTCAATCCCCACGTAGGAAAAGAATTTGTGCGTTCTACAAATGCTTGCTCTGAGCCTAGAGCATGTGATTTGTCTGTGAGTCAAACAAATCAAAACTCAATTAATCAGGGTCGGAAATCCCATTAACAGGGGTAATTTAATGAAAAAAGTACCGGAACCTCATTGAAATTCACAATAATAGAGGTTTTTCATATATTCTAACCAGGTTTCACTGAATACATCAAATAAACTTGACAACTGCATGAAGCTTACGGAAAGAAACGATTTTCTATCATTGATCTGCACACACCATATCATGATGTGGCCTATATACAATCACATTTCATGAAACACAACTATTTTATCAAATACTCGAGCATTTTATGAAGCGAACAAATTAACGATAAGGCCACGAGAGCTACATCATGATGAGATGTCAAATGTGAGCTTAAGACTATGTCAATGGTCCACCATTAACGGTATGATGAATATAGACGCGAGTTTCTGCGCTAAGCTGGCTATTCAACAGTTTATACATAATAGGAAAGTACTAGGAATTCCTAGATTTTTTTTGTTTACTATACTAGTTCTATATGTGGTGGTTGTTCATTGCTACATAACAATAAACTCCTTTTACACAGTTGGGTAAAAATTAAATACGTTCTGATTGATTTTCGTCACGGCGCCTATTGTTACTATGACACCAGCCAGCTACGCGGGACATTATAGTGCACAAGCGTGTGCTAACACAGGTGCACTTTCTGTTCCTTTACTCTCATAGCGCGATGGGACGGCAATCCGACACGACCGGAGAGAGATCGGACGCACATTTATTTGGAAGGACATACCTTTGGAAGCTAGACACATATATTTACAACATCCAAAAACTCGAGACCTTTGATTGGGCAATTCTGCGGTCTACCCACTAGGCTATCACAGGTTCACAAAAATATGAAGTTAGCTGACAATCTGGATGAACACAGAGACTACTTTTCTTTCCTAAATCTCAAACTAGTCTAGTCTTTTACATTCTGCATGTAACAATAACTCCACAAACTAACAACCTCGCCTCACCTACTAATATCTTTTTAGCACCATCTATTGCCATCTATGACGTCATTCAGCATGCAGAACACAGTTATGTCATAGCACCTAAGCAAGTACCTACTCATAGGAGCCTTGACATAAAGCCGTTAATAATTTAACTACGATCATTAAATAATAGTTAGGCTTGAGACACTCACGCGCATAAGTTTTATGAAATGGATTTTGGTTTTATTTGACTGCACGGGTAGCATGGTATAGGTCACCACCCCAATTATCACTGTGCGCGACGTGTCGGGGGTTCGACCCCCGTATAGGACAAGAATTTTTGTGTTCCACAAATGCTTGTTCTGAGTTTGGGTGTTTTTGTGCATGAGAAATGAATGTCTGTGAAATAAGGATTAATATCGTTAGTGCAGAAGTCGTAATTATTTTTTAGAAACGCCTAATTTTTTTCTTGTTCTAGATTTTGAAATTCACAAGCAAGAGTTGCACGCTTGCTTAAAAATCCAATATTTGAAGAATCTAGATCTTATAAAGCTTTGACCGAATTGTTCAAATTACAGTACAACAAGGATCTTTTATAATTTCAAGATTCTGAGTTCACGGGAAGTACCCTATAGGTTTTGATTCCTTTGCGAGTATCGAAAATTTGTGGATGTGTTAGTAAATGTATATGTAATGTTATGTAATGTAATGTATAATATGTAATGTAATGTATATGTAATGTATATGTAATATGTAATGTTGTATTCCGCCTCATCATTCCCCTGCCTTTATCCCAATTATTACTTGGTGTCGGCGCATCGTGTCTTCTTCTTCCACACGTTCCTATCTGACGTCATCTCGCAAGTCACACTCTTTGCAGCCATATCATCTTTCACACAATCCATCCATCGTTTCTTTGGTCGTCCTCTTCCCCTATATCCACCCACATTCATGTCCAGCACCTTCCTTACCACGCGTTTACTAAGTTATAGGAGATAAACAATAATCAGATATTACTACGTAGATAAAGAACACTGATGTCATTCATAGTATAAAATAAGATACAGAAACATATATGTATAGAACTATATAAAATTGATCAACAATGTATTACGACATACGACTTTATTGTATCGATATAAAGTTGGTATTAACAATTAAACCGTCACCGTGCATCTAAAATCAAATATATCTGCGATATTCAACCTTATTTTCGTTAATTTAGAAACTTTATTAGGATAATGTATTAACAATTGCAACCTGTATCTTTTAAAGCTAATGAAATTGCGATATTCAACCTTATGCTCATTGTTATAAAGACTACAATAATGTAAGTGCGCTAATTGGCGGTAAACTGTTCTATAGATATTTACGTTTAAGAAAAACATCTACCTCCGCATGTTGTTCATAACAATAAATAATGATAAATTGTATGTTTTGTATGCAGTTACGTAAAACTCCAAGTGCATATCATTAGGTAAAAATCTCAGCTGTCTGTCAGAACTGTAATAACGACTGTCAAAGATTAACTTATCCATCGGAAACAACGGTGTTACAAACTTTCTGTGAAATGGTCACCCATCCACAATCCAACCGCGACGAGCGTAGCTTAACTTTGTTATTATAATACCAGCCTATAAACGTGTTACTGTTATGCACAGGCCTCTTTTCATATAGGAAAGGTTTGAGCATTGATCACCACGCAGGCTCACAGCGGGCGATTTCAGATTTCACTATTTGGAATACAGATTTCCTAGCAAAGTCTTCCATCACCATTTGTCAGTAGTGTCTAAGATTATTAAGAACTTTACAAGTCACATTGGTACTTGCCTGCGCTAGGGTTCGAACCTGCACCTCGTGCATACAAATCCATACATAGAACCGCAAGGCCACCACATCA
Organism: Chrysodeixis includens; assembly: GCA_941860345.1. NCBI lineage: Eukaryota > Metazoa > Arthropoda > Insecta > Lepidoptera > Noctuidae > Chrysodeixis > Chrysodeixis includens. The sequence continues at coordinate 1,051,372 of OW796110.1, read as the reverse complement.
TCTTAATATAGGTTATTTTTATTGTACGCTATTTTTACACTGTCATGTTCTTTAGACAACCTCTAGACTAGTCTAGACTTGAACTAATAAATGTCATTTATTCAAATTTCTAATTTAATGTACGAGAAATCCTACTAATATTGTAAACGCCAAAGTTTGTAAGTATGGATGTTTGATCCTCATTCATGCTCAAAAAGCTGTATGGATTTGGATGAAATTTGATATGGAGTTAGCTGACTTCATGGATGAACACATACAGTACTGTTTAACCAAAATCATTAAATAAAATAAATAAATAAAAAGCGTCAAATCAAAATGGGGGTAATATTTTTACAGCTATAGCCGGCAATCGCGCGGGCGAAGTTGCGGGCAACAGTTAGTGGAATAATAAAATAATAACGCTCACACTCAGGAACGATGCAAGTCATTCTCAAATTACAAATCGGTTTATTATCATCTAAATCTATGTTTAATATTATTTATTCCCTAAGAATTTACATTTAAAATAATAAAGTTATAGCATTTATTGAATGCTATATTTAACTTACTACCTAGTAATAATTTAATCATGTGTTTGTTCACATGAATGGTAGTTACTCTTTCGAGGAAAAACTAGCGAACAGATTCGAAAAAAAATTAAGCACAGAGAGAGTTTATTTTCGGGATTATTTTAAAAAGGCCCTGAGTCTTTGGGACAGAAACTAGTCGGTCATTCCCGATAAATACGCGTGAGTAAACCATATAATATAACAATTATAGACCTAGAAACATTACAAATAAATAACAATTAAAATAACTTCCTATAGGCATGAATACTGCCGGCTGCCATAAACTGAGAGTTCCTAGGTAAACATATATGGTTAGACCGGTCTAGATGTACTATTTATGTGAAAGAAAAACGTCTAAATGTCCGTCAGAATGATATATATTTTATGTAATTTACCTTTAACTCTTGAGAGAGACACGTGGAAGAAGAGTAGGGAGGCCTTCGCCCAACAGTGGGACATCTCATGCTAGTAGGTAATATAATAATAATAAAAAATACATTTTTCTAGCTGTTGCCCGAATCCGCTAATGTCAGTTATAGCTGCAAAAACAGCCCCCTTACAGTGGTCCATGTAATAATCCAGGGCGTCAAATAACTCAATACCAAATTGCATCAATATTTCTCCACCAGCGTGAAAGAGTAACAAACATTCATTCATTCATACTTACAAACTTTCGTGTTTATAATATTATAATCTTTCGCTTTATTAGTGTAAGTGGTTAGCTGTCCTTATCCCATTTTACTTGGGGTCGGCGCAACAAGTATTTTTCTTACATACTCCCCTATCAGACGTTACACTATCATTTACTCCTTTTTCATTCATATCATTCCTTATACATTACAATCTATCCATCTTACCATATGCTAGTTACCGTACTCCTCCAAAACGGCTGGACCGATTCACTTGAAATTTTGTATATGCATTCAGTAGGTCTGAGAATCGGCTACTATCTATCTTTCATTCCCAATTTTTTTTTCTTTGCGAATATAGTCGCTGGCATCATCTAGTATTAAATAAATTTGTGGTATAGACACAGTCCACATCCCATACCCACTTTACTGGGTCACAGATCGCACCGTGCGTAGGCACCCGGCATGGCGCGCGTCCCACAGCCGTTCATAAATGAAATTTCTCGTCGTAGGCCGCAACCTCACAGCAAGGTCACATAATTGAAACATAGCTCCAATTCCACTTGTGATGTAAGATCACAGTATAATAATATAAACAGTATGAAATCCTTTAATATTAGGTCGGGGAAAAAGTCTTTTCGCATTATAGTTTGTATGAACTTGTAATAAAATCTACCTCTCTCTAATAAAATTAGATTTTGGAATTTTGTTCTTTAAAATTTTAATTTTCAATTATACCAAAACCAGCGAGATACAAATACTACCTATAGCCTAAAAGATTTTATTACAAGTTCATACATACTATAATGCGAAAAAAAACTTTTTCTCCGACCTAATAAAAAAAAAAACTAAATTTAAATCACTGCATCCGTTCGGGAGTTATGATGCCACAGACAGATACACAGATGGACGTCAAACTTATAACACCTCTCGTTTGTGCAACAGGGGTTAAAAAAAACCCGTATGTTTTACATACACACATGTAATTGGAGAACTAAAGTGTGTATGGGAATCCGATAGCAGATGAATGGCAATCAGCGTGCAGTTTGATTTGCAGTTCTATTGCAGTCGTGTCAACTGCATCTAAACTGCTGTTGAAATGCAGTCTGCTTGTCTAGAGCCTCAGAAACGGCCGAGTTGAACTACTGTATGTATTAATACTGTGGCAAGAGCGAGGAGTGAACCAAACCGGTTTGATGTAATTGATATTTTTTATTCAAGTTTTAATTTTAAGTTGTTGTTAAATTGGCGTGATGTTTTTGTATTATTGTTGAGAGCAGTTTTTTTTGTAGATTCAGGATAGGCCTCTTATTAAAGCATTGAATTGTATCTCAACAAAGGTTTATGTTAAATCTTACTTATGTCATAAACACGACAGTTTGTTAATATGGATGAACGTTTGTTGCTCTTTCCCGCTCAAACGGCTGAAGCAATTTAGATAGAATTTGGGATGCTATTTAATAACATCCTGTATTAACGCGTAGGCTTCTTCTTAACCATCAGAGGGGAGGTAATACTTCTTGCAGCTATAACCGACATTTGAACAAAAGGCATAAAGAAAACACATTTATTCACGCCGATATGACACATAAAGTGAGAGAGATTCGCGCGAGCGAAACCGCAAGCAACAGCAAGTCATTCATTGAATAATATCGTGCTAATATTATAAAACCGAAAGATTATGAGTATGCTTCTTAGCTACACACGCTCAAATAGTCGAACATTTTTGATCAAAAGTGAAGTTTTATTCGACAACCATTCACTCCATACATTAGTAATTAACCCCCTTTTCTCCTAATTCAATGTAATGAGTCATTACTAAGATGAATGCCGTATTATGTTGCCACATTGGATATGCTAGTACGCTCAAACAACTAATCTTGTAAGTATGGATGTTTGTTACTCTTTCACGCTTAAACGGCTTGAGCAATTAAGATGAAGTTTGGTCTGGACTTAGTTGACACCCTGGATTAACACATAGGTTACTTTTTAACCGACTGCGTCAGAGGTGGGTAATGTTTTTCAGCTATAACCGAAATTAGCGCTTGCAATAGTATATCTCAAAAAAAAATTGTATTTTCATGATTCTAGCTAGAATACTAGATTATTACACAACTGATTTTAAGTATTATAGCTGTTGAATAATACATATTTCAAGGATATACCTAGTTACCAAAAACTCGTGAATTTTCCAACGTTTAAAAATGATAAGTAAAGGTTATCAAGTAATAAACTTTAAATAAACGAATGCGATAATAGTTAGCGAATTATGTTGTAAAGATGAAACGAATTGAGATGAATCTTGTAATTCAAACTCGGTCCAAAGTATTAGAATAGAATTATACTTGAAAAACTTGCGGAAATCGAATTAAATTGTAGTAAAAATATATCGCTAACCCTTAGCGGTTAATTATAAAATATATAAAAGTACATTATCTACATAAGCTACATAAGCATCTATAAGCTCACTCAATTGTAATTTATTTTGAGGCTTGTTAACCCCACAGTCTAACCATTGCTACGGTTTTGTGGGGCTTAGCTTATAAGAATACTTTTAAGAAATACTTAAAAATAAATAATAAGTAATTGTGCTTCTTTTTCTTATAAATAATGTCCAGATCTCGGAAGATTCGGGCTTTGAGGAACCTAGCTAACTTTAATAATGAGTTAACACATTGTACCACTTAGGGTAGATACCCCATCACATTTTAGATTAAAGTTCTCAACAACGCCTCTGCATGTTGGACGTGTGTACCCGTGTTCATCTTTAAAAAGGACCGGGAATCTTTCCTTAAAGTTATCCCGTGAATTAAAAGAGTTAACACAAATTTTTCTCACACTACAATTAACATTTTGTCTACAACCTAATCATCACACAATCTTAATTTTAGTACTATACACCTACCACATCTAAACCATACTTATCTTAAATTTACCTACATTATAACATACACTAACAAACAAGCAAATATACTCTTAGCTAAATCAAACAACGTAATAATGTCAGCATGTAGCTTAACAACCAAACGAGACCTAATTTTACAAAATAACCAACACATACTTGCATTATTTTGTTATACTGAAACACTAGAAAATTCACATATCACAGTCACAACACAAACACAGCACAGATTATATTTATTTTCACGTTTGATGTTAGTTACTCGGTAAACAGTTGAATACCGGTTAGCGACGCGTGCGGTCTCGCTCGCGGGTGCACCGACACTGACTGGCTTAGGTCGCTTTTGAGTTTGACAGTGTTGCTAGAGTTAGGAATTTAGTGGTGTTTTTGTGTTTTAAGATTTTATGTAGTTTTGTTTTGGGATGAATTATTACGTACTGGGATTATTGTTTTAGAATGAGATGAGTTACAAGACATGAGTTTTGGGAAGATTATTATGATCATCGCATTTTGATTTGCAGAATGTACAATCCGAGATGATGTCTTTTAAAGAAAATACGTCTTTTACAGTGTAGATTGAAATCCCATAAATTACTTTAAATATGAAAACCTTTTATGGTAACAATATGGTACAAAAAATCAGTAAAATCTTCACTAGGTACCTACTGTATTAAGGTTGTTAATTCCGAGTTATTAATGTCTCTTCTCTACGAATTACATGAAAATACTTTTATTAAATATTTTCTTCTCGAGCTTAGAAAACGTCAGTCAAAAATCTTATCTGTAATACTTTATTCATACCCAGTTATAAGCAGTTTTTTTTTCTGTAAATTTTCATAGGCTTTCCACGGATTTCTTTAATTAAAATTTTGCTTAAAACTTAGAACAGAATCACTTCTTGAAGAAATTATTGTAAAATGATTTAGGGAAGAAAAGTCTGGAGTCAACTCATCTTTATAAGCTTTTTCCTACAGTGAGCTACAAAATACAAAAAGATACTGTGACGTCTGATAGGGTAGAATGGAAGAAAAAAACGTGATCCGATCCCAAGTAAAATGGGATAAGGGCAGGAAGATGATGATGGTGAAAGGCTACAAAAGACAAACACATGACAATATGTATTATTCCTATTCACTACCATCCACATTCATCTTACTACAACATCATTCCCCTGCCCTTATCCCAATTATTATTCGGGGTCGGCGCAGCATGTCTTCTTCTTCCACACGTTCCTATTTGACGTCATCTCGCAAGTGACACTCTTTGCAGCCATATCATCTTTCACACAGTCAATCCATCGTTTCTTTGGTCGTCTTCCCCAATATCCATACAAATTCATGTCCAGCATCTTCCTTACCACGTGATCCTCTTTTCTCCGCATGACATGTCCGTACCATGACAGCAGGTTACCACGAATTATTTCTGTTACCGGTGCCACTTTTAAACTTCCTCGTCGAAAGACAAACACATGACAATATGTATTATTCACTACCATCCACATTTATCTCACTACTTTAAATGAATTTTCAAGTAATATATTTTCTCTCTATTTCCAGGCAGATTTTAATTTCCCACACTGGCAACATAGCAAGTATCACACGCTAATGTTATTAGAATTACCTGACGGATGTTCAGAGCTACGTGCGGCGACTTCATATCACTACACACACATAAGGTATGAGAAACACCGTGATACATGACTATAAGCTGTGATAGTGGAGAATGGAAGAGAGAAACGTGTTGCGCCGACGCTAAGTAAAATGGGATAAGAACAGGAAGATGATGACATGGCTGTAAGTCGTGATAGTCTTGTGGTGTGAGCGTTGGACTGTCAAGTCGAAGGACTAAGGTTCATTTGCACCAGTCTTTTGGAATTGATAAGTGTATTAAGTAATTCGTATAGGCCTTGTTAGCCACCAGTGCAAGTGCATAAAGCAAATAAATTAATACGGCTGCTGTTTTATTCATCTGTCATAGATGCTAGAGGCCACTGATGATGATGTTTAAGTGATTATCACTTTCGGAATACGGTGATGGATAACATCGTGAGGATCCAACCCAGGCAAGTGTAAGCTTAAATAAATTTTATTATACGCATACGAAATGGTTTTAAGACACCTGAAAAATATCGTGATTTCCACACGATGTTTGGTTCCTTGAAACCAAAATGTAAGATTATAAAGTAGACCATCTCGCCTTAGCCCAACCGTGGGCTAACTTTAGGCCATTATCATTAGAGTAGCATTTCTATAATGAATCTATTTATGGAAAACTGCGATATTCCAATTTTTTTTTTTTGGAGATAAGTAAAACATTGCAAAAAATTGCAATTTCTAGATTTACCAACACATTAAGCCCACGTAACTGATATATGTATGACTGTATGTATGTATGTATGTATGTTTCTTACATAAACAGCAATCATCATCATTACTGACTTATGTCTACAATTTAAGTGTTACTTAGAATCATTTACTCAAACCGGTATTAGATCCCATACCACCATTAAATACTAAAGAACGCATAGTTAACATAAAAACGATTAATAGGCTTTACTAGGTTGACATAACGGTGGTAAAAGTAATTAATTAATCAATCAAAAAAATCAAAAGGTTTTTATTTAGAGTAGGCCTTTTTCAAAACTTTACTGACTCTAGTTACGCTAATAATTAAAAAGAGTTTTCGTCTACGAGAAAAAGCAATTCTTGGATACCGTCTGCTCATCTAGAAATTTTTTCCAGAAGAAATGAAGAATACAGGTGAAAGCACACTCATCCCAGCTGTAGGCGTCGAACGAAACGAATTTAAGAGTTCCGTTTGTAACATCTTGTACAGATTCAGATAATTCGACGCGGGCAAGTGTGCGAAATAAAAACATCAAAGAGAAACAATTACAAAACAATACAGTTGTTTCTGTTTGCTGTTTAAAAATATATATCTAAGGTCAACACACACTTATCCGAGCTGTAGGCGACGAACGAAAAGAATATCGAGATGTATAGTAACATAGAGTTTAGAGATACAACTTCTGCGGTCAACTATACAAGACCGATATCAATCCACTTAGTAGCTAGCTTCTAGTTGATTACATTTCGTAATTACTTTGGCAATTAGCTGTAGTTCGGAAACTAGAACTACAGGTTACTCTATGGAGGACGGCTGTCAAAACTTTATGCGTCAAACATTCATCTCGTAGGGCTAAGTTTCAGTCTATTATTTATTCCTTTCTCAAAGGATTTTGTTAAATATCAAATTATGACATTAGGAATGATGATAGGGCACGAAAAGTAAAAATCTAATTAGTCCGTTAGATAAATAATTAAAACATATTAGACACATAATTTTGCGTTAATCTGAACAACAAAAAACCGGCCAAGTGCGAGTTGGACTCGCGCTCGAAGGGTTCCGTACTATCATTTACCTATACAGAGTGAAAATTTGAATCGTCTACCTGTTACCGTTTTTAATAATAAGCAAAACATTTTTTTTTAAGTTTTCGTATTTGCAGTTGTTATAGCGGCAACGGAAAAACATCATTTGTAAAAATTTCAGCTTTGTAGCTATGATGGTTTATGAGATACAGCCTGGAGACAGACAGACAGACAGTGAAGTCTTAGTAATAGCACTCCGTTTTACACAGTATGGCGTAGAGCGGCGTCCCTCTTCTACAACTGCAATAATATTACTTTAAGTGTCTTTAGGAGATGGTAAGTCCTTCAGTACATAATTAGTCACAATTTAACTGCATTTTATTGGATGTAAGCAATATTCTAAGAAAGACGAATGTTTCCTTTCAGAATGGTGCCACGAATGTCATTGAAAACGATTGATTCAAAGTATTGGAGGATTTTTAGGCATGTTCGAAGATGAGCTCCTTGTATAGTAGGCAAATTGATACTAAATAAGGTATTATATTGGGGCCAATTGATCGGAGATACACCTAAGTGTTAATCTAAAAGTGCTATCTTACGGATGGCATTCGCATGTAGATAATGTAACGTTACAGATTTGAGCATTACATCAAGTGTACATCAAGCTTCTTCTATAAAATTGAAAACCTATAACCCTAAACCAATAATTCCGTCGGTCTTTGTACGAAAATTACCCAGAACTAGAAAACGAACACAATTTACCTCAAGGTTGAAAACCAATTCGAAAGTTATAAAAAGACAAGAAAAATAGCTTGTAGTGAATTTCCAAGAAATTAAAAAGGTTTCAGCAAAGGCGGCGCGACAAGAACGCTTTGCGACGTTCAAGTGATGCTCTTTCAGAAATGTGCGCCTACCGGCATTCTGTTAAAGTTTCTACTTAAGTAGGGCTGGCACTTAAGGGAAGATACGGAATAATGTTATTGAGACATAATGAAAAATTGGTGAGATGATCTTGACTCGTTCTTATTGAAATGGTTACTTGGCTCTTGTGAGAGACAAGTGGAAGAAGAGTGAGGGGGTATATGCCTAGGTGTGAGACGTTTTAGGCTAGTAGTAATAATAATGGTAAGATTGTGTGTGTGGAGATTTTTAGTTTAAGAGAAGTTCCAATTACGATACAAATACTTTTTGGATACCATTCCTAGTATAAGACTAGTATAAGTACAGAAAACGAACAGTAAACTTCTGCGTATACCTGATCTACTGGCCAGGGATAAGACTATCAGAGGGACAAGCGAATATCTACATAGAAACTTAGAAATATCTACATAGCACGTTTCAGAAGTTACTTAAGTTGTTGGTTGGCAGTTATTTAACAGTAATAATAAGAATAAACCTTCATAATAAAAATTAATCTATAAGATACGGTACAATTTTTCACATTCTGAGGTCTGTCAACCCTAACTTAAAAGGCACATATAAGAATTGATGCCAAGAATCTTACAAGATAGTTCGTTCGTATATTTCTTAAGTTTTGGATGCAGCAAAAACATGATGAATTTACAATACATAAGTAGACAATTTTACTACGAAATTGTGTTAAAAAACCAAATCGTAAGACCTTTAACTTTATGATTGATTCATGTTACTATTCACCTAAAATTTGCGACCGATTTGGGGAAACAAAAAATAAAAATCATTCTAATATACCATGTGGCAATTTGGATCTATAGGTCATTTACAATCCAAAGTTAAGAGTTCCTAATGTTTCTATCATCATTATTGGGCAACAAATGACAATTAAATCGCAAAATCAATAAATATGTATTGATGATTTGATTTTCCGATTGCGATAAAACAAAGTCGCCTTCCGCGTCTGTCCGACACTGTATTAGCTTAGATCTTTAGAGTTAAGCAATGGATTTTGATGAGGATTTTTAGTAGATAGAAATGAAATGGTTTAGTCTGCAAATGGAATAAATGTTATCTCTCATATGTCATTTTTTGTCAAATATAAGCTCGCTGGAATCAAGAGGAAAAGATTTGATGTTGAATCGCTGGATTTAATATTTAATACATCAGTATTGTACCCAAACGAAGCTGGGTTACGCTATACCAGTCTAAAACAATTCCATTCATATCATAGTGCCGTAGAAATGTCGAAACAAGTAATGCATTGCTATAATGCAATTGTAACAACGTCGTGCGCCAATTTACCGCTCAGTTCGGCGCGCGGTATGCTGTCTCGGGTGAAGTCTTCAGCAATGCGGCCGTGTTTAAGAAACTTTATTTGCATATATACTTAAGCGTTTACGTTATAAATCTGGAATTTGTTGTTTTTTTTTGGTGTAAAGTTAAAGAAAACGTTTGAAGGGGTTTTTTGTTTTCTTCGGGAGGGAATGTCGAAGTGGTAAATACCTACTATTTTTACAATATAATTGTTTCTTTTTTTACGTCTAATAATAATAAGTATTTTTGCATTTTCTTTCTTTCTTTCAATATATTTCACTAGCGACCCGCCCCGGCTTCGCACGGGTGCAATGCTGATATACTAAATACGCTACAGAAAAACTGTGAACGTTGTTTATAAAAAAACATAGCGGCCCGCTCCGGCTTTGCACGGGTTTAAAATATGTAGCTCACTGAAAAAATGATAAAATCAATCCAGTAGATTTGATTTATTCATTTACTGCCCGTAGCCCGCACGCGTTTTTGGAGTACTTAAAACAATTCCCCTTTCCTTATCTTTGGAATATCTTTTATACACAATATTTTCACTTTTTTTTACATTTTTACTTTTTTTTTACATTTTTACAATTTTTTAACATTTTTACTTTTTTTTACATTTTTACCTATTTATTTGCACGCTGCCGCCGCGCCGCGTCGCCGTAAACGCTACGTTCCGCAATTTTTAAATCTGTACATCTTCAAAAATATTGATTTAAATCAGATGCTGTAAAAGGCCAAATAGATCTATATTAAATCAACAATGTATTTAAGGTATTTAATTGGATAAGGATTAATGCTGTATTGGTTAAAATCGCTTCGAATATTAGTCATTATTTGTCGTAAAAAGTAAATGACAAAAAAATGTTATTGTGGGATATCCATAAGAGATAGACATATACCATCGCGGAGTTTTCTGTAGACCTTTTCATTGTGTACAATACTTAGTACATTATTTTGATAAATCTCGTAGGATTCAGCCTGCGTTTGCAATGTAAGCGGAAAAAATGTAATTATTTGCGACATCACATTAGAAACCTCAAAAATAACAGTATTTGTCCAGTATTTAATGGATGATATTTTACATAAAAACCTTCCTCATGAGTTACTCTATCTATTAAAAAAAACCGCATCAAAATCCGTTGCGTAGTTTTAAAGATTTGAGCGTTCATAGGGACATACAACATGACACATGACAGAAAAAGCGACTTTGTTTTATACTATGTAGTGATTATGGACTACTAGAAGGTACTAGGTAATATAAGGTTTTTTTTTTATTTAGTTCAGAAAACTTTTTATGTTAGCCGAAGCTAATGACTTCAACCCAAGCCGAGGGCACAGAGTTGGGATATGTCAGACTCACACCAAGTAAAACCACGCCAGGCCCAAGACTGCCTAAGCCAGAGTGGTCCCTGGTACAAGGGAAGAGTGAGGCACTCCGGTGGCTTTAGCCAGTAAGAGTCTGGTAAGCCTCCGTCTTCCTCAGGGCGGAGAATCATCATCATCTTCCTGCTTATATCCCATTTTATTTGGGGCGCGTTATTTCTTTCATTCTCCCCTATCAGACGTCATAGGGCGGAGAATGTCCATGAGGATTTTACCGAAAAGGAATCCAACTGGATTCAGCTGAATATCGTACATTATAGAGTGACTGCCTATCAACTATTATGATCTAATGTAAATGTGCGTAGATCAGCTGTTTTCCATAAAAAGGGGCGTGCACGGGGGCGTCATATTATTATGGTTATGAGATAATGTTTAAAGTGTTTATCTCTACTGATTAATCGATATGTAGGCTAACCTATTTAAATAACACTTATTGTAGTTACTGTGTAACTTAGAGATTAGTATCTTTTGACTGGTAATGCGGATTATCCTGGTAGTTTCATTATAATATTAAGTTCTTTAGCAAGTTTGGTTGTTATGTTTCGTTCAATGTTCAAATTTATTCGTATCTTATATCCGTAAGGTTTGATTTCTGATGTCTGATGATTTTGTTTATGCGTATGCGCATGCTAAACATCTCTACATGGGATATACAGTATGTTAAAAATGTGTTAAGTTCTGGCGAGAGGTGACCAATTGGATTTTTGTTGACGTGTCTTGCTGCAATCTAAAAAACGGCATAAAACTACAGAAAATTGATGTAAAACTCACCCGATCAGATATAGCTTCTTCCATTTTCCCGCGCTTTAAACCAGGCGCGCGGATCACGTTCGCTTGTGGCGCCACAACGTTGTTCGCGGACGACGCCGCCCCACCATTCCCAGCAGTAACCGGTATAAAACCGGCCTCCATACTCAAGTACTACGCATCGCCGCCACTCAATAACAGATGGCGCTGATCACAACGCAACAAACTCCGACCATCGCACAATAGATGGCGCTATTCTCAACGATTTGTTTGCATTATTTTTGTAAAACACTTAAACCACTATGTAACACTAAAAAAACACTTCAATTCACTGTATGCGGTTATGGACGTATTTCGAGTCACTAGCCATTTTAAAGGAACTGTTAGATTTGAGCTTAAACACTTGGTTTTACACTTTTTGAGCACAAAATATGAACGGAATGCGTATTTTTTACACTTATATACACTAATTTAGCACTTTTTCTTGTTGTTTCTTGTATTTCAATTTCACTTTCTTGTTATTTTTGAGGAATTACATAGCAGACAAGTCGGCGGGTCGGCCGTTGTAGAATTTCTGCGATTTACGTAGTGTCGTCTCGCTCACTGCCATGCCTGCGAAAGAGAGAGAAGACATTTAATTGACAAAACAACACACGACAGGTTCCAGTTCAATAAACAAGTAGGGTAAAAATTATAATTACTGGACAAATATAATTATTCAGAATTATAGCTGCTTTTATATGCTGTGAATTAGGCATTAAGATTTCAGTAATTAACAAAAGAAATGCACATTTAAAAACGGCTTTAAATGAGCCTCGAATTACTAAGGAAGACCAAATTGTATCAAAATCAAAAAGTTTTTATTTTTAGTAGACCCAAAATGGCATTTTACAAACTTTCGCGTATATAAATAATATTAGCAGGATTTTATAATTCCAAATGTCACCCTTACAAGTTAACATATTTCTTCCCAATGACTAATCCCGATGACAATTCATTTCTGCCAATCTTCATACATTAATAGCGTGATGATAAACAAATGTTATTGATTGTGGAACTCCACAAAACCTTGTGCGATTACATAAAAGGCAAATTGATTAATCTTTTCCTATATTTGTGCGAAAATTCACACCACGATAATTGGTTCGGCCTTGTGATGATAAAGAATTAAGGTAACTGTTGATGTTGACGGATTTATGTTTGTTAGGAAATGTAAATTAGCATACGGATAGTTTGCGCATAAATGTATTCAATATGATGATGGATGTTTGTTACTCTTTCACGCTCAAACGACATTTAGCAATTCGATGAAATTTGGGAGTTAGCTGAAACCCTGGAATTATATGTAAGCTACTTTTTAACCGATTGCGACAGAAAGAGGGTAATGGTTTTGTAGCTAAACCCGATATTCTCGCAAAAGAAGTTGCGAGCAACAGCTAATGATAAGTAATAGGAAGATTTAGCTGTGATTGTCCAACGAAAAAGACGGGAGAGATATGGCAGACTCTTATGTGCTGAAACCGACAGACGGCTTCAATCCTCCCTTGTACCAAAGATCAGGAAAAGCTATGCTAATTATCGCGATCCATGGCAAAAGGATTTATCCTATGGAACCGCCAAATATTGAGGCCCAGTCTTACCTATAGCATACTGTGTTACCCATTAAAATAGGCTGCAAAGAACAAATGATAAGCTTTATTAGGTTTGTTACTGAGGTGTATTTTCGCCACCCGCTAACTGTTTAAGCGAACGAGTTAATGTCACGAAGGACTTTAATAGCCATAGAAGCGGGTAAGTCTATAGGATTGAAAGTTTTTTTAGGATCATTCCTTTAGGACACGACCGATCAGAAAAAAAAATGGCAAGGTTGGTGAGTGTCTCACTCTATAAGTTGTAACAAAACGAATCGAGTTTTCCGTTTCGGAGGAGTTCGCGAAAAACGAAGGGCAAAAGTGGATTAAATAAGTTTCGATAGCTCACTCGCTTAGGTAGAATTTAAGATAGGTTATCCAGTACGACCGGACCCACTAGCATAGTAAAAAAACAAGTAAACACTATCGTAAAAATGTAAATACAATAAACACTGTATTTACAAAGATAAACTGTACGGGATCCGACAACGTGCGTGTACGCACTTGACAGATTAGTTATCTATTAGAGGATTAGCATAACTTAATTGATACCGATTGTTATTTCCGTAAATAATTTTAGCACGCATATTTTTAGAGTATTTACGTAATAGTATACATATATTTTGCTACAAAATTAATATAAATATTTATAAGTGTAACCGATGGAGTTTTTTGTGGCTTCTTCTCGATAGGATTGACATTTTAGAGTCGTGCACCTAGGGTTAGTAACTAGAAAACTACCAAATCTTAATATTTCTGAAGTGACTTACTAGGCGTACTGCAAATAAATGGTTCTTGGTTTTGAGTTTGATACAAAATTCAAGTGTCTAAGAAGCTGGGCTCAGGAGGAGGGCGTTTCATTAAACCTTAATATTTCTGGCCACGTGAGCCATATACTATGAATTTATTGATTACGTAGACCATAGGTAGATCAATATACCTTGTAACTAATGTCTTGAAGCTGTGATAGCCTAGTGGTAAGACCATAGAACGGCCAAGTCAAAAGTCTCGAGTCCGATTCTCACGAGACGCAGCGAATTTTCGAATGTTGTGTGCGGTTTAGAAATTAATATCACAGATTCCGTGTTTTTGAAGGCACGTAAAAACGTGTATCCTGCGCCTGATCTCTCTCCGGTTGGATTGCCGTCCCATCGAACTATGAGAATAAAGGAACTGAGAGTCCACCTGTATTTGCTCACACGCTTGTGCACTATAACATGTCCTGCGCTAACTGGTGTCATAGTAACACTAGCCGCCGTGGCACAGTCCAGACATCATTATACCTAGTAACTTATGTCCCCCACACATTAAGGTATACCAATGCATGTCCTCCATTACATCTAGTGTGTATTTCGCAAGAATTGCGTGTATGTAGATGTGAGCGGTTGCTCCGTATGCAAATATTGGCTGCGTTGCGTAACCAGCGTCTTATGGTTGCTTAGATACGGTTAGACAGATAGTATTGACAAAGCTTCTTGGAATATAGACGATGAGAGGGTACGAGAAGTTGAAATCGAATTAATTCGTAAGGTAGATAATAAAAAATATAACCTACGTACTTTTTCCTAAACCAAAACAATATAAATTACATAGATACGCTGCTTTCTAGTTTAGGAGAAGAGTCTTGTGATGTAGCAAATTTGCAAATTTTATACAAAAAAGTGTCGTTACGTTACCGTGCCGAGTGGTATAGCACAGTGGTAATTGGCGTGGTGACCACCACGCTAATTACTAATGTGCGCGACGTGTCGCGGGTTTGATCCCCGCATAGGAAAAGAATTTCTGCGTTCCACAAATGCTTGTTCTGAGTCTGGGTGTGTTTGAGTATGTGAATTGAATGTCTGTGAAATCCCCCACGATACAAGGATAAAATTCCTTAGTGTCGAATCATCATCATTCCCCTGCCCTTATCCCAATTATTACTTGGGGACGGCGCAGCATGTCTTCTTCTTCCACACGTTCCCATCTGATGTCATCTCGCAAGTCACACTCTTTGCAGCCATATCATCTTTCACACAATCCATCCATCGTTTCTTTGGTCGTCCTCTTCCCCTATATCCATCCACATTCATGTCCATCACCTTCCTTACCACGTGATCCTCTTTCCTCCGCATGACATGTCCATACCATGACAGCCGGCTACCACGAAGTTTTTGGCTATTATTTATGTTAAAATAATACCATCTTGTCTGGATCGTAATTCAAACAGATTCTGAACTATCAATGAATTGATTATTTGTATCCATTGGAGCGTAGCGAGAAATGAACGATCTGTTGACTGTGACTCGCCTTTACGACACTGCATTAGACCTATTCAATAAATAGGAATATAGTTTGAATATATTTCTCACGATGGACTAACAATGGGGTACTTGATTTAAGAAAAAGCTAATTAGTCCGTCAGATAGATTTAAAAAAATATTGGAAACGCAGTTTTTCTTTTATTGCGTAAATAAAAACAATGATTTGATATCTCGTGTGACGTCACGTCTCAGTAAACTTTTTATTGACAAGTGACGTTACTAGCACCCACTTCCATACGATTTACTATGTTTAATTACATTACATTATGTATTTTTTTAGTTACATAAGTTTAGTTATAAATGTAGATATTAAAATTTCTTGTTTAGTATTGTTTCTGTTCTATCTTTAATGAGTTATATTTTCGTAATTTGTTATTAATAATAAATACCTAAGTATCTGACGGACTGTTTCTTTTAGTAACTATGGAGAACTAAGGCACCTGCCTTTCAATATATGAATATGAAAATTATTTATTATTACTGTTGGGCAAAGACCTCCCTCTCATCTTTCCATTTCTCTCTTTCAAGAAAGACTATAATACGACAATCATTATTCCAACTCAGATCACACATCAATCTGACCTCCAAAAAACAAAGATAAAACATCTAGGTCGAGAATACAAATATTATTATTATCATACCAATTGATACACAAGCATCAGCTGGTGACATTATTCGCATAAACATCAACAATAATAAACCGTTGGTACGTAAACAAATAACACTAAATGCGGTGAGCATGACACACGTGATTGAAGCGAGTCACGTGGCAATACATGTATAGTTACCGAAGCTGTGATAGCCTAGTGGTAAGACCGCAGGACTGCCAAGTCAAAGGTCTCGAGTTTGATCCCCATCCTTTTCGAATGTTGTGTGCGTTTTAGAAATAAATATCACAGCGTCCGTGTTTCGGAAGGCATGTCCAAACGTGGATCCTTCACCTCATCTCTCTCCGGTCGTGTCGGTTTACCGTCCCATCGGGTTATGATAGTAAAGGAACACAGAGTGCACTTGTGTTTGCGCACACGTTTATGCACTATTATATTATTATGTCCTGCGTAGCTGGCTGCTGTCATAGTAACACTAGCCGCCGTGGCCGGTAACAAATAATAATTAGGATGAGGGCAAAGAAATGATGAGGTTAATGTTTTGCAGTTATAGCCGACATCCACGCGGGTAAAACCGCGGAAAAGAGTTAGTAATACATAAAAACATACATTGAACATGAACATAGACTAGGATCTACATATTACAATTTATCAAGCCAGGCGAAGGGAAACGTGGCGAGGAAACCCTGTTTTACATACATACATGTTATTGGAGGAACTAAAGTGTGTATGGAAAATGTATGCAGGCTTTAGTGCCTTCTGTCAAGAGTTTGTCAAAATGAACTATTCTCTGAGTCAAATAAATTCAAGGGAGTTGATTTCTGGACATTTCGTATTGGCGATCGCGCATTCCTTTAAGTGTATTGTATAAAGAAAAGTTCTTTTAAATTACTGAGCATGTTTTTCAAACTAATTGTCTAAAATTGAGGTAATTTTCGGTAGTATATATCTTGGAGAGTTGCTTTACATGTCTTGTCAACACTTTTCCAACTGTTATACTATCAATTTTATATCAGAGATCGTGGGTTCGATTCCCAATTTCCCACCCAGGACAAATGTTTGTGTGATGAGAGATTTGATTTGATGAGCACGATCATTTTAACACGTGAAATATGTAATACAGCATCAAACCGACCAAATACTTTGGCAATTCGTCTTTTCCATAGATTCCAAGCCACATCCAAATTCGATCATATCTCAAAAGTACGCAGTTAGTCGCTGTGGGTCGAAGGCCAGTCAATTTAAATTACCGCCACGTTCAAGTGTGACAACATACACGCATTTACATCACTTTGCATATACAACGATGTTTGTATTGATTCAAGATTGTAATGTGTTTTTCAAGTAATAGAGAATTGTGGGTTCAGAGATTTGTAAACTGTCTTTTCGAGGTATGCTTGGAGTTTTTAGCCTAAATTAGATCCCACTGCTGGGCAAAAGAAACAAACTTTCTCCTTCCAAAAGTTTTTTTTTTGAAGGATAGAAATTTAGAACTAGTTTAGGACCCAACCGGAGTCCTTAATCATGAACTGACGCGGTGGGTCCAGTCGCGAGTAGATTTTCGACTCCGAAACGATTCGGGCATTCCCGATAAATACGCGTAACTAAACCATATAATATTAACAATTATAAATCGGACTTACGAAAGATATTATAATATACAACGTTATAAGCATAGCTTACAAAAAAAAGCAAACTGAAGTGTCAGTAGCCACATCTATCGACGAAAAAAGTTTAATGTTTTGCAGCTACAACCGACATCCAAGCGGGTGAAACCGCAGGAAAAAGCTAGCAACAAAATACTCTCAAACAAAATTGGCCCAGAAAAGTTTAGAGCATCGCGAAATATGCCTCAACCACCCAATTAAAGAACGTCTAGAAACCGAACATCAACTGAAATATAACTCAGCAAAAATGCCGAGGTATCTCGAAAACTTGACAGATAAGTATAGTTAGTAACGAGATCATGATATGATATGAGTTGCCAAGACTCGAGCCAAAAAGCATCTAACTAATATTATAAACGCAAGTTTGTAAGTATGGATGTATGTTTGTTACTCTTTCACGCTCAACCGACTAATAATAATTCAAATCTGATAAAAATTGGAATGGAGTTAGTTGACCACCCTGGATGGTAATCAGGATGGTTAAGAGTAGCCTGCTACTTTTAACCCACTGCATCACAGGAAGATAATGTTTTTACAGCGATTACCGTTATTCGCGAATAATTTTGGAACCCTTACTGCAGCACTGTTGCTGTTTTATTGGTATAAGCGACATTCGTGCGGCGCGAAATCACGGGCACTAGCTAATGTAACGTAAGATTGGCATTCAAGCCAGAAAATTCTTAGTTTTACCACAAACGTCATAAAATATTCATATCCATATCAATATTGCTGGGTACTGAACAAATAGAAGATGATGAGTAAATTTATTGGAAGCAAACATGAAAATATGGAAATATTTGTTGTTGCCCGCGACTTCCCCGCGTCGGTTATATCTGCAAAAACATCATCTAATGCAGTCGGTGGAATATATGTTAACTAGCTGTCGCTGCAAACTTCGTTTCGCTAACAATAATAATATTGAAAATTATTATTTTATTTAAGACGAATAATCAAAATATCTTACGGAACCCTATTTTTTTTTTCCAAAATAAAATACAGTCTATGTTACTCGTAGATAATGTAGCTTTCGAATGGTAAAAGAATTTTTAAAATCGGTCCAGTAGTTTTTGAGCCTATTCATTACAACCAAACAAACAAACAAACAAAGTTTTCCTCTTTATAATATTAGTGTAGATACAGGATATCAGCAAACTCCATACAATGTCATCGAAATTGATAAAACCGTTTAAATGTGAAAGAGTAACAAACATCCAACAATCACAACACAAACAACTGGCTATTACTGCTTTCATCATCTTCCTGCCCTTATCCCATTTCACTTGGGGTCGGCGCAACACGTCTTCTAGACATGTTGCTTAAAAATGTTGGCCTATGGTTTTATAGTCGGCCGCGCTGGCCTGACACTAACCCTCTTTTGGGATTGCGATCTGTTGGTGTTGTTTACCCGCCACCATTCGGGGTGACCCAAGGTGCTTGGTACAGTTGCACTGGGTCTTAAGGTCCAGTAGTCGCCTTTTACGACACCCCAGTGGAGGATATGGGGTGGTGCTATTCTTTATATCCGGACACCACACGGCTATCACTGTTTAATAATTAAAAAATCAGGGTTGCATGAAAAAAATAGGAATTAGAGACATAATCTATTTTAAGGGCAGCAAAAACTACTCGGATCAGCAAGTCATAACTAAAACCAACATAGACCTACACTATCAACTGTTACAGTCAAATAGTTTCCGCAAAGTTGTTTAAATCCGGCCAGTTTGTCCACAAGCTAATAGTTTGAGTTGCGGTGAGACTAACTAAAGGTTTAGTCTGGAAACTTTTGCGGTACAGATTATAATGCCAGTCTATAAAAGTTCCACTGCTGGGTACAGGCCTCTTCCCATATAGGAAAGGTTTGAGCATTGATCACCACGCTGGCTCACTATCGATTGCCGATTTCAGATTCTAATATTTGGAATCCAGGTTTTCTCGTGATGTTTTTCTTCACCGTTTGTCAGTGATGTCTTAGAACTGCTATTACTTAAACTGCACGGGTGCTATACTGATGTATAATGCATATTAAACATCTTCTTAAAACATTACATGTATCTAAAGGCTCTAAATCCATTGCGTAGTTTTAAAGATATAAGCATACATAGGGACAAGCAGACAAAGGGACGTCGACTTTGTTTTATACTATATAGTCAGTAAAATGTGAATAAAATTAAGCAATTGTTTGATAATTAGACAAAATAACCAGATACTAAACGGCTGGATTACAAAAACCTTCCCCTTTTTTGAAGTCGATTAAAAATCTTTCTTCTTACGACACTATCTTTTGCACAATATGTGATATTGTATGCCTATAATAGGCTGACCAACTACTTTACCTACGCTTCACAAATAAATATTTCTGTCTTTGTTACAACGAGTATCGAATACGCGACCATTGACGAGAACACCAAGCACGGCCACTCGGCAACTGTCGGAGCTCATGCTCCAATTACCAAGCGAATGACATTGCTTGCCGATATTATTATTCTAGTGTCAGTATATCAAGTTCAAAACGGAGGCAAGGGTAGGGCAAAAAATTAATACTATTAAGTAACATGAGCTTTGGTATGAGAATCAAAATCAAAAGGTTTTTATTTTGAGTAGGCCTTCTTAAGCCAAAAAAAAAAACGTTTATTGTATGGGAGTCCCCCTCTAATATTTACTTCCTCTTTAAATTTACGGGATAACTTCTAGGGAAGAAACCCGGGTCCTTTTTAAAGGCTTACACGGGGACACAGGTTCAACATGCAGAGGTTCTTGTTGAGAACTTTAATCTAAAGTGTGACGGGGCACCTACCAAGGGCTATCCACCCCTGCTCTATGAAAGAACAGACATGGACGGCCCAAGGTAGCTACAAAACTATTGTAAATTATGGATGAAACGAATTTGGGCTATGGATAGGATATGTTGCGATGTGTTTATTTCCCAAACTATGGATAACTATGGCACCTGCCTTTCATTACATGATAATGCAATACTTTATTGTTATTTATTTGAAAAATAACATCCAAGTAAACATTCTGTGAAAATTTTAAGCGTGGTCTGTTATCGTTTTTAATATTAAGCAAAAAATTACGAAAAAAAAAACACGTTTATAGTATGGGGACCCTATACTTTTTTGATTTTAATTGTGGCAACGGAAACACATCATTTGTGAAAATTTCAGCTTTCTGGTTATCACGGTTTATAAGATACAGCCTGGAGACAGAAAGACTGATAAGCAGTGGAGGCTAGTAATAGGGTCTCGTATTACCCTTTGGGTACGGAACCCCAAAAAAGATTGTATTGCGACATACATACATACATATACGTCACGCCTCTTTCCCTTGGGGGTAGGCAGAGATCACATCTTTCCATTTGCTACGATCCTGGCATACCACTTTAGCTTCATCCACACTCATCAATCGCTTCATACACGCCCGTCGGTTTAGGGTACTCCTGACCTGACCCTTTTTTAGACTTTCCCTATTTGGTCATGGAACGTCTGTCGTGGTCTTTCCTCCCAACAACTCATTCAACGACCCTTCTACCATAGACGGCAATGAAACTATTGGAATATTTCCCAAACCGTGTTTCACAGACAGAACAGTAAGGCTCATATAGAATCTCTTAAGACAAAACAATAGTCAAAAGAGCCACACCTAAAAAAAAACGAAATCAAACGATATATTTTCGATTAAAGATCTCTTGGTAAATGGAGCGAAACCTTAACAATGGGACTGAACCAAATAGTCCGTGGATAAACGATTCTTAACACTATGTTACAGCTAATCGAATCTTAAATTATATCGATTTGTGACCTACTCGAGTCGATTCTAAGTAATCATTATACTTGTAAATAACTAATAGAAGTGAGATGGACGGACTACATAAAAATATAGCAGAAGTAGGGATGGTTGAAGGCATATGCCCAATAGTGGGATATTCATTCAGTGATTAGTATGTTCTGTAAGAGCAGGTAAAATAATAATTAAAAACTCCACGACTTTTCACACTACTCAGTCTCAAACTAAGCAGAGCTTGTATTATGAGTACTACACAACTGATGTGCATGCTTATATACTTTTAAATACATACATATGTAGTATGTATGTATTTAGATAAATTACACTCAAACACAGAACAAACGACCGTGCTCATCACACAAACATTTGTCATGGGGATTGAACCCACGACTTCTGGTATAACAGTCAGGGCCACTAACCACTAGACCAAAAGCCAAGTAAAAACCTCAACTAGTTTCATATAAAAACAAAGACAAACTTAATACACAATAAAATACAAAATAAAAATAACATCCAGACATCCAGAGAGACTATTCCTAGTATCAATTCAACTTCCGGACTATTAAACCTGAAAAACGTTAATAGGATGGAAATATAGCCTGTGTGTTATAGGCGATAAGGTCGAGTTTCCTATGAATTGCACTGGAGTGTCTGTTACGGATCGATCGTAAGACATCGGTCTGAACCGCGTATTGTGTCACTGACCTTAGACATTGTGTGGCACAATACAGGGAAGTTATAGAAGGTTAACGTTAAGATTTGGCTTTTTGTAACCCAGAGGAAATCCTCATGGACTGCCCTCGTCAGGGGGTTGACGAGGGGGTGTGCCGGACTGTTACCGGCTAAAACCACTGGAGCATCCTCACCTGCCTATGGCCCGGGGTACGGGTTCGTTTTCACATTCACCGCACCCCCGGCAGGGCTTGATCTACCGTGCGAGATCAGCGGATCTCTCCTCCCGGTAAGCTTGTAGGAACTGCCACTGCGTTGAGATTTGCCTGCATTTATATGCGATATGAAAACACTTTATTGTCTGGACTTTAAAAAGACACGATGACCCCTGAGTTTGTTTCGACGTTTCTTCTCAGGGTAGCCAGTTAGGAAATGTCGATTTCAGCGAGTTTATATTTGAAAAAATGACATGTAAAGGAGATAATATGTATCTTAATTGCAGAATAATCTATTTCATTTCAGATAAATACGAGGTGATCTAGGCAAAAATAACGAATGAATATAATTAGATGTGTAGCATTTATGCTGGAGCCGATGTTAAGAGGTTTGAAGTTCTGGTTATAGTATGAACGATAATATAAAGTATCTATCTTACTAGTTTTATAAACACGAATTTAAGAATTATGCATGAATGGATGTTTGTTTCTCTTTCACGCTTAAACGGCTGGAGCAATTTGGATGAAGTTTGGTACGGACTTAGTTTATTACAACTCTACCTAATACTTCTGTACTTCACCTCTCAAATGACAATGTTTGAAACATTTTTTGTTACAACCGCGCGACGTTTTCCGTTCGCCATTTTTTTTTCTACGAGATTATACATAGATGTCCCAGTTATAGTTTTTTACTTTAAATATAACGTTACGTATTCGTCATAGTTAAGTTTAGCGTTAACTGTTAGGTCAAGTATTCATTTTGAGACTAAAATATTAGTTTATCTAATTACACAAACATGTCTGTCAGCCTG
The DNA here is from genome assembly GCA_941860345.1 of Chrysodeixis includens. Taxonomy (NCBI): domain Eukaryota; kingdom Metazoa; phylum Arthropoda; class Insecta; order Lepidoptera; family Noctuidae; genus Chrysodeixis; species Chrysodeixis includens. The sequence goes on along the minus strand of OW796110.1, from coordinate 1,027,872 downwards.
TTTAAAGTTTAGTCATTATTATTATCCCCAGCGCAGGCAAGCATCTATTTGATTTTTCAAAGTTATATGTAGTTTCTATATTATTCTAAGACACTACTGACAAACGGTGAAGGAAAACATTGTGAGGAAATCTGGATTTCAAATATTGAAATCTGAAATCGCCCGCAGTGAGCTAGCGTGGTGATCAATGCTCAAACCTTCCCTATATGGGAAGAGGCCTGTGCCCAGCAGTGGGATGTGTATAGGCTGGTTAATTATATTTTTATTATAAACAAAAGAAACTCCAAAACTATTCATGCGAACAACTACAAATCTAAAATCAACAACCCTTTAAAATCGCAAACGTGACGTCATCTAAAGCCTCAAAACTTTAAACAAACACATTTTAAGACCTAATAAACAACTAACACAGCAAGCAATAATCACCCTTACTGATAATTACAATAAGAGCGATAATCCTATAACAAGACTCACCTCATAAACGTTCAATAAACATGAAAAGACAAGCAATTATCACCCTTATTGTATGGCAACAAGAGCTAAATTCCTTTATAGGTAAACCTAAAACTAATTTAGTTCTGCAGTAGTTCCAATACGTGTTTTATCACGAGCAGCGCTAGATTAGGTTTTCTAAAGCGTAAAAGGATTGCATGCGATTTTTATCTTTAAAAGCATTGTAATTAAGGTTGAAATTACTTTGTTAATTAACGAACTTTAGGTTCGAGGTTTGTGTTAAAGGAATTTAAGCTTTGTGGCAATTGAAATAAAGCATGAAACACTTGGAAGGATATAGTCAATAGGGTTGTCAAAACAAGTGAATTTCTCCATCAATCTCACACCTAAATTCTAAAAACGAACACGTCGACACTTTTATTTCAAATAACAATTCTATTTCTAACCCAATAAAGTCTATAATTAACTGTCTCTAAATTTTCAACAGGGCTGTCAAAACAAAGTTATATTTGCGGTTTTCATTGATTCTATATCTAAGAAATTGAACTAAGGTGGTAGTTTTACGACCGCATGTGTAAGTTTGTAAGGATATCTTAGGACTTAATTCAGTATTGGCTGTGAGCCAAGCTGTTAGTCACGTGCGTGTATTAGGAGAATCGTATTAAACTTCGTCATGCTTGTATATTAAGGATTTCGTATTGAAAGGGCTATTGATGTCTTTCTTAGACTATTTTCCCTTAATATGAGTCAAAAAGTTAAAAAATTGTTAAATGTTGTCAAGAACTACGATAACTAGGACAATTTTACTCGAAGTATTTTATGAAAATGGATAACATCATTTTTTTTGTCCCACTGCTGGGCAAAGGCATCCTCCATTTTCTTCCAAACCTGTCTATCTTTACTATTTCTGGCCACATATACATATCTAAGATTCATTACTTTTACACAAAATGAAAAATAGTCTATGCTATCTTGATCAGAGAATTTTTACGATACTCTCAACATTAAACTCAGCTTGTGCTGTTCTACTACTGGGTAAAACGATTCCCTTAGTCTTCTAGCTTTCGCCATTCAGAAAAGAAAAAGCTCATTTACATGATTCATGAACGTTTATGAAAGAACCAAACCTAAAAAACCATATTGATTATTGAACATCATCATCTTCCTGCCCCTATCCTATTTTACTTGGGGTCGGCACAACACTTTTTCTTCTTCCATTCTCCCCTATCAGACGCCACACTACCATTTACTCCTTTATCATTTACATCATTCCTTATACAATCCAAAAAAACCATATTAAACATTCGTATACAAATCTACATCAGTACAAAAACTTCCTAAATTCACAAACAATACAGGCAAAGACACAGGTAAACACTACTTTAAAACATACCGTATGCACAAAACATACATACACACAGGCCACAGACAGACAGACAAATAAACATGGTATGGTAGCAGGATGGTAAGCGATGCATTTTTAATGTGTAAGGTACGCGCCACAGGGGGTGTGTAAAGGGGGGGATAAACGATATGTTTATAGCTCTAAGTGGATTGGGACTACATGGGCGTGTGTTAAATTGTGGAGTGGAAGGAATAGTGTATGGGTTTTAGGTCTAGCCTTTTTCTATGTATTCAGGATAAAACAAAATGGCTTCCCGTGTCTGTACGTCTTTATGTGTGGTTAGATCATAAAAACTAAGTAATAGATTTTGATGTGGTTTTTTATTAAGAGAGAATGTGTAAAAGGGGAGGTTCTAATCACTATCACTACATATTATAAAACAAAGTCCTCCGCCGTGTCTGTCTGTTTGTCCGCGATTAAATAAAAAAACTACTGCACCAATTTTCATGCTGTTTTTACCAATGTATAGAGTGGTTCTCGAGGAAGGTTTTAGTAAATAATTTGGTAAGTTTTTGTATACAGAGACACGTAGAAAGAGAGAGAGAGGGGAAAGTGACAAAATAAAGAAAAAAATACACTTAGCGACAGGCTTTAAAAAGGCGAACTAGTTGATTATTAATAAAACACGACATGTCAATTTGTAGAACAGAATTTAGCAACAAAATCAATTTGAAGAGAATGTTATTATTATCTCCAAAGCAAGGATTTTCATCGCAGATAACATCAAAAATCAGATATCTCAAAATCATGATAGATGATCATGACATTGATACAATGCGATAATCTCACATTAATTAAGATAATTATGCAAAATCAGCTGTTTATAGCACGCATCCTTCCACTGTCCACATAAAAAATAACATATATCTGAGTTGCATCCAGAATTCAGATAATGTTTCAAATTCTACTTTTAGCGTATACAAATGATAAACTTAGGTAATATTTTTTCATAAATTAGTCCTAATTGTCGTGGTGCCCTTGTGGATCTATGTATGGATTTATATGCACGAGGTGCAAGTTCGATCCTCAGCGCAGGCAAGTACCAATGTGACTTTTTCAAAGTTACATAATTTCGTAATTATTTTAAGACGCTCCCGAACGGTGAAGGAAATCATTGTGAGGAAATCTGGGTTTCAAACATTGGAATCTGAAATCGCCAATTCGCAGTGAGCTAGCGTGGTGATCAATGCTTAAACCTTCCCTATATGGGAAGAGGCCTGTGCCCAGCAGTGATACATATATAGCCTAGTTGAAGCTGTGATAGCTTAGTGGCAAGACCGTAGGACTGCTAAGTCAGAGGTCTTGAGTTCGATCCCCACGGCGCGCACCGACTTTTCGAATGTTGTGTGCGTTTAAGAAATAAATATCACAGCTTCCGTGTTTCGGAAGGCACGTAAAAATGTGGGTCCTGCGCCTGATCTCTCTCCGGTCGTGTCGGATTACCGTCCCATCGGGCTATGAGAGTAAAGGAATAGAGAGTGCACCTGTGTTTGCGCACACGCTTGTGCACTATAATATGTCCTGCGTAGCTGGCTGGTGTCATAGTAACACTGGCCGCCGTGGCCGAAATCGAAATCGGTCGGACCGCTATTATAGCCTAGTTTATTTATTTATGTAGTCCTTTATTGTTCTTTTTTTCCACTTTATCATCGTCCAAATTTTCCTTCAGAAGCAAAAATCAAAAGGGGTAACTTTATCAAAGCTTAAACACACAAACTCGGACTAATAGTAAAGTTGGCCCCACAACTCTCTCAGTATTTATATTAAATCCTACTTCATCAAGAGAAACAGGCCAAGGTCGTATCAAGGGTAGGTCATTTTAAGCATAACTATTCGCAAAACGACTGGAAACTGGAACTGTATTACGTATCTAGCAAATGCAAAGCGGAAACTAGAATCGCACGATAATTGCTGTCAAATGGCATGGCATTTTTGACACTTAGTTTGACTGCACGGATAGCCGAGTGGTATAGGTCACCACGCCAATTACCACTCTGCACGACGTGCCGCGGGTTCTATCCCCGCGCAGGACAAGAATTTGTGCGATCCACAAATGCTTGTTCTGAGTCTGGGTGTCTCCGTGCCTATGAACTAAGTAAACCCCCAGCTATCTACAAGGATTAAATTCCCTTAGTGCGAGAGTCGTTTAAAAAAAAGCTGTTGGGCATAAGTCTCTTCCCATAGAGACATTCGAAATTGATCACCATTGACAGCAATATTTTTACTACTTTTGCGACAAATTGCTATCGCTTTGCGATTGCGAGATGCATAATAAAGCACCGGATGCGGTTAACTCCTTGAGGGATTAAGTATTGCGTATGCAATCAACTGGATTGAACTCTCATGGAAATTGCTCCAATAACTGTGATTGGATAGGGGTTATTCTGGGTTTAAAGTTGATTTTTAAAATATTATTGGATTGTACACCATCTGCCAAATGTCAGATAAACAATGGGGACAAACAAAAGCGACGAACGAACGTTTTAGAATTAGAGGGTTGGGTAGGGAAAGTACATTATTTGCACTCGATCATCTATAGAGGTTTTAAAAATACAACTTTTCTATAACTTACGTTGGCTGACGTCAAGGCCTAATGGTGATCTCTTTTAATAGAAACTTGCACACCAGTCTTTAATAGACAGAGAACGCAAGTAGAAAAGGCATTGACATGCACTGGCACCAAAACGCGGATGACTTAGCGGTTCAGGTTTTGTCAGCAAAAGACTGACAATATTCTCTTTTCATGAGTCCATAAGTCAATTCCTTCGACAAAAGAGATAGACAAACACCGCGTCCTAGCAATACATACTTAATAGCTCCTGTCTCTAATGGTAAATAACTAATATGTAATTAAGCTGATGTAGTTATAAATATCCTGTAAATGCTAAATAAAGAAATAGGGCTGACAACGACTTTTATATTCGTCAGGAGGATTTATAAATATTGGATACTTGGCTCTTTTGTCAAGCAAAAATAATATTAGCAACATAAGGGATAGTGGGACTAGCTTTGGAACCAACCTTCCTTCATTGTTAGTTAGACTCGCAACCCCGCTGCCGCGTCAGCTCATGATTAAGGACTCCGGTTGGGTCTGAAACTAGTCCCGCTATCCCGATACATACGCGTGAGTAAACCATTATATCATTCAAGTATGAATCATCCTCACGACAGTTATTTTAAAAATTACTATCTCTACCTGTGTACAACCGCCCTTACAGTAAATACATCATACATACAACTGTCTGTCTCATACAATACCGTTAAGTTAATACAAAGCTAATTATGCGTCGCATGAGAGTTGAAATATAGCTATGACTAACAATGTTGTGGGATGTTATTAGTAAGAAAGTATATGGAATTTCTTGCTGGTTCTACAAAATCAAAATCTAGTCATTTATTCAAATTAGGCTACAATGTAGCACTTTCCGAATGTCAAAATTATAATAGACAATACCCCATCGCCCACCCTTCTCCATAAGAATGACATGGAACCGCGCAACTAGAGTCAGTAACGTTTTGAAAGTGCCTGAGAAGGCTTACTCGAAATAAAAACCTTTTGATTTTGATCTTGGTCACGGGTTTTTGATAGATGTCAATAAAATTTTGTTAATAATATGTTTTTTTGTTAAAAATATCATAAACGTGAATGTTTGTAAGTATAGATGGATTGATGGATATTCAATACTTTTTCAAGCTCAAACGCCTTGATTAATTTTGTTGAAATTTAGCATGGAGTTAGCTGACACCCTGGGTAACACATACGCATACTTTTTAACCGACAACATCAGACGGGGGTAACATTTTTGCACCTAAAACCAACATTCACGCGAACGAAGTACGCCAACATCTAGCATAAGCAATATAATTCTTTGTGCCTATTGAAAAGCCTATATTATTCATGCATTACTCTCACAACCTAACTGTATACTTCTATGTGTCAGTATGTCTGTAACACCTTTCTATGTAACTACGATGGTCGTTGACAGTTACTCATTAACCTAAGTTTAGTAATATGTTAGCTTGTTAGCCGATGAGGTGACTTATATGGCCGATATCTGTCGATTTTTAGAGATAATGCTCAATTTTTGAACTGAAATTCCTATTACGATACGTACCGAGTATATCCTCGAAATAATAACTAATTGGACTGGCCTGTTGGTCTAGTGGTTAGTGGGCCTGACTGCGGCAAAGATAGTGGGTTCGATTTTCACCCAAGACAAATGTTTGTGTGATGAGCACGATTATTTGTTCTGTGTCTGGGAGTATTTATCTATTATATGTAGGTATGTAGTTCTAACTATAAAAAGACATTCTGCGCCAACCGCAAAAAAATATAATTGGGAAAAGGGCAGGGGAATGATGATTTAGAAGTATATGAGTATTTTTATCAGTTGTCTAATACCCATAATACAAGCTCTGTTTAGTTTGAGACTAGATAGCGTTGTGCGAAAGTCGTAGAATATCTATAATATAAAATTCCCGTGTCACAATGTTAGTTACCGTACTCTTCCGGAACGGCTGGACCGATTCTCTTAAAAATTGTATATGCATTCAGTAGGTCTGAGAATAGGCAACAATCTATTTTTCATCACTATTTTTATTTTTCGCGAACGAAGTCACCGGCTACCGCTATTACATAATTAACAAATTTCAAAAAACACCTTTCGATCCATTCATGCAATTTGCTATTTCTGCTGATCACCCAGCTAGCAGACCGTGACAATACAATGCACAAACAAAGGATACAGACTATAGTACGTATAGAGTGGTCCATTCATTAAATGCAAATCTCTTAAGATACGCGTCAAAGATCCGCTAAGAAATATAAACACGTATACACTTTGTAATGTTCTACGTACTCAGTCGCTTTGTATAATAATAATTTAGATGATTCTAGAAATACAGGAAACCGCAATATCCTAGGAAAATCGATCAGCCTTGCTTTAAACGTAGGCTTCAAATTCAAAAGGTTCTTATTTCGAGTAGGCCCTCTCAGGCATTTTCAAAACATTACCGACTCTAGTTGCGCGGTTCCAAAATGTCACTCTTATGGAGAAGAACCGGCAAGAAACTCCATAAGTCACCTCACCCCAAAATCAACAATAAATGTCAAACCAACAAGTTGAATTATTCCCATGTATATGTTTATTTTTTTAGGGTTTGACACCGAATGTTTCTCCGCGTCTATCTGTCCCTGTGCATGCTTAAACCATTAAAACTGCGCAATGGATTTTGACGCATTTTTTTAATAGATATAATGTTTCAAGAGGTAGGTTTACATGTATGATACATCAGTTTTACACCCGTGCGAATCTGGGACGATTCGCTAGTTTATACCAGACATCATCATTCCCTTGCCCTTATTCCAATTATTATTTGGTGTCGGCGCAGCACGTCTTCTTCTTCCACACGTTTCTATCTGACGTCATCTTGCAAGTCACACTCTTTGCAGCCATATTATCTTTCACACAATCCATCCATCGTTTCTTTGGTCGTCCTCTTCCCCTATATCTATCCACATTCATGTCCAGCACCTTTAACTGTGCAGTTCCCGGTGCGAATAGGGCTGACCCATATCCACCAATGGGTGTCGTAAGAGGCGACTAAGGTATACTACGACCCGGTGCATACCACCTAGCACCTCGGGTCAACCTCCTGGTGGGGAGTAAACCACCAGCAACAGCATTCCCAAGGAGGGTTGGCGTCAGGCAGGCGGCCGGCAGTAAAAATATACAGCCAAAACCTCAGCAGCATGGATAAGACATGCTGCGCCGACCGCAAATAATAATAATTGGGATAAGGGCAGGGGAATGATGATTCATGTCCAGCACCTTCCTTCCTAGTTATACCAGAAGCCTTCTCCAAAACTTATCACAAATAACCAGACGAGTGACTACTGCTCACCCCACCTATATTAGCCTGACAATAGATTTATATGCTATTGTATAACCATGATTAACTCCGCCATTTAAGGTAGCTCATTGTTCGTTGCCGTTAATATTTGCCTGAAATTTTCATAATGGAAATTTATTAAGGTAAGCAACGATGAATAGAAAATTAAAGTTTTGGTAGAGTAGGTATATTTTGGAGGTTAAATATTTCTTGGATATTAGCTAAGAATTATAGACTAGCTGTTTTGGAACTAAAATATATTATAATTAGTCGTCTCAATTGGGAGTTATTGTGCCAAGGACATATACAAAAGGATATAGAACTATGTAATATATAGCATCTGTTTTTTTTTTGCAAAGGCGTCAAAAGTGTCGCGTTTGGCCTGTTGGTCTAGTAATAAGTGACCCTGACTGCTATACCAGAGGCCGTGGGTTAAAGCCCCCCCAGGACAAATATTTGTGTGATGAGCACAACCATTCGTTGCCTAACCTAACGTGCCGGGTGACACGATAGATGGACCATCGTTTTTTTCGTCGTCCTCTTCCCATCCATCTACATTCATGTCCATTTTTTGTAACATATATGAATAAGTCTAACTATTTCTACTGCTAACCTCTATATTTTTACACGCGCGATATTTTTAAGTAGCTAAATATATTTGTAAGGCTTCCAACAACGTTACGTGTGAGACGAAACCTATCCAAGGTCGTTCCGAAGCTTAGAACGTTACATAAACCTCTCGATAACATGTTTATAACGAAACATACTTTACCTAAATACATAATATATATGTATGTTATTCATAGACGATGCCGGTAAAGGTATATGTCGTAAGGAATTGTATTTTTTTAGGATCTTATGGTGTTTTGCAGATGAAGCAGTTAGGATGTGGCCCCAATAGACTCCGTTTAGTACACCATACCCTAGTTTTAAATATATGACCATTGCACGGTCGCCTGGTCGGTGCAACTCGATCGAAGCGTCGGGACAAAATAAGTATCGTTCTATATCGCGAATAAGTCCCGTTTGTCGTCTAAAATATGCGTACATATGGGCAACAGTCTGTTGCCCAGCGACTTCGCCCGCGCGAATGTCGGTTATAGCCATAAAAACATTACCCATTTCTGACCCATTACCCCATTCTTCTATATCGATTTTTCGGCATAAAAGGCTGTAAATTTCAGCTTGATACCTGCAGGAATTCCTGAGAAAAAAGGGGCTTGACGGACAGACGGACAGACAAGGAAGTGATCCTATAAGGGTCCCGTTTTTTCTTTCGAGGTAACACTAAAAAGGAACGATTTTTGAACACCAAGCTAGTTAAGTTAGCAATTTACTAATCTACTCTAGTCTCTATAAACGTATTTGGAGTAAGATTAACACTTCAATTTCGAGAAATTCGCGATATAAGCTTAATTATATAAGTACTACTATCGGTAATATCCCAAAATAATCTGCAATCAACAATTCTTAGTGCACATGCATTATCTTACAGATAACCAGATTATTTATATGACGTTGTAATTCATTGTACGTAGTCAATAAAATGTGCATGTTAGCAATGACGATACTAAACTGCTTTACCTACCCTAGACAATGTTACATTGCATTAGAATAGAAAACGAATAGAACACTCTAAATGTACGGGAATGACATTCCTGTTGGACGCGTGACGTGACTGTGACTTGTCAGTTCAGTACATTGGAGCATTATAAAGCAAAGTCCTCCGCCGTGTCTGTCTGTTCGCGATAAACTTAAAAACTACTAAACCAATTTCCATGCGGTTTTTACCAATGTATAGAGTGGTTCTCAAGAAAGGATATAGTATATAATTTGTTAAGTTTTTCTGTATGTTGTTGGAAAGTTATAATTATTGCGTTCGATATCTAGAAGAATTGGGTAATGTCATAAAAGTTCAGAAGTGGGTAATGTTTTTACGGCTAAAACCGACATTCGCAGGGGCGAAGTCGCAAAAAACAGCTAGTTATACAAATAAACCTTTCTCTTAAAACATTATATCTTTAAAAGACGGCATCAAAATCCATTGCGTAGTTTTAAAGATCTAAGCATACATAGGGACGGACAGACGCAAGAAGCGACTTGGTTTAAACTATCTATATTGATAACCCACAACTAATTTCCCTTTTGTAAGTTAGAATTCCTTTTTTATAGTTACCGATACTAACAAATCCGATTTGCACAACAAATTTCAACATTGCCATAAAATAGTAATAATTTCGTTTTAAAAACTTATGACCTATTGTGCGTTTTATGCGAATAATATATTGTGTGGAAACTATTTGCAATATGTGACATGCAGGCAAACTAAAACAAACCATTTCTATATGTTTTACATACTTAAAGATGTTATAGTTAGAAAATAATGTTCACTCATCACTTTTAGACAAAACATTCATGAAAATCTGAATGCTTTGTCCGTGTGGTGTTAGGATATAAAGAATAGCACCACCCCATATCGTCCACTGGGTGTTGTAAAATGCGACTAATGGACCTTAAGACCCAGTGCACCTTGGGGTCACCCGAATGGTGGCGGGTAAACAACCAACAATCGCATTCCCAAAGAGGGTTAGTGTTAGGCAGGCGGCCGACTATAAAACCATAGCCAAAACTTTAAGCAACATGTCTAGAAGACGTGTTACGCCGACCCCAATTGAAATGGGATAAGGGCAGGAAGATGATGATTCATGAAAATCTTAACTCTAAAAAGTGGTAAAAGTCCAATAATATTATAAACACGGAAGTTTGTAAGTATGGATGGATGGATAGCTGGATGTATGTTACTCTTTCACGCCTAAATGGGTGGAGCAATTTTGATGAAATTTAGTATAGAGTTAACACGGCTCCTGTTTCAATCATCTGTCATAGATGTTAGAGGCCACTGATGATGATGATGGTATGGAGTTAGTTGAGGCCCTGATTCAACATATAACCTAACTTATAACCGACTGTGCTGGGTGATGTTTCTGCAGTTTTACCCGACATCCGCGCGAATGATGTGGCGGACAAAATCTCATACATGTCATTCATGTCGACCATTTGTCATTCATGTTGACACATCAGCTTCCTGCGATGCATATAACATTGCATTTTGTTGCTGATATCATAATTATGTAGAAACCGATAACGTTATCACATACCTGCGTGTTTGACACTCTACGGATCTGCATTGTGCGTAAGATAGCTATGCAGAATGAACACTTGGTCATTTTCGAGAAGGTTATAAAATAAAATCGAAATAAAAAGTCATTTATTCTAACTACGGTACAATGTAGCACTTTTTGAACGTCAAAATGATAATAGACAGCACCCCATCGCCCACCCTTTACCGCTTCCTGGGCTTTCGCTACGGGAGAAGAAACGGCGCAACAAAGTCCCCAGCAGCACGCTGTCTGTGGTTCTTTTACTTTACAATAATATAGCAAGGCAACAAATAATATTTGTTCACTATAAAGAGAGAGTGGTAGCTTTGCGGTTTAATGTGTGGATTTGTACGCACGAGGTGCAGGTTCGATCCCAATACTGGCTAGGTACTAAATGACGTTTTAATAGTTATACGTACTTTCTTAATTATTCTAAGAAACTACTGACAAACGGTGAAGGAAAACATCGTGCGGAAATCTATATTCAAAATATTGGAATCTGAAATCGGCCGCAGTGAACTAGCGTGGTGATCAATGCTCAAACCTTTCCTATATGGATAGAGGCCTGTGTCCAGTAGTGGAACGTATATAGGCTGGTTTATTAGATAGTGAGTAAAGATTTAAATCAAGTTGGACAGTTTTAGATTATAAAAACATAAGATTTTAGAATATCTGAAGTAGACGCAGTTTGTGGAGTAAAACAGGAATATATTAAACAAGTATTAATAGATGTTGCTTTCAAATGATTTAAAAACTGGTTTGACCACTTTCCTTGCTAATCAAATGATATATGAACGGCGCGAAACATTTTATTAAAATAACAGCGACAAATAAGATCAAGTAACACGAAGCAAAATTTAAAAAGACAAGTTTTTTCTTGCAAGGGGACATTAAAAATCCGATTTTCCTACTAATATTATAAACGTGAAAAATTAAAAGTACGAATGGACGAATGTTTGTTATTCATTCACGCTACTGCTAGATCAAATTTAATGTAATTTTAATGTAATTTGGTACGGAGTAAGCTGTGTAAGGAACGATATGAATGAAAAAGAAGTAAATGATAGTGTGACGTCTGATAGAGGAAAATGGAAGGAAAAAAACGTGTTGCGCCGATCCAAATTAAAATGGGATAAGGGCAGGAAGACGGTACGAAATTAGCTAACATCCTGAATTAACACATAGGCTACTATTTAACAAACTCCGTCAGAGGATAATGTTTTTGTAGATACAACCGACATTCGCGTGGACTAAATCACAGGTAACAAAATGCACAGCTAGTAAATAAAATGCGTTTTAGAAACACGCACAAAGCTATCAAGTCGTATACTTTTATACCATAAGCAGTGTTGGCGATGGCACGGTGTCACCAAAATTTCGACGTCGCGACGTCACCGAATGACATTTTAAACTAGTTCACAATTTAACATGAACGGGATCATCTGAATACGATTGGGAACGTCTTATCCTATTTTAAAGGTAGTTGTAGTAGTAATGTATCCCTATTGGTAAGTTAATTTAATATAAGAGCGTTTCTCGCCGTTAAACGTTTGGCGAGTTCACTAGGCATAAGAGAAAATGTAACCTACCTTTGATAAATAATAAAAAGAAAATAGTTTTCATTTCATAGTACCTTGTAGGTAGTTTTAATTTCAAATATTTATGCATCTGGCACGATTCTTATTTAAATTTAATAATTTCTGGCGCTGTTAGCAAGCAGAGGCCTTAAGCCCAGCAGTGGGATATTTAATCAGAGTCTACTTAATGCACTATACAACATTAAAGTAACATAATATAATTGTGAATCACGTGATTGAAGGAAAATTAAACAATCCATTCAGTTATTACCTTTAACGCACATAATTTGTATAATAACAAATGATTCCATTAAATTGATATGCTTTAAATGGTTAGAAACCATATTTAAAGTTGTATTCCTGGTATTTATGATATTTTTTCCTTAAGAATGATTATTTTGACAGGCTGTTGGTCTAATGGTTAATGGCCCTAACTGTTATACCAAAAGTCGTGGGTTCCATTTACACCATGAACTAATCTTTGTGTCATGAGCACAATCATTTGTTTTGTGTCTGGGTGTAATTTATTTTATTAGTTGTCTAGTACTCAGATTTGTAAAAATGCTATTTGGAAATGCACATTCATATTACACACTATTTTGTAAGAATGATAAGGTGGTACCAATTACCAACAAATGTACAAGTATTCAAACAATGTAACATTTTTCCACGGTATAGGCACAGTATAAATATATACAGTAGTCTAAAACTGTCATTTCTAAAAAATAAATGCCTACCGCCACGCGGTACGTGACAGCGATAGGGCTGCCCACCTACAGCATTTTAATTACATCAACAACACACCGTCCGTTCGTCACTGCGACACGCTCGCGACTGTATCATGCTACGATCCGATAGCGTAGGCATAACTCGCGTTGTGCCAATTTATTTGAAGACTTCATACTGTGGTATATATATGCATTAAAATTATACCTACTTTTACGAAAATGTAACAAATAAAATCCCAATGAGTCCTTAATGAAACAGATAGACTGACCACAAAATTATGTTAGATATTTCTTATAAGTTTTTCGTCATGTAACACTAAAAAGGTCCAAGAATACAAAACAGACTCTTTAATTCACCAAAATATAGTTTACGGACAAAAGTCAATCACATTGTTTGACCAAAATTATTATCCCATTGCAGTACTAAGGAAAAAGTTTATAATTCAAATTGCAGTATACCACAATTTTCCTCTATATGTATATATTTCAATAACATTCCTAGTCTTTGAGTAATATTTTACATAAACGGGTCAAAGCCCTTTGAAAAACTCACCTTTCATAAATACCCTAGTTTAAAATCCCACAGCTGGACAGAGGAACCCTTTACTATCACTACATAGTATAGTACAAACCCAAAACTGACGGGTGTGTATGAAGCGATTGATAAGTGTGGATGAAGCTAAAGTGGTATGCCAGGATTGTAGCAAATGGAAAGATGTGATCTCTGCCTACCCCCAAGGAAAAGAGGCGTGACGTTTATGTATGTATGTATAAATCAAAGTCACTGTGGCTATCACAAAGGGCCACAGGGCCTACGTGTGGAAAAAGAAGAATTGCATCAGTTTGAAAAATTACTACATTCAGAGAGTTTAAATTTGGTTTCATGACATTAACCGACATGGCCAATGTGATATCATGTGCAGTACCCACATTTTTATGTGCCTTTGAAAACACAGAAGCTGAGATATATACTTCCAAAATACACCCAACATTCAAAACATTAGTGCATGTCTGGGGATCAAATTCTAGATGTCTGACATGGTAGTCCTGCGGTCTTACCACTAGTCTATCACAGTTTCCAGAATAAATACTAATAAGGCTTAGTATTAACAACTTGCAGGCATTTAATTTTACTATGAGCATATAAAGGAACCCCAATACATTTGGAAGACATCAATAGTTGATTCCAAGATAACATTATTGTATTTCAATAATATTTTTATCTATGTTCAGGAAATCTGTGTCATAAACATGTTGTAATATGACATTGCACTTTAAATAAACATATTGTATAAGTTTGAAGCATGACCATCCATAAACATTATTGTAAAAACTTATATTTATAAGATTTCTACTACATGGGAAAATAATTTATGTTTATCCTAAAATATTGTAATTTATGAAGGTAGGTAGATTGAAAAAGTGGGTTCAGAACTATTTTCGAAATTATTGAGAAATTTTATACCTAGTTTTGTTGAGTATAGCCAAACAAACAAATTACAGGCAATGTTGATACAATTCTTGCAAGTAAATAACCTCATTCCTGACATTTTAACAATTTTTTTGACAGAACACAAGTAAAACTCGCGTGAAATAGTAAAGGTTACACAAAAATGAATGTAACGACACCGAAACTGCTAATTAGAAACCAGTTTCTCAGATTCTGAGAAGCAAAATTTTCCTACTCGTGACACTGTTATTATTAGAGCGAATTTGAACGAAATGATCGAATAAATGTATCAAAACAATAGAAGCATTATTCTCCATAGAATCGGTGAACTATACTTTCACCGGTACACGATTCTTATCTCCTAAATTGAGAATCTGTTATGCAAAAAAAAATTCGACACTCAACATAGTAATCTTTTCGTCACATTTCTAACTTAATGTAACACTTACCTGTAGTAATTACGCGGGATCGGACGTCAGCAATGCTAGGAAATCACTTAAACAACCTGAATTATGATAAGAGTCTGATAAAAGTAAATATTATAACAATCTTTGTTCTAAGGCTCCGCGCGTTCGTACACACAATATGGTCACCGCTGCACAGTTGCTCATACGATATTTACAGCTGGTGTGTAAAAAATGAACAAACAAACAAGCACGCGACACTATTTGAGCAATATCCACTACGAAATCGAGCGTTCGTTTCAATATTGTTATTCGATCGGTTGGCAATCGTCACGAAATTCTTTTGAATATGAATTGATTGATTTGGTTGTTCCGTTCTTCCATTCGATTGTTATAACTCGGTCTTGAATGAATGACGTCAATACTGTGCGCGTTCGGTTTAACGTCAATATCTTTTAATTAGATTAAGCTCGATTTGGCTTTACTTTAAATTGATGCCACTTTTTTTTACGAAAACCATGAAATTATTTGCATAATATTTATAATGCAATATTCAAATATTTATTAATTGATATTTTTAGTAGTTAAATATAAGTGGTTGCGTTCCAGATACAATAAACTGACAGGCCTGATCTAGTCTCTCATTCTCTCTGTGCCAAATAAAAAGAGATGTGTAAATAAGGAGAAACGTCAAAATAAATGTTTAATAACTTAACTTTTTTGCAGTGACTTAAAGAAATATCTGTGTTCTTGTCTGTTCTCTTTGTTTATGTTTTCAAAAATAAAAACATTTCACTCTAAAAGAGAAATATAAAATATCGAAAATATACGCATATTTTTAATAATATGTTTATTTAAACGTACAACAAAGTAACGTAAGCAAATTAATACATAACCTAAAAATGGACGAAACGAATCAAGAAACTAAAAGCGAAGAGAAAATCGAATTTAAAAAGCCTGTACTATTCGGACGTATTGGAAAGTTACCTAAAAAGGTTAAAAATGAGCCTGAAAAACCGCCAGAGGTGAAACAGATTGAACCACCAGTGGAAAACAGTTCAGAATCGACTTCCAAAAGTAGTTTGCCGCCAGCTGTACTTATAAAGGAAATATCGACTCCAATTCCTTATAAAGAGCCGAAATGGTCAGGAATTTGTCCTGATGGTAAGTTTTACAGAATTCCACGGTCATATTAACATTTAAACCTCGTAACTTTAGTAAAAGTCAGTTTGTTAATTTTCTTTGTTTACATAACTTGTCACAAGACTATGATAGTTCTTGATTGATTTACGACTTATAACGTATTCTCTTTTAAAGGAAACCAAATTAATATCGGTAAATTATAAGAAATTAATAATAATATCTCTATTTTCTCATCATCACATTAGTTACAAAGTTAATTTGGTGTTCATAACATTGAGTCTGGTGTCTGAATTATGTTAAACCTGTTCTGCACTTCACCAGACTTTTTCTTCATTTAAACTATATTCTTCTACTTTTGTCAGTAGTGACACAGAATTATTAAGAAAGTGGTCAACACAACATTTTATTAATTATTTTTACATGTTTAACTGTAAGAGTTGTCATAAATATGTATAATACTAGCTATTACCCATGACTGACCACACACATATTAGTTAGACCTGCTAAACCATTACCTCTGACTGATTCCGTCTGTTTAAAAGTAGTCTAGGTTATAATCCAGGGTTAAAACTAACTCCATACTAAAATCATAATAGTGCTCAGCCGTTTGATCGTGAAAGAGTAACAAACATCAATCTATACCTACAAACTTTCACCTTAGTACAATGCTGTAGAGGTTCAACAAGAGAGCATGTCACTTTTTAAGATCCAATATAAAAAAAATTGTGGCAATAAAGTGTTGTTTAAAATTAATCTTTTATTAGTACGATTATATCTTATTTCCCTCTTATATTCCAGGAGCGGACTATTCTCTAGAAGTGCTGAAATCTGGCATGATAGTGGAGCGGGTGGAGCTCTCAGCCAAGCCCTACCATGTCTTCGGCAGATTCGCCAACAGTGACGTTGTTATGGCACATCCTACGATATCACGGTTAGTATCCCAGAAATACTTAAGATACTGGGTAAGCATGTCCCTTCCTCTCTTCTCACATGATAAGTTGATAGCCTCTAAGGCCTCACATATCAGACTACCTGGCCGATGCTCAGTCAAAATCAAAATCAAAAGGTTTTTATTTCAAGTAGGTTTTTCAGGCATTTACAAAACGTTACTGACTAGTTGCGCGGTTCTAAAATGTAATTCTTACAGAGAAGAACCAGCAAGAAACTCCATAAGTTATTCTTTTAAAAACAGAAAGATATGGTTTATACATACAATACAAGTTATGTATCCAGAATTAATCTATTTTAGACGACAAATGGGATTCGCGATATAATTCGATATTTCTTTTCTCCCGACGTTTTGGTCGAGTTGCACCGACCGTGGTCACAAGTGTACTGACTGTCTTATTACACGGGACTTATTATATCGCGAATAAGACCCGTTTGTCGTCGTAAAATATGTGTGCAAGTCGCGAAAGCTTAAAACAGAAATGATCTCTCTCATAATCTTCCAATTCCAGCCACCACGCCGTCCTCCAATACAAGGCCTTCGCCGAGGAGGGCGAGCAGCCCTGCGGGTGGTACCTCTACGACCTGGGCAGCACCCACGGCACATTCCTCAACAAGGACAGACTGAAACCCAGCCATTACACTAGGGTCAGGGTCGGGCATCAGATCAAATTTGGGAATAGCACCAGGACTTATATTGTTGTGGTAAGATTTATCTCTTTTAATTCACGGAATAATTTCAAGGAAAGATACCCGGTCATTTTTGAAGGCTTACATGGAGACACAGGTCCAATATGCAGAGGCCTTGTTGAGAACTTTAATGTAAAATGTGATGAGGCAACTACCAAGGGCCATCCACCCCTGCTCTATGGAAGAATAGACGGAGATGGACGGCCCAAGGTAGCCGTATTTTATTATTATATCGACCATATGTCACGAATTGGTTACATGGAGTTACAAATTATATTTGGATAATTAACTGTTCCGGCGATTTCGTCCGTACACGATACACTCATCAGGAAGCTGCACCACTATGGAATTAGAAATAAGTCGCTACAACTTTTGAGCTCTTATTTGGGCAATCGAGTTCAAAGAGTAGATGTAAACGGCAAACAATCTGAAGGATCTGTGGTTACAATGGGTGTTCCGCAGGGTTCAATATTAGGACCTTTTTTATTTCTTATTTACATCAATGATTTACCCTTTCATATAAGGGATAATCATAAGATTTTACTTTTTGCAGACGACACTTCTCTTGTCTTTAAAATTAAGCGCCAACTTAAAAACTTTGACGACATCAATACTGCACTGGCTAAGGTTGTTCATTGGTTCAATATCAATAACCTTCTTTTAAATCCGAGTAAAACAAAGTTAATTAAATTTTCTACGCCTAATGTGAGGCACTTAGATACCAATGTACAACTGAATGGACTAAAATTGGACCCTGTTGAGTCAACTGTATTTCTTGGTATAACTGTCGATGCCAAACTGCAGTGGGGCCCTCACATTAATAAACTATCCGGCAAGCTCAGTTCAGCTGCCTATGCTGTAAAAAAAAATCAGACAGATAACTGATGTAGATACAGCCAGAATAGTCTATTTTAGTTACTTTCATAGTGTTATGACGTACGGCATTCTCCTGTGGGGAAGCTGTGCCGATATTAATTCAATTTTTGTGTTACAAAAAAGGGCTGTACGCGCTATTTACAATTTGGGCCCAAGAATTTCTCTCCGAGAGAAATTCAAAGAGATAGATATTCTGACTGTAGCTTCACAATATATATATGAGAACCTAATGTATGTTCATAAAAACGAATCAAACTTTGTAAAAATGTCTGATATACATTCAGTTAATACAAGAAACAAACACAATTTAGCCGTTCATGCTACTCGTCTCCATAGAGTAAGCAACTCGTTCATGGGTCAATGTATACGCTTTTACAACAAGTTACCCATTAGTTATCGTAACCTACCAATTAGGAAATTTAAAAGTTGTATCAAATCTAAACTATCCAAAAAAGGATATTACACAATTTTAGATTATTTAAGTGATAAAAACGCTTGGGATTGAGCTGCTCGCTTATACAGCTATCATTTATCATTTATCTCCATGACTTGACATGTTTTGTGCTTTTGCATATTCACATATACAATTTGACATGTTTTGTGCTTTTGCATATATTCATATACAATTTAGACATGTTTTGTGCTTTTGCATATAATCATTTATATTTAGACAATATGTATTTTTTTAAATTGTTTTTGTGTACTTATAATTACATTTGTTTATGTAACAATTGTCTGGACTTTAAAAGAGACGGAGACCCCTGAGTTTGTTTCGACATTTCTTCTCAGGGTAGTCAGTTAGGAAATGTCGAATTCAGCGAGCTCGAAACATATTTGACATGTAAAAGTGATAAAATTGTCCTACTTACAGAATAAATGATTTCATTTCATTTCATTTCATTTCATTTCATTTCATTTCATTTCATTTCATTTCATTTCATTTCCGCGTTTAGTAATGGCTTTGTTTGATTGAAATGAAACTAACACTAAGTATTTATTGAAGCTTACTCATCATTCCCTTCCCTTATCCCAATTATTATTTGGAGTCGGCGCAGCATGTCTTCCTCTTCCACACGTTCCTATCTGACGTCATCTTGCAAGTTTCTCTCTTTGCAGCCATACCATCTTTCACACAATCCATCCATCGTTTCTTTGGTCGTCCTCTTCCCCTATATTTATTGTAGTTTACTACAATAAATTGATGAAAACCATCGGACCATCTAAATCGGATAAGTCATTTCTGTGATTAACTTGCACAAACATATAGACCAACGACATGATACTCATTGAATAGTACAATAACATTCTTTGAACTCCAGGGCCCAGACTTCGACTGCGAAGGAGAATCAGAGTTATCAGTAACAGAAATAAAGAAGAAAGCAGAAGATATGAAGATAGAGCGAGAGAGGATGATACGGGAGGCGTACGAACAGAAGGAGAGGGAGAGAGTCGAGCAGGAGCGGAAGAGGGAGGAACAGGGGATTGATTGGGGGATGGGTGAGTGAGATTTGTTTTAAAAATAACATTTTATTTTTGTTAGGTATTTGAGTGACTGTGTCTAGTAATATTTTAGACGACAAACGGGACTTATTCGCGATATAATTCTATATTTCCTTTTTCGATCGGTGCAACTCGACCGAAACGTCGGGTAAGAAGAAATATAGAATAGTATCGCGAATAACTCCCGTTTGTCGTATAAAATATGTGTGCAAGTCGCGAAAGTTTAAAAACATTAATGTCTAGTAATGCCATACGTCACTTGTCAGTAAAAAGTGTAATAAGCAGTGATGTCACACGAGATTTCAACTCACTGTATCATCACATTATTGATTTTTACTTGATTTTAGTATACTTCATTTGAGACTAGATGGCGTTGTATAAATGCTTTTCTTTACTCTCCTAGGTGAGGACGCGGAAGAAGACCCAGACCTGATGGAGAATCCGTACGCAGTGACTGGCAATGAGGAGTTGTACCTCCAGGACCCTAAGAAGACGCTGCGAGGGTACTTTGAGCGCGAGGGCCTTGAAATGAGCTATGATTGCGAGGAGAGGGGCGTGGGGCAGTTTATATGCAGGTAAGGACATATGGACGGACAGAAAGACATGACGAATCTATAAGGGGCCCGTTTTCAGGGCTCCGTACCCAAAGGGTAAAACGGAATCTTATTACTAAGCCTCCGCTGTCTGTCTGTCTCCAAGCTGCATATCATAAACCGTGATAGCTAGAAAGCTGAAATTTTCACAAATGATATTTTTCTATTGTTGCTATAACAACAAATTCTAAAAATTAAAAAAAAAATGTATTAAGGGGGTCTCGTTATAATAAACGTGTTTTTTGTTTTCGTACGTTTTTGCTCAGTATTAAAAACAGTAACAGGTAGACGTTTTAAATTTTCGCTATGTATAATGATGATAGTACGGAACCCTTCGTACGCGAGTCCAACTCGCACTTGGCCGGTCTTTTTTATTGTATGATGTCATTAAAAATTTAAGATTTTTGCAATTTTAATGCTTGACACTTTTTGGTTACCACATAGGTTAATGTTTTGCAGCTATCAAATCAAAATTAATCAATTGAAACCGACTTCCACGCAGCAAAACTTTGGAAAAAAGCTATTATGATATAATTTTATTTACATGATTTCCTTCTCTTCTATTCTAGAGTAGAGCTACCAATAGACGACGCTCGCGGCAGGCCGGTGATCGCAGAAGTAATCCACAGAGGGAAGAAGAAGGAGGCCGTGATAGCGTGTGCGCTGGAAGCTTGTAGGATACTGGACAGAGCCGGGCTGTTGCGGCAGTCTAAACATGGTGAGAGAGGAGTAGGAAGGAATTTAGGTTATCATCATCATCATCATCAGGTCTTTTTCTTGGTAAAGAGGGGGAAACCTTTTAGACGACAAACGGGACTTATTCGCGATATAAAACGATATTTCTTTTCTCCCGACGTTTCGATCGAGTTGCACCGACCGTGGTCACAGGTGGACTGATCATCAGTCCGTCCGTCCGAAACGTCGGGAGAAAAGAAATATCGTTTTATATCGCGAATAAGTCCCGTTTGTCGTCTAAAATATGTGTACAAGTCGCGAAAGTTTAAAATCGTTAGAGGGAAACCTTGTGGATACGTCCCCTTTTCCCACTCTCAGAGACAAAATACTAAAATCATCACCATTCCCCTGCCCTTAACCCAATTATTATTTGGTGTCGGCGCAGTATGTCTTCTTCTTCCACACGTTCCTATCTGACGTCATCTCGCAAGTCACACTCTTTGCAGCCATATTACCTTTCACACAATCCGTCCATCGTTTCTTTGATCGTCCTCTTCTCCTATAACCAAAAACTAATTTTTTTTTTGTCCCGCAAACACAAGTTGACTGAAGTACTGACAGTTAATGAAACTTACGCGTGACGTTATTTTTTCGCATAAATTTTGCGAATGTTTTACGTCACAAGCGGCCTCTCCTAAACTTTAAAGTAGCATTATCTTTGACCTTTTTATTGTTAAGATTAGGGAAAAAATACATGTGTAATATTTTTTAATTATCTATCGACTAATCAGATTTTTACTTTTTGTATCATCCGCATCAATTTTCTTTGTCCCCGTAGAATCCCGTCGGCGTAAGGAACGCGACTGGTCAGCGGACGACTTCTACGACTCTGATGACGACACTTTCCTGGACCGCACCGGAAGTGTCGAGAGGAAGAGAGAGAGACGCATGCGGCAGCTGGGCGCGGCCGAGCGAGAGGAGGAGAGGCCGCGGACTTATGACGACCTGGTAAGAGAGGGAGGGAGTTAGTAAGCCAGCGGCGAGAGGAAGAGAGAGAGACGCATGCGGCAGCTGGGCGCGGCCGAGCGAGAGGAGGAGAGGCCGCGGACTTATGACGACCTGGTAAGAGAGGGAGGGAGTTAGTAAGCCAGCGGCGAGAGGAAGAGAGAGAGACGCATGCGGCAGCTGGGCGCGGCCGAGCGAGAGGAGGAGAGGCCGCGGACTTATGACGACCTGGTAAGAGAGGGAGGGAGTTAGTAAGCCAGCGGCGAGAGGAAGAGAGAGAGACGCATGCGGCAGCTGGGCGCGGCCGAGCGAGAGGAGGAGAGGCCGCGGACTTATGACGACCTGGTAAGAGAGGGAGGGAGTTAGTAAGCCAGCGGCGAGAGGAAGAGAGAGAGACGCATGCGGCAGCTGGGCGCGGCCGAGCGAGAGGAGGAGAGGCCGCGGACTTATGACGACCTGGTAAGAGAGGGAGGGAGTTAGTAAGCCAGCGGCGAGAGGAAGAGAGAGAGACGCATGCGGCAGCTGGGCGCGGCCGAGCGAGAGGAGGAGAGGCCGCGGACTTATGACGACCTGGTAAGAGAGGGAGGGAGTTAGTAAGCCAGCGGCGAGAGGAAGAGAGAGAGACGCATGCGGCAGCTGGGCGCGGCCGAGCGAGAGGAGGAGAGGCCGCGGACTTATGACGACCTGGTAAGAGAGGGAGGGAGTTAGTAAGCCAGCGGCGAGAGGAAGAGAGAGAGACGCATGCGGCAGCTGGGCGCGGCCGAGCGAGAGGAGGAGAGGCCGCGGACTTATGACGACCTGGTAAGAGAGGGAGGGAGTTAGTAAGCCAGCGGCGAGAGGAAGAGAGAGAGACGCATGCGGCAGCTGGGCGCGGCCGAGCGTTGGAAGAGGGAGTGTAGGGGTAGCGAGAGAGGAAGAGTAGGAAGGCGCAAAGAGAGTAGGGGGAAACAGCAGTAGTGGAGAAGAGAGCGAGAGCGGGACCTTCAAAAACGGGATGGGGGAGACTTGGGTAGATGACCACGTGATCCTCTTTCCTCCGCATGATAGCCGGTTACCACGAAGTTTATAGACATTATCACTACTTTATTTGTTAAAGTTAAAAGAAATATCCTCAATTGAGACCAAGATATCTTCTGAAGAGCGTACCCTGGAGAGACTCAGGTCGTCATCTGCGAAGAGCCAGCAGACGGCAGAGGATGTGGACGAGCTGGACCAGTACATGGACAGCCTGAAGCAAGGCCCCAGCATGGCGGAGAAGGCGGAGATATCTAAGACTAAGGTAAGCAGTTAGGCCAGCAGTGGGCTAGTGTGGGGTATAAAGTTTTGAATCAGGTGGAGTTTGAACTGCTGTAATAGATAGTCAGGTGTTTTAAATGTATTGGTAGTCCAAAGAGTCTTTTAAGTGTATTTGTAGAAAGAGTGTGTCAGTTTGTTTGTAGTGTGTAGTAAAATAGAGTGACGTATTCACGTGATTTTTAAGAGGAGACAATTGAAGGGTCATCGACAATTATCTCCACTAAAAAAAGAGCAAAAAAAAAAAAAAAAAAAAACAACCAAATGCCAATGCATTGGCTTGTTTCCGAGTCTTAATAACCCTCCACTTCCCTAAAAAAGGGGGTGGAAGTTTGTATGAAATTTTCAATTCTGCAATTTAATAACAGTTCCCAAATGCATTTTTATAGTTTAGAACCCTAAGTCTGAATGCCATTTGTCCATGTCCATGGATATGATTCCTCAATACTCGTTGATATTGCTTTTTTTTTTAATTTATAGTTTATAAGTGTACCTATAATATTTTTACTCAAATATTTGTACGCCGGAAACGGCAGAATATTATGGAACAAAATTTTCTGTAATAACTTTCCTGTACCATATTCCTACAAATAAAGATATTCTATTCTCATTATTTAAAAGTATATTAATATTCTTTACAGTAGCAATAAACAAATCTCTTACACTCCACAGATGGGCATACAGAAGTTAAAGCTAGAGCTAGCTAAGACACAGCGGCTAGCTGAGCTGGCGCGGCCGGCGCACCTGCCGCCGCTTATAAAGCAGGGGGACAAGATGATCAAGCAAGCGGCTAACTCCGCGATCTATGGGAAGAGGTGAGGGTATAAAATGTTATGTATAAAATTCCCATGTCGCAATGTTAGTTACCGTACTTTGTTGGTATCCTCAAATATTTATTTATCTGGCACGATTCCTATTTAAATAACCCTAGATTAGATTCCTATTTTAATCTTAGAATATTGTAAATTTTAAGACAGCGTGCTGCTGGGGAGTTTGTTGCGCCGTTTCTTCTCTCGCAGCGAGAGCACAGGAAGCGGTGAAGGGTGGGCGATGGGGTGCTGTCTGTAATTTATGAACATTGACATTTAAAAAGTGCTACATTGTAACCTAATTTTAATAAATATCTTTTAATTTTGTTTACGTACTCCTCCGAAACGGCTGGACCGATTCTCTTGAAATTTTGTATATGCGTTCAGTAGGTCTGAGAATCTGCTATTATC
>OW796110.1:938241-1002359 GCA_941860345.1 Chrysodeixis includens | reverse complement strand
GGGCCTCCTTTACCTACGTTACTAGCTCCAGGCCCCACTGCTGGGCATGGGCCCTCCTTTACCTACGTTACTAGCTCCAGGCCCCACTGCTGGGCATGGGCCTCCTTTACCTACGTTACTAGCTCCAGGCCCCACTGCTGGCATGGGCCTCCTTTACCTACGTTACTAGCTCCAGGCCCCACTGCTGGGCATGGGCCTCCTTTACCTACGTTACTAGCTCCACGCCCCACTGCTGGGCATGGGCCCTCCTTTACCTACGTTACTACTAGCCCCACGCCCCCACTGCTGGGCATAGGCCTCCTTTACCTACGTTAATACTAGCCCCACGCCCCACTGCTGGGCATGGGCCTTCTTTACCTACGTTACTAGTCCCACGCCCCACTGCTGGGCATGGGCCTCCTTTACCTAAGTTAATACTAGCCCCACGCCCCACTACTGGGCATGGGCCTTCTTTACCCTAAGTTAATACTAGCCCCACGCCCCACTGCTGGGCATAGGCCTCCTTTACCTACGTTAATACTAGCCCCACGCCCCACTGCTGGGCATGGGCCTTCTTTACCTACGTTACTAGTCCCACGCCCCACTGCTGGGCATGGGCCTCCTTTACCTAAGTTAATACTAGCCCCACGCCCCACTACTGGGCATGGGCCTTCTTTACCTAAGTTAATACCTAGCCCCACGCCCCACTGCTGGGCATAGGCCTTCTATACCTACGTTAATACTAGCCCCACGCCCCTCTGCTGGGCATGGGCCTCCTTTACCTACGTTACTAGCCCCACGCCCCACTGCTGGGCACGGGCCTTCTATACCTACGATAATACCAGCCCCACGCCCCACTGTTGGGCATAGGCCTTCTTTCCATATATGAAAGGGTTGAGCATTGATCACCTTGCCAGCTCACTGCGGTTTATTGATTCCAGATAACACTGTTTCAAAGTACATACATCACTATAAAAATACCTAGAACGAGATAAACTTTCCTCTTTAGAACTTGAACCGTTATTTTTGAAGCAATTTCGCTGTAATGTCCTGTCTCTTTAAAGGTGACTCTCTGATTGAGCTGGCTCTCTAATAAGCTCAGATGTGAAATATGTAGAATAAAACAAGGTATGTTATTGTATTATGACTTATATCACACCGTATGTCCTTAGGTCTCCTGACAGCGACAGGCGAGGTCTGCGAGGAGTCTAACGCGGGCTCTCCGGCCTCCGACGCCACGCTAGCGCTGAACCTCGGCTTCTCCTGCAAACGCACCAAACTCCGCCTCACCTGCGCCAGCGCGCCCAGCCACACAGGTATGTAAGCGGCAACAAGGTATATGTATAAGAATAATAAACTCAATGGCATAGATAAGAAAGTAGTCAGTCATAGAAAGATTTGAACGTAAGGACAATGACCTCAGTAGTTAAATAAGTGTTACGAAGAAATTTGAACGCGAGAGCAATGACCTCAATGACTTGATTAGTTTTATGGAGAGATTTGAACCCGAGGGCAATGACCTCGATGCATTGATTAGTTTATATGGAGAGATTTGAACCCTAGGACAATGACCCTCGGTAACTAGGTTAAGCGACTGTCTGTAGTAGAGAGCTAGCAAATCTACACTAGTGCCATAGTCGATACACGAAAATGTAACTAACACACATTTCTGAAGGCACTGTTTTTACAAGAACTTTCCGCACTCAATGGTCCTCCTCGACCAGATTATAATGTCGTTTTCATGCATATTTTATTTTAGTTTTTCGTTTTTATTAGTGTACGTGGTTAACAATTCTAATCTAATATATAAAATTCTCGTGTCACAGTTTTCGTTGCCATACTCCTCCGAAACGGCTGGACCGATTCTCTTGAAATTTTGTATATGTGTTATGGACCAAGTGATAAATTGGGCAGTATACATAATGCCCGGGCACTATGAATAATTGCCCAGCATTATCGGGCTAAGTGATTAATTACTATCTTAACTTCATTATTATCATATCGCTCGGTCATTATTATATTGCTAAATGATAGTTTGGCAATTTGATACTAATGCTATATTTAAGTTGTATCAAGCGCTAAATAAACCATGGCTGCAATTGGGGACACCGTAAGAGTTCGAGTTCCGATGTTGATTGCGGTCGTAATGATGGAAGAAATAAAAAAAAAAACTAACCTAACCTAACCTAAATTAGGTGAGGTTAGGTTTTTTTTTTTTTATTTGTCAAAATCTATATTTATTGAGATGAAAACTATCATTTAGCAATATAATAATGACCGAGCGATATGATAATAATGAAGTTAAGATAGTAATTAATCACTTAGCCCGATAATGCTGGGCATTTTTCATAGTGCCCCGGGCATTATGTATACTGCCCGCATTAATCACTTGGTCCATAACATATGCATTCAGTTGGTCTGAAAATCGATGACAATCTATTTTGATTCATATATTTTTCCGCGATCGAATTTGCAGGCAACAGCTAGTTTCATATACTTATATTTTAATTTCTGTTTTTCGTGTTTTTATGTTCGTTTATATTAGTGTAAGTAATATGTAGTATATAATATCTACCTGTCTGTCTGTATGTTAGGCGGTTCAGGCACAGGCGCGGGCACGGCGGAGGGCGCGGAGAGCGCGCACTGCGACGACGACCGCAAGATGTACCTGCAGGCCGCCATCGTCAGGATCATGAAGCAGCGGAAGGTATGACATAGTAACAATACGAACAGGTTATAGCTTCATAGATTGTTAGGTCATTTGAAAAAAATTGAGTTTCATATTGCTCTGCGTTGAAGTCATCGCGTTAAATTAAACCTGACTTTGTAAATATATCACTGTTTACACTCCGCCTTCATGATCTTTTCTGTTTTCGGGGTGAAACGGTAATGACTTGAACCCACGCCGAGAACTCGGCATGGGGATATGTCGGACTCCCATAGCTTCGTTTTCGAGGAATACACATATAAAAATGTCACTTACAAAACTATTTTTATTGCATGTGGCTGTCTTTGAGGTATATATTCCGTGCCGCCTTAGTCCATTCTGATGTAATATGTAATGAAAATAATAACATGTAAGAGTTAAAAAAGGACCGGGTTTCATTTCTTAATGTAATCCCGTGAATTAAAAGAGATACAAATAATAATAATGTCTCCTAACCGATTTCGGTCACGGCGGCTAGAGTTACTATGATAGCAGCCAGCTACGCGGGACATATTATAGTGCTCAAGCGTGTGCTAACACAGTAATCAGGCTATAAGAGTAAAGGAACAGAGAGTGTAACATATATCTTGTTTGCAGGTCCTGCGTCACACCGAGCTGATCCAGGAGGTAGTATCGCAGGCTCGCGGCAGTTTCGCGCCTTCTGTCGCGATGATCAAGAAGTGCATCGAAGCGCTCATCGACAAGCAATACCTGGAGCGCGCGCCCGCCGCACTCGACACCTACTCCTACCTCGCGTAGGCCGCTACACAACCGCTACGACCGCTACGACAACGCTACGACACTGCTACGACAACCGCTACGGTAATATGATACCCCTGGTTAACCGTTAAATGTCATGTTAAAGCTCTGTGATTGGTTGTAAGTTTTATAGTCACATTGTCAACCAATCACAGTCGTGATCATTTTTTAAATGATAAAATACACCCTGCCGTGACACCGCTTCGATAACGCTACAGTAATACAATGCCCCTGGTTAACCGACAGGTTGGTTGTAAGTCTCATTGTCAACCAATCATAGTCGAAATCGGATTTTTAGTCATCATTTCTTGCGTTAGTCAGTCCGTCAGTCAAATCTCATGTAAAGCTCTGTGATTGGTACACTCCGCTACGGTAAAACAATGCCCCTGGTTAACCGTCAGTCAAATCTCATGTTATCCTATGATTGGTTGTAAGTTTTTATTGTCAACCAATCACAGTCGTACTACAGTAGTCATTTCTTGCTACAACCGCTACACACGGTCGTATACAATAGCCCTGGTTAACCGACAGTCAACATCTCATGTTAACCTGTGATTGGTTGTAAGTCTCATTGTCAACCAATCACAGTCGTAATCATACTTAAATGATATAACTAGTCTAGCCGGGCTATCCTGATAAATACGCCTGAGTAAACCGTTGTATCATTTAAGTATGAATCATCCTCACGAAAGATACTATAAAAACAAAATACAGTCGTGATCAGTTTTTTCAGTCTTCATTCCTTTCAGAAATCTGGGTTTTATACGCCATTGCATTATCTGATACGATTCGATATTATAGGAAGTCAAATATATGGAATATTAAGTCTTTCACATTGTCCGACCCAATATCTAAAATTGGGGGCTACATATTTCATACATTTTACTACTACGAATATCGTATCGAATAATGTGAGAACGTACTTCAAGTAACAATATTGCAGTAGTGAAAGAGACAGGTGTAGTGTTGTCTCGCTCGCACTACTGTAGTGATGTTAATTAGCACGTCCCGGCCGGTACTAGTTGTTATAATGTACTGTTATTATATATGTTGGTGAATAAAGACGGTTTTGTTAGGACACTAATAGCAAATTAATTAAAGTTTTGTCAAACATTAACGTGTTTGTTGTGTTATAATAGTAGAACACTTTTTACAGTTCTGCATGCTAACGTAATAAGAATTGATTTTGAAAAGACTTATAAATAAATATTTTAGGACAATATCCACACACGGTCATCTGATCCCAAGCTAAGCAGAGCTTATGTTAATAACTTATGAAATATTAGCAACCCGCCCCAACTTCGCTCGGGTGCAAATCTGTTGTATGATACATGTAAACTTTCACAACTACAATCTATCTATTAAAAAAAGGAAAATCGATTTCGTAGTTTTAAAGATCGGACGGACAGACGCTCGAAGCGACTTTCTTATATAGCATGTAATGATAAAAAGGCTGGTTTTATTCTATCTACGTCTCTATTCATCAAAATATATTTGTTCTGTGTTTAAAGTTATCTAGATAGTCAACTTATTTGTTATATTTATAATAATGTCTTGTTTTCTTTACTACTGTTGTGTTTAATATGTTATATACAAACAATGTGTTTATATATCTATTAGTATGTTTTAAAAACGTTGTTTAAGCCAGTTTTGTACAATAAATACTCTTTCCCGAATAAATCAGTCCCACTGCTGGGCAAAAGCTACAATTATACTCTTGTTCCCACTCAGTTAAGTTGACTATCTAAACAAATTGTACATAACTAAACAAATAACAGTTAAGTTAAACCATCTGGCGCAGTTAACTCATTTCGTATAGGTTTAAAATAACTGAGCAACATTACTTTGTCTAGCAAGTGTAGTCTATGGTCAAACGCGGTCTATATAGTCTGTGGTAGCGCAGCATTGTCAATGGTGACCTAAAATTATTCTAAATGTCTTTAAATGGTCGTTTAAAGTCGATGGTAGGCTTCAATTTGGCCTAATAAGGACCAAAGACCAGGCCAAATTGGTATAACATAGTCCCGCTGGACTAAAATAGTCCTAAATGACCCAAAATGGGTCATAATGCCTATACATGGTCCACAGTGGGCAAGCATGGCTCATACATGGCATATATGCAATATAATCAATTATTGAAGTTATACATATTACTTGTAATAGTAATATTAGGGCCCTGGCCTAGGCCTTAAGCGCTGTATGGCCTATGCCTTGTATGGCCTGGGTCCTCAAATATTACTATTATTAGCAATTGTTATTTTACTGTAATTATAATACATAGGTCGTTAGCCATCTATACTCAGTTATAACTAACTATGCCCTGCGATTTCATTCGCCTTTCTATCTTACTCATAATCTTCATTCTCATCTACAATTTATCATCCCACTGCTGGGCATAAGCCTCTTTTTTGCATGTGATTAGTAAAGATTTAGCTTATACTCAAAAGCTAAAATTATCCCTCAATTTAGCTTTTATACTTTTAGTTTTGAGTAAGATGGCTAGTAACGATTTGGGTTTTAATACGCGAAAGCACAGAGATTGTTATATTGTTACTACTGGCAGATTCCTTACCTTACAACCTATCATTTGTCTAGATTTAGTCTGTAGTATTATTTAACTGCTCTGTGTTGGATTCTCGTCTCGAGGTTACAATTCTCTTAGTTTCATACATACACCGTGACCAATTATAAAGACAATTTGCAAAATAAAAGCATAAAACCGAAAAAAGTCCTAAACCTGTTATTCTTGTTACTATTGGTCGTAACGGGACGTCATATGCCCTATAGACTCACTCGATAGAATTGGGCTATCCGACACATATTTTTAACTCAAATAGGCTCTCATATGATGTGTTTCCTATACTCTTATTTATAAAATTCCCGTGTCACAATGTTAGTTACCGTACTCCTCCTGAAATTTTGTATATGCATTCAGTAGTGCTGAGAATCGGTTACTATTTTTTATCCCTATTATTTTTTTCGCGAACGCAGTCGCTGGCAAGGGTTAGTATTAGTACAGATTTTATTTCGAAAACCTAATTTTCTACAGTATGTGGTGAGAAATTCTACCAAATTGGTAGAATTTCCTCACCATATAAAATTGTTGTCTATAACATAGTGAGTTGTCTTTATAATTATCGCGAGTGTACCGCGCCACAACGCGCACCTGGCTTATGACGTCTCTGGACGATTGTATAAAGTTAGTAAAATGCGTTACAACTTTGAATACGTCAGTCTTGTCAATTACAATAATATATCTGTGGAATAGTATATACACGAAAGTTTGTAAGTATGATAGACCTCGAAATGGATAAAACTATTTTCGGATATATTATTGAGATTGACTGTATAATTCAATCAAACCTCTTTTGAAAAAAGGTAAGGTTAGATATTATTTTTAAAATAACATTTCTGTAAACAATCTGTTTAATAAAGAAAGTTATTAATTTATATTAAAATGAATTTTTTGACCATACTACCATATATTTTGAAAATAATTTAGGTCGTTCTGAGTTGTAACGCATAGTATTATAGTGTTCACGCGACTTGGGCTCGAACTCAACACACATTCATTCACAGTCGTATAGAACGACGCATAGCACCGCCCTTAGCTGTCACACGCTGTCTCTATCATTGCCAAGTGAAATATAGAGACAAACAGACATTTCAAAACGTTACTTAGAAAAGTGTCGTTTTTGCGTACCTTTATCTTGGCTAATATATTCGGTAATGGGCAAGGAAATGTAAAACTCAACGCTTACAAGTCACATGTCTCCTCACGCTAACGCTGAACGCTCCAATGTACTGAACTGACAAGTCACAGTCACGTCACGCCGTCCAACAGGAATGTCATTCCCGTACATTTGAAGTGTTTTATCCGTTTACCATTCTAATACGATGGTAGATGATTTGAAACAAAGATAATACTTAGACAAATGCCGTTAATATGGCTACTTGTCTGAAACCTTTTAATTTATAAACATATTCGATTTATTTAGAGCTTAGTGTTATATATGATTATTTGGATTGTTTTAAAGGCGCCGCTAGTAACGCCATCTACAATGTTTTTATGTTTGGTTGTGATTTTGCTCTTTCGATTCTTTTCTATAATATTGAAATGCGTTCCTATCTGTAAAATTATTTGGTTTGAATAGTCTGACGACAGAAATGTTATATTGATTGATAAGTGCCAAGACACTTCATTGTTCATTCATTGTTTTTAAAATTATTAGTAATTCAAGAAAAGGTTAAAAAAGAAGCTAAATTTTAATTTATTATAAAACTTATTTTCCTTAATATTGCGTTTTAAATAAATTTTAAAGATTGTAATTTTCCTAAGGGTTTTACCGACACGACTAAATGTATGTCTATTGCGATTGGAAATTAATAAACTATCCATTGACAATATTTCTTACTAGAGATAAGATTTTATCCGCATTAAAGTAAAAAAAAACTTCTTCTTGCCTTTTCCTAAGCTATGTTGGTGTCGGCTTACAGTCTTACCAAATGATAAATAGACAGATATCTATGGATAGTTTACAATTTCACAAAAATTAAGAAAGGAAAAAAATACTAAAGATTTGATCCTAATTTTGATAGAATTTCTTAATATATTGTCGATATTAATATTGGTTTTAGAACTCGTGCGATATGATACGGAAAGATTTTAAAAATATGTACCTCTTAAGAATTTGTGTTTTTTTTTTGTATTTATTTTATGTTAATTTTTGTTTTGTATCGAAAACCCTTACTAATATGTATGTGCTTATACGTTTGCTCGATTTATTTTCATCATCATCATTTTAAAAAGAAAATGCAATTAATATTAAACCTTGTATGTTAATAAGGTGTAATTTTGGGCAGTGCAGTTATTTTAATGTCATCATTCCCCTGCCCTTATCCCAAATATTATGATTTGGGGTCGGCGCAACACGTCTTCTAGGACGTGTTGCTTAAAGTTTTGGCTATGGTTTTTTAGTCGGCTGCCTGCCTGACACTAACCCTCTTTGGGAATGCGATTGTTGGTTGTTTAATCGCCACCATTCGGGTGACCCAAGGTGCTTGGTACAGTGCACTGGGTCTTAAGGTCCATTAGTCGCCTTTTACGACACCCCAGTGGAGGATATGGGGGTGGCGTTATTCTTTATATCCGGACACCACACGAAAAGCAGTTACTTTAATATGTGTTTGTATAAATCGAGCAGACTCTAGCAACACGTCACAGCTTGCAATAGTTGTAACTCGCCTTGTAAACAGCATGGTTGCCGACACCGCCGCACATTCGCAGCACATTCCTAACATCATCTTGTATCTATATTTTAGACGACAAACGGGACTTATTCGCGATATAATTCGATATTTCTTATCTCCCGACGTTTCGGTCGAGTTGCACCGACTTTAGTCACGGGTGGAAATATCGATTTATATCACGAATAAGTCCCTTTTGCCGTCTAAAATATGTGTACAAGTCGCGAAAGTTTAAAAACATTAGTCTTGTTTATAACATTTTTATTTCATGTAAAAAAATCCATTTTTATTTTCTTGCAATTTTCATCGCTCCTTATCTATAAATGTTTCATTTATTATTTTAAATGTACGATGCAAGGAATAATGCAACAAATTTCATACATTTTTATATTAATAACTAACTTAGACAAGTGACATTGCTACAATATTTAACAACGATAGAAGTCGCTCAAATGTATGAAAGCATGGCTTCATTTCCATACATTTAAGCGGTTTGTCATCCTTTAGCACCCTTTGACCGTTGGCAAGTTACATTTAGACAAGCTATAACTTCACTTCGTTCAAATGTCTTTTCTTTTTGGCCAGTTTTGACTTTGACTTGTCAACGCTAACACTTGTAAAAATGTAACTTGTCTACAGTCTACTTGTAGTGACGTCACCAGTCTAGACCCATACTTAGACTATAGTTAAATAATTTTGAAATGCTGTGTATAGGTGGTGTAGGTAAAAATGTTAACAGTATCGTTATTGTCGAAGGTAGCGCGTTCGAGCCCGGGCCAGCCTCGAGTCGCCGACTGTTGTATATTCATGTACAATACATATATGTATAGTATTTAACGTAGAAAGCGCTGTCGGCGCGCAACATACATTGATAATAAACTTGTACGAACATCGTTATATGAGCGTTTTATTTTCCTATTCCTGTTACTTGTTCCTTTTACTGACTAACACCCACTATATTCCTCCTGATGCCCTTTGGGTGCCGGGGCGAGCGGTAACTCTCACGAACATCCCGCACGCTCTTTGTACCTAGAAGTCACATTTAAAAGTAAGATATACGTTACATTTTAGGAAGGAATATGTAGTATTGACTATGGGTAATCACACAAAATAGGTTCTGTTAGTAAGGCATTCTAGAAATATACCCAAATATAAAATAATTTTTGTTACTGTACTTAGACCAAAGCAAAGTTGGTGAAAGTAAAAGAGATTAAAATCTATTAATATTTTAGGTACCATAAAAAAAATCCAAGCAGTGGATAAATACAAAAGAAAAATAAAGAAATAGCTAATGGAGTGGAATGGTTTCCCTAAACAATAGTTATGTTCCTAATAAGATTTGATCAACATTCCTACAACGCCATCTAGTGTCATATTAAGTATACGATATAACTTGTGCTATGAGTACTAGGCAACCGATAAACATACATATATTTTCTAAATAAATACATATTATAGATACATTACACCCAGACACAGAACAAATGATCGTGCTCATTACAAAGACATTAGTCCTGGGCGGGAATCGCACCCACGACCTCCGGTACGGCAGTCAGGACCACCACTAGACCACTTTTGGTCTATGGTAACTGGCCCTTTATTTTCTTGGGAAATCATCAAACGACCCCGCCCGCTGTGGGTGCAGCGGGAGGGAGAGTCAGACTGTTACTGACTAACACCCACTATGTTCCTCCTGGAGACCTTTGAGTGCCGGGCGAGCGGTAACTCTCACGAACAACCCGCAGCCCCCACCATGTGGTTACTGGCCCTGACTGCTATACTACTACTGTGCCAGTCAATACGATTCGACCGACACCCAGCTGTCCGCAACACATAATACAGACTAAGCAACATTAACAAGTGACACTAGAATAGTCACGTACCTCAGATAGCAGAGCGTTGCCGCGGCGACGCGTGCCGTATCTACGCGACGCAAGATCTGTGTCAATACTGTGCCGTGCTAGGTAAGTATGTCAACATGTGCCTGTTGGTCTACTGGTTAGTGGCCCTGATTGCTATGCCGGAGGTCGTGGGTTCGATTCCCGCCCAGGGCAAGTGTTTGTGTGATGAGCTGACGTGACGATCATTTGTCCTGTGTGTGATTTATCTTTAGTATGTATCTATGTATTTAGAGGTAAGACGGCGTTGTGTGAATGTTCAGAAATATATGTATGTGGGAGATAGGTAAAGGGGTAAGCAGGAATGTGGGTAGATCGGTGGATAAAAATTAAACTATTTGGGATGTTTTGTCAAAGATAGAAATGAACGGATAAGAATATACCTAGAGCTCTCGAAATGTGATTATAGATAGAGTGATTCAAAAGGAAAATTTATATGTAGGTATGGATCAGTATTTCACCCGTGCGAAGCTGGGGCGGGTCGGTAGTTATTCAGATAACGTTGAACAGTGGGTTAGTACTTCCTGATACAAACTAATTTGTGCTTACAAACCCGTGAATTGACCCATTATTCCTTCACGACGCACGACTTGACTGCCCTACCGCAGGTTCGATTCCCGCGTAGGGCACACTTGCGAATAAAATGAATACATTTTCTAATTCTGGGTGTTTTTACGTAAGTTTTCAATTTATATCAAACCACTTGCGGCACTAAGAACAATAATATTTAGAGCGGAAGACGTTTAAATTGTATCATTTATCCATACTGCACGGATAGCCGAGTGGTCACCACGTCAATTACCGCAGTGCGAGAAGTATCGCGGGCTCGATCCCCGCGGAGGACAAGGATTTTGTGCGATCAACAAATGCTTGATCTGAGTCTGAGTGTCTTTTTGCATGTGAATTAAATCCACAAAACACCTCGCGATACAAGGACTAAATTCCTTACTACAAAAGTCCTTTTAAAATAATACACTGCTTCGACACATAAAAAATAACGTCCACCCTTTCAAAATACCCTACAAACAGCGTTCTCACGTCTATGATAAGCCAGCTATGTAACCGAGTTAGTTTGGCAACAGCCTGCGCAACGCACTGCAGGCTGCGATAACCGGCCACATATAGGCCAGGAGCCGCGACGGTCAGGCATCAGTCACTCCTGGACTACTCTAGCAACATGAACTCCTTCGTCGTTCTTTGTTTCGCCGCGGGCTTTGCAGGTATGTTTGAAATTCTCTTTTTTACGTTAGATACCTTAACCAAGGTCTAGGTCAGTTATAGTAAATTAATTAGACAAGGTAACAGTTAAAGGAACTGTGAAGTACCTCCGAGTGTCAAGTTTGAGTATCAAGTTTTAGATACCAAAATCACCTCGAGTTGCGAGTTTGATGTCTGTTTTAGTAGATATTGTAGTGTAGGTAAGTACGTAATCCGTTATAAAAAATTAACAAACCATTTACCACGTTTTCCCCCAGCTGTCCTGCGCCCAGTACTGCGGCTATGCGGCGGCCCCCGCCCCGCTGGTGCTCCCCGCGCCCGCAGCCCCCGCCGCCCCCCGAACCCCTGCGCGGTCCCCAACGCGCTGGCCTCGCTAGCCCCCAACCTGCCCGTCCTCGCCGGCCCCCTTGCCAACACGATCTCTGCCCTCGATCGCCGCCACTCTCCCGCCGCTGCTAGAGACCGCTCTCCCTAGTCTGCTAACCTCTGCGCTGTCTGCCGCTGGTCCCCTTCTCGAGGCCGCTTTGCCCCCAGGCTGTGGATGCGGTTGTGGCGCCCCTCAAGCCCTTACCTACGCTGCCCCCGCACCTGCGCCCTGCGCGGCCCCCATTACCTACGCTGCCCCCGCTCCCGCTCCCTGTGCAGCCCCCCACCTACATGTACGCGGCCCCCGCTCCCCTCGCGCCTCCTCCCATGTACGCGGCCCCCGCTTGCGGTTGCGCTGCCCCCACCACTTGCTACTGTTATTGAGTTGCAGTAAGAATGGTGAAATAAACTGGTTTACAAAATATTTTTTTTTCCTTTTATTTAAACCTTACATAATGATTGTTGATTATTTTTATATTAATGTAAACTCGCCTCACCTACTGGAGTTTCCATGTCCGCACAATGTGATTGTAAGCGGCTAAGTTGCTTTGTGACGCCCAATAATAACTTCAGTAAAGAGATTGTGTTGCAGAACTTTTCAAGTAGTTTTGTGCTCCGAAATATAGTATTTCTTTCTTATAAAGGGTTTCAAAAATCACTTCAATGAGAATGTTTAAAAAGTATGCTTCTTCACCTTTTGATGTCATGTTATCATTAGTTACAAATAGCTTTGTGAAGCATAATGCTTGGCCAAAAAATAATAAAAGTAAAACACCAGCAAATACTAATAAAATCATTTAATAAAACTTTGGTTAAAGAATTTTAAACAGTGCGCTAAATTCCAAACGCTTGCTACCGGCGCTAGCGGTCGTCCCACACTTACACACACAAGCGCGGTGACCGCGCGCGCCGGACCCACAACCCCACGTAACTAGGTGGCTAGACCCCCGACCGGAGCGGCGGGGGACCCAGTATTGTGACCCAGGACATACTGACATACATACTGGTTCTTGCAAGGCCTATACTAACTTACGTATTGGTTCTTGTAAGGCCTATGAAGTTGACAAAACCCGTAGACTAACTGCATTTATTTAAATGTTTTGGGATCACATTGATCAAATTAACAAGAGACCTGACTGGTCAATGCATTACATTTGAGTGATATGATCATCATTAGCATCTGCATGAATGCTGTCGACTGAGCTTTTTCTGATATTTTGGGATCAGTAATTTCTACTAGAGTTATAAAAACCACAAGTTGTATTTAAATTTTCACTGGTTTGACTAAAACAACTATTTTTATGTGTACTCAAATGCCTGGGTCACATTGCTCGGTCCGCCGCCACTGTAAGTTAAACTTGCTCGTTCATTCATTAACACATACTTTTGTACCACATTTTACCCTCTGTTTGGGTAAATTTGAATTTCATTTACTACTTAAAATCCGTTTAAGATCATTTTTGCACGTAGTAGTTATAAAATTTAAACATACCTTCACTTGGGGTAATAAAAACAAATATCTTTTAACAATAGTTACATAATACGCTAACATTTGGTGTTTCTCGTTTTTATATTACTATTTACAATCTTTTATTTGACGACTTTATATGTATACACTTTGTAAAATTTGTAGAGCTTATGATCAGACAAATTTTGCTAAATGTATACAATTTTTTTACAGAATTTACAAGTATTTTAATCAATATTCCTTGTATTTTTAACAATTTACACATTTCGTCGCCAGTTTACGTTTATAAATTCAGGCTTACACTCCACAGTTAAGTTTAAACCTTTAGTTAAACTTAAACTAACAAAATATTTGCCTTTTTCACACATCACAATACTTAACGACCAAGCATAACTTAACATAACTTTAGTCAGTCAAAAATAACTAAAATAACATTTGAATATAAAACTAGAACCCTTACTCATACAAATATCATTCCGTCTCTATCTATCTTAACATATTTTGCACAAGAGTGAGCGAGACAAAAACATGTTTTCATATGAGTAAAAGGCACTGACTACCGAAAGTCGGGGGAGTCATAATAATAATAAAAGTCAAATAAAATGAAAAGAAAAAACAAGTAATCCTACGATATGCTTGAACTGAGCGACTGACTACGTCGGCTGCTGGGGACGAACTAGCGACATCTAGCTGTAATACACGACAACTGACGCTTCGGGTACGATCGGGTGTCTTCGGCAAACATCGTACTGTCCATCAAGTATTGCATTTAATTCGTTTAAAACGAATATTCAATAAATACGGTACATTATGCAAGTCTGTTTTCTGAAATATTAGTTCTCAATCTGTAGACAAAATAAATGTTATTAATTGTATCAATGACTTAACAATTAATCAACAACTTGATTTGATATTTGATGGATAATTAACTAATTTATATACAGATTTCAGAAACCAATGTATTAAAGTACCGAATTTATTCATAACATTTAACATGACGTTAATACATTACTTTCTGAATAATACGAAGTTTGCCGATGAATACCGATGAACCTAATAAGGCCTAGTGCGTGTATTAAGGCCAGTCGAAGCCAATACATCCCTTACAGTGATACCACAGTTTGAGTTCTGACTAGACAACGTTATTCAACATTAAAGAGATTCTGAATGCACTCAGATCATTAAATAAAT
Source organism: Chrysodeixis includens (assembly GCA_941860345.1). NCBI lineage: Eukaryota > Metazoa > Arthropoda > Insecta > Lepidoptera > Noctuidae > Chrysodeixis > Chrysodeixis includens. The sequence goes on along the minus strand of OW796110.1, from coordinate 987,526 downwards.
GAGAAAAAAATTGATGTTTTTCAAATTGTAAAAATTGTTTACAAAGCTCAATTTAAGTTTAGATATTAAGCCTGATATCATACATACTCAGACGAATTTTAACAAAAATTGTACATTTATCAAATTTTTAGATTTTTTTTTGTTTATAATATTGATTCGAAAGATCAAGACAGAATAAAATTATTTTCAAGCTGAACTGTTATAGCGAAACAACAATTTTTTAAAGCGCAAGGTCAAAATAATTGTTTATTTTTTATGTTATACTAAATATAAGAATATTATGTATTTGGTTTGAGATTAAATTATATTTGTGACCTGAGTTTCAGTCTCTTGGGACAGGGAACGATTTGTGACTGTTATTTGTAATAATAAATAATTTATACTATTGTATAAGACTAGAGGGACTAGCTATTAAATACTATTTTGTACAGGTAATTACAAATTCGAGGTAAAATGCTACGTTATAGCGGCATGAGGACTATATTGTTACTTTTAATAAAACAAAAATAGGGATAAGGTATAACAAAAAAAAAAATGAATTAATAAATGTGTTGTTAACTATTTCAAAATTCTAGAGATATGAGGTTTTTAACTACTAGTGATGTCCATAGGCATCATACAATAATATAAATTAGTTAAATTATTAAAAATAATTACTGAGTTTCTTTTTGGTATTAAAATTGTGACTAACATCAGATTCAACGACTAAAAACTTCACAACCAAATTTTGTTGGTAAAAAAGATAATTTTTCCAGTTTAGTGTTGCCAGTTACAGCTCACTACCGCCCCCTGTCGTTACAAGCAGAAGGCATCAAACTGTGGCGTCGCGACACTAACGTCTAGCAACAACACTAAGCAGGTATTCACTTAGACATATAGTTATCTCTTTCCCACACCAGCAAATTCACATAAGTGTAAAAGAGATAGCATGATATAGCACAGTACCTGCTTAGCTGTCACTTTAGTCTATAACCAACGCTAGTCGACCAATCAGGGCCTTCCATTTCGAATTCCAAGATGGCCGACTGACGTTTTCCCGCCTTTTAATAATAATTAAACATAATTTGGCAACTGTATTGCACTAACATCTAACTACGAATACCAATGGCTTCAATATGACACGATTTACGCGGTTACACTTAAGTTAAGCGTCGCTTCTCGAGGCTAGAATTAAGATGGGTGGAAATTTCTTGACGTTAATATCGAAATTATAGCTTTTATGTAGTTTCTTTAACATTATTCCACTTGCCTATTAAATTTAATTATTACGTAGTACATACGGGGCCCCGAGAAGTCAATATATTGGCACTAAATGCCACTTTTAAGGCACTTTCTATGACATCGTGTAAGCTTAAGTAATTTGGTGGAAAGATGGCATTTATCCAAATTATTTGAAAGGTTGATCAATATAAATATCAATACTTACCAATGGGCAATTTACTGCAATATGCAATAACTACAATTAGCTGGAAAGTGTTTAGAAGTTATAAATAGCTAAGATTGTTTATTTGATTTTATTATGTTATATTAGTTTTTATATAGTAGAAATGTCTAATATTATTGTTTTTGTTTTTTTTCTTTTTGTATATTTAAGGTTTAAGAAATGTTATTGTTTTATATGTAGATATATTAACTGTGTGTTAAATTGTTCTTTTTTTATTAGTTTAGTAGATAAGATTCGCATAGCATCGCATTAGTGTTAAGTTACTGTAATGATGTTATGATGATGATAAATAAATAAATAAATGATGTTGTAAAATGTCAAAATTTACAGTTAAGGAAGACATTTTGCTGTGCGTGGGCCATAATACTTATACTTATATTGATCAACCTTCCTCACACATAGTATTACTACCTAATACTAAGCTAAGTCAAACTTAGCGTAGATAGGAACACACTAATACTAAAATCAAATCAAGTAACTTATCTTTTTGTAGCAACAAAAAGAAATTACTGAAAATTAAATTAGAATTTGTTGTTTTAGGAATACAGACTTGAAAAATATAGACAGAGATTTAGATTATGACAGGAATAAGTAAAAATAAGTGATTACTTCACTTTTTTATAATTTACAACAATAAACAATATTTTCTATGGAGAAGAGACTTGTCCTACAATGGGACATTTTCAAGCTTGCATTATTATTACTTTAAAACATTAATAATATTAGTTTGCTCTGTCTATAGTTTCTTTAGCCTGTGGTCCCATTAAAATATAATCCACCTGATATATTGCAAATAATTGCTTAATTTTAAATTTACTCTTAATCAATTCCTTTTTTCCAATATTACAACATTGAAAGTTTATTAATATCTAATATAAACGTAGAATTCACGTATATATGACACGTTTTGATAAACTACTTCAAAACAGAAGGTATATGTATCAATCAATATTGTTCACATTAGAAAATACCTTTGCCCTGCAGTGGGACACTTACAGGCAGGTATTTTTAAAATAAGTTGATTATAAGACTCATCTGTTTCCGTGTGGTGTCCGGATATAAAGAATAGCACCACCCCATATCCTCCACTGGGTGTCGTAAAAGGCGACTAATGGACCTTAAGACCCAGTGCACTGTACCAAGCACCTTGGGTCTCCCGAATGGTGGCGGGTAAACAACCAACAATCGCATTCCCAAAGAGGGTTAGTGTCAGGCAGGCGGCCGACTATAAAACCATAGCCAAAACTTTAAGCAACATGTCTAAAAGACGTGTTGCGCCGACCCCAAGTAAAAATTGGGATAAGGGCAGGGGAATGATGATGATATAAGACTCATCTGTTATACTAACAACCTTATCCAAGAACGACATTTAGTTGAACGACGTTCTAAAATGTATATTTGTTTTATACTTGCCAATGACAAAGATAGAGAATGCATCGTTCTTAAATAGGGCCGGTACAGCATCAGAAATCGGTTAACACAAACCGATTTACAAAGCGTCATTATTTTTCCATGACATGTAGTAATTGGTGCTTAGTATGTTTTAACTATACCAGGTGTCAAGCCTATTTTGTTACCTAATAGCACAACAGTAATTCATTGAATTCGATTGTGTACACTTCGTTTGAAAATCTAAATGTTTTAAGCGACTTTTGATGCTGGCCGTAAATAATAGGTCGGGGAAAGTCTTTTCGCATTATAGTACATATGAACTTGTAATAAAATCTTTCTCTTTCTAATAAAATTAGAATTTGGAATTAAGTATGTTCTTTAAAATTTTAACTTTCAATTATACCAAAACCAGCCAGATACAAATACTATAGCCAAAAAGATTTTATTATAAGTTCATACATACTATAATGCGAAAAATCTTTTTCCCCGACCTAATATATCTGAATGACGAAAGATATGTAAAAAATTCTATTCTATTTAGTCACGGTGCACTGGGTATATACTCTAAACGTACTTTAGCGTACGTTCAATAGTATGACAAATTACAATTTACGTTGTTACGTGCCGTATCGACGTGAATTCTACGGTTGGTCAACGTATAGTAGTTTATCAAGTGTTTAGCATTCATATCAACAGCTGGCGTCATAGCGTCGACACTGCGGTGATATATTATGACGTATATGCAAAATTATGTGATTAATTTGCCAATATTGTGCAAAAAGAACTAAAAGACTTATATTCCTTGTAAAGTATAAATGTGAGCAATTTTTGCTATCGAAATAATAGTTTTCCCGTGACGTTTCTAATTCGTGTGATATGTTTACCAATATTGCGTAACAAATTACAACAATAACGTATTTGTATAAAAACAAAGCAACATCAGAAAAATGCACAATAATTGCTATTAAAACCTATTTTCATACAAATCGCGAAAACTTTATTCAAAATTGACTTTTGACAGCTGTTATTGAACAATTTTCGCTACTAAGTTGCTAATTTTGCTTGTTTTATTACATAACATTACATAGTAGATTTATATTAGTAGTAATTTATAATTTAGCTAGCAATTGATATGAATGCTGAACTATTAAGACAAGATCACACTCGTTACGACGCTCGCTAATTAATAGCGAGTTATTTATATAGTATTATGTTTACATAGACAAATATTTGATTTACGCAGAATGTCGAAAGTAAACTTCATCATATCTGTACAGATTAAACAATATAGCGTTAAAAATGTACTGGAAAGGTGAGTGAATCAAAATGTGAAAAGTATGTCAAACACTTTTTTTTTTAACTTTTTTTTTTAGTACATTATACTGGTAGACAAAATAGCGTAAACGCATTTTGTGTTTAGATGATATAAAGAATTGTTTCTTTTAGTGTTGAATCTATAATTCAAATAAGATAAAATTCAATCAAATTTCGTAATTGAAAATCTACAAAAAAAAGATTTCAAAAACAGTCAACATCGAAATTTATTCTCTATAAGAATGTCATTTAGAACCGCGCAACTAGAGTCAGTAACGTTTTGAAAGTGCCTGAAAAGGCCTACTTGAAAAAAAAACCTTTTAATTTTCAATATTGGATTTCCATCAAATCACATAATTGCATATAATATCACTTTTGTATCTTACGCAAAACATAACGAGTGTGCTCTAATCTTTACTACGAATACCCGGGATTTTCCCCCCTACCATGTAACCAGGGCACCCCCCTACCCAGGTGGCCATCCCATCTGCCTGCCGCCCATGACGTGTAGATGTAGATGGTACACGGACTGCGCCCCGTCCCGCCCGTTGTTGACGACCAGGCGCCAGCCGGAGGGCGCGCGCGCAGAGCCCAGGGAACGAGCTACCAGCATCAAGTGGCCTAGGAGCTGTGGATAGATAACGAAATTTGTTAAAGATGGGTTGAAGTTAAAATAGCCTAGTGGTAAGACCATAGGACTGCCAAGTCAAAGGTCTCGAGTTCGATCCCCACGGGGTGCACTTTTGAATGTTGTGTGCGGTTTAGAAATAAAATATCAAAATTTTCCGTGTACGGAAGGCTCGTTAAAGTGTGGGTTCTGCGCCTGATCTCTCTCCGGTCGTGTCGGATTGCCGTTCCATCGGCAGTAAAGGAATAGAGAGTGCACCTGCATTAGCAACACGCTTGTGCACTATAATAAGTCCTGCGTAGCTGGCTGGTGTCATAGTAACACTAACCGCCGCGCCGTGGCCAAAATCGGTCAGGAGACATTATATAGATGGTTTAAGTTAAAGGAGTCAGACATACTGACGTTAGAGTAACATTTCATACATTTACAAAATGGAATCGTTTTTAGGGTATTTTTAAAGTCAAAAGCGTCGTGAAATTAGGCAGATAAGAAAACATTCGAAAATGGTATTGTTTATTTTATATTACTATGAAATTAGCTGATATTTCAGCATATAGTGAATTGAAACCTTGCTTCGTAGGTTTACATGAACAATAGCTAACCTTATGATTACAATCACACACATACTAGTAGGCTACATGTAAGTATCCCAGAGAAACAATTGATTGCCCGTAAGTTATTAACTACATAAAATATTTAGGTAGTTATTGGTATTCCAAGAACTACCTAAATATAGAAGATTGTATTACCTACTTAAATTCCATGTCATCCGATCGCTTACTACAAAGTCCATTCAAACTTTAAACCTAATTGGACATTGCGATAGATAAGGCTCTGAAACTAGGGTTAGTTGAGGAATATCCCAGCTGTGGGACTTGTAAATAATCACGAAGTCCAACAACTTAAGGTCTGAACTGCAGTTGTTCCAATTTAAATAAAAGTAACTATATTAATATAGGTCAGGAGTACCCTAAACCGACAGGCGTGTATAAAGCGACTGATGAGTGTGGATGAAGCTAAAGTGGTATGCCAGGATCGTAGCAAATGGAAAGATGTGATCTCTGCCTACCCCCAAGGGAAAGAAGCGTGACGTTTATGTATGTATGTATACACCGTGACTTTTAGGTCGTTTTAAAAAAGCAGCCCAGTTCATGTATCCAATGACTAGTAAACGTTTATAATAAAAAAATATGTTTTTTTTAAGATTTGAATGAATAAAAATATTATTCATTATTATGACACAAGGCAGTTTTACGAACACTCTGTAGTGAGCGCGGTCCGAACCTTGTGCCAAAGGGGCCGCGCGGGCGGCGCGGCGGCGTCTTATCACAGGTCATTCACCTTAGCGTAAAACAGCTGTCTTACTATTGCAATCATAATGTTCGCAGTAAGTATGTAGCATGTATCTTCAACAGTTTGATACGTAAACATTTTTAACAGGATGTTTCATATTTCCAATGTATTATTTATTTTTTTCATGCATATTATTTTAATTAATGATAAAAAAATTATATTCGCGCCTAGAGGTATTTTATGACGGATACATTGTGTGGACGACTTTTTTAAAACGACCTAAAAATCACGGTGTATTTTACACCACTTTTTTTTAATAATTTCTTATTATCCTGCATGTTGTGTTTGCTTATAATTGGTTAAGAATTAAGCATAAATTAACAACGTGTTTGTATCCTAGTATGTAAGTATTAATGTATTTACTGTTGGCAAGCCTTAATAAATAAATGACTTTTGATTTTGACTGTAACATTACTTTAAAAGGTAGACCCCTCAACCTGTACATCTTTTACCTGTGCTTATTATAAAGCAACAATAATAAGAGTGTAGAGTGCGGTGTGTTTGTTTGAGTGAGTCACGGCGTCGGCGCGCGAGATAGCGGCATCGCCGATAACGCAGGAATGTATCGCGCGACAGATTGCGCGCATCTGATAATAATTAGCGCTTAATCACATGCTATGCTATGTGCGTACTTTATTATTACACTAGTCTCCGCACAAGGTTTTTCTCACATTCCCTCGATTTTTGTGAATATTTAGATGATTTTTCTTGATATTTTGCTAGTAACATGTTTGCAAACAATTATAAACAAAACCAATTGAACGATATTTGGACTTAAATACATTTAATATCCTTTTAAATAGATATACAGTACTCAGTGTATTTACTAATTAGTTGTGCTCCTTAGGGGATGTGCCTAAGTGTAGGCATAAATATTTTATTTTAAAAGTTTTATATTAAAGGTTAAGCTGTATTTGTTGAGGTTTCTCTGTGGATTGGTGACCATTTTGTATCATATGTATACATGTATATCAAGCCTTTTAGTCAATACAATTCAATAGTCTTGAGGAGGAATAGCGTTATTCAGAAAAATGGATAGTGGAGTTCAGATAGTAAGTTTTAAGCGGAATACAACCAGACGATATTCCATCCCTTACATAGTTTGGGAGCCTATCATTATGGAGATTTCATAACCAATTTATGAGAACACAGAACATTTTCTTGTTTATTTTGCTAACTTGATTGCTGGTGATATATTTATCACACAAGTAAATGCTAAGCAGTTTTTACTGGTTATACTCAAAACAATGTTCAATGGCTGCTAATAAAGTTCCTGCTATCATTCTGTAGGAACGGTATCCTGACCAGGAAATGGCATTAAGCATTATATATAGGTCACCGAAAAGTGGTGAGACACAACGAATAATAATAAGAGGATCTTCAAAATAATAGAAAAGTTATATCACAACTATCTAAAAAAAAATGTGAAAAGGTTTTTCTAAATTGCCGCGTTAAAGTTGAAGCACGGGCGTTCTACATTCAGCCAGCTAACACTTACTTCCATATCAGTTTGTTCCGCATCTTGTAACCTCGGGATTCTTCGTTTAGGAATCACCAGGAAATGTACCGGGGCTTGTGGTGAGATGTCATTGAAGGCTAAACATTGGTCATCTTCGTAAATAATATCAGCTTTGATCTCTTTAGATATTATCTTGTCGAATATAGTAGGTCCCGGCGCGGCGACGCTCTGCGCCTGCGCCCGACGCACTTCGTCGCTGTACGGCCGACACACCGCGATGGCTGACCCGCGGGATAAATCATAAATATTCGTGGGATAACTTTTCTTTAATCGGAATTTTAAGGCACGTTGCAGCACTTTGTTAAACATTTTTATTGTTTTTCTTCACAACGGAATTCCATCGCCACACAATCGCTGTTTTAACTTTTGACAGTCGTTTTTGACATTGACGTTTGGTGTTTGTTTTTCTGCTTGACGTTTGGTAGGTTATGTGTTGCTACCACTAGAAAAATAAAACTACCAAGACATGAACCTCAAATGATGAACGCCTCAAGTTGGCTGCGTCTTATGGGTGCGTCAAAAAATTCATTTGAAACTTCAAATTTCAGATTTCCGATTAGATTCCATTAATTACTGTCCATACAAAAACCCTACTGATCTCTTATATCAAGATACAAACGAATTTATAGTAAGGCACACACTTAGCCTACATACACAAATATGCGCGCACTCACGCACACACACATACACGCACACGCACGCACATACACGTATTCTGCAATAGAACTTACTAAGTGTATTGCGTTGCATCTAATTATAATTATAGCTGCCCTTCTATGTAATTCATTATACTAAACTTTGTTACACTAGGTAACACGATACAGGGAATTCTAGTGTGGGCTCTAGGGCTCATTTAACTAGAAATTTTCCAGAGCAATACGGTTATTTTTATTTATTGGTTTTTATTGCCAATTAAGCCCTAATTTAAGAATTTTCATTTTTTTATGAGTTTGCTGCATTGTGACAAAACGAGGTGGAATAAAAAACATGATCCGTTACAAAAATAATTTTATTATTTTCTTAGTTTAAAGACCTTAATCACTAACAATCACGATATAAACAAACACACGATATCAATATTGTATAAAATGATCACAAAACTTATTTAAAGCCGTTTACACCCTTAACAGTCAACGTGACTATAATAATATAGTGTTACTTGGCTCTCGGCCGTGTGGTTGTCGGCAGAGTAGAATAACACCACCCCATATCTTCCCGTGGGTATCGTAAAAGGCGATTAAAGGAGTGTGTGAAAAAAGTGTTGACCCCCTGTACCTTTTCTTGCACCGAAATACTATTTCATCTGTCTTAGTCTTCCTCCGGTCGTAACGGTCTCCGTTCCACTGGACACAGAAAGACAAAGACGAGTAAGTGCACCTGTGTTTTGCGCGTACTCTTGTGCACGTTAATATATCCTGCGCAACTGACCGCTTCCGTATAAGGACTCCGCAATTCAGTTTAGTCCTGCGGCGATAGGGGGAGGTAGAGAGGCTTGACGTGATGCTCGTTGAGCTTTGTCTGACTCCTGCACGTAGGCGGCCTTGGGGGTGTAGTATTACATCGTGGTCGCTTCTGCTCTGCATCGGGGTGACAGGGCGGATTCGGCAACACCCGAGGTGACAAAGCAGCCCTATTTAGGGTGGCACTGCTTTCCCCGCTCAGCCGGGGAGGGGGCTAGAAAAGGTGCCCTAAACAAATGCTCATCCCAACCTACAAAGAGGGTAGCAACCGCGGCTGCCTCTGCATCCCAAATTCGCGGTCGACGTTACAAAAATATAAAGAATATAAAATCAACACCAGCATTAATGACCTTTGGCGCGTGGAATGTGCGTACACTTCTAGATCGCGAAGCAAACATTTGTCCGGAACGAAAGACTGCCATCGTAGCAAGAGAACTTCATCGCTATAATATTGATGTGGCTGCGCTCAGCGAAACACATCTCCCCGATGAAGGAGAGCTGACAGAACACGTGGGTGGATACACTTTTTATTGGAAGGGACTTGCTGCCAACGAACCGCGAAGGTCAGGTGTAGCTTTTGCAGTCAAGAATAAGCTTGTCAAACACCTAGAAGAATACCCTGTACACATTTCCGACCGTATTACTACACTACGCCTTCACATGGAACATAACAATTACCTTAATATCATCAGTGTCTATGCCCCAACGCTAGACAAGTCTGATGAGATTAAAGACAAATTTTATGAGGAGCTAACGCAGTGCTTAGATCGTATTCAGACAAGAGAGCAGATCCTACTCTTGGGTGACTTTAATGCTCGGGTGGGTCGGGATTATGAAGCCTGGCCTAAAGTTCTAGGCAGACATGGTCTTGGAAATATGAACAGCAACGGACAGCTGTTGCTTAGTCTCTGCGCACAATTCGATCTTGCGATTACAAACACCATGTTCAGATTACGAGCTAAATATAAGACCACGTGGATGCACCCTAGATCAAAGCACTGGCATCTTATTGACTACGCTATAGTGCGTCAGAAAGATGTGTCACAGGTTCAGGTTACCCGTGCCATGCGCGGCGCTCACTGTTGGACTGATCATCGGCTTCTGGTTCTTAAGATACGTTTTCGACATCAACATCCCCGTAGATCAGACAGACCGAAACAAAAGCATCTGAATCTTGAACGACTTCAAGATACAGACACGAGAAAGGAATATGCCGAAAACTTGAGTTCTGTTTTGCAGCCTCTTGATCTAGAATCCGGTGAAGTCGGCAAAATGTGGGAGTCCCTTTCTTCTCAAATTCTCGGAACTGCTACATCAACTTTAGGTCCGAGGGTCCGAAAACACGAGGACTGGTTTGATGAAAATAATGGGGTACTAACGGACGCTATTGATAGACACCGTCGACTTTTGAGGCGGCACAGCAGAACACATAGAGGTGAAACTGTTACGGAAGTACGTCATAGTGAAATGGAGCTTCGTAAGCTCACACGAAAGGCGAAAGAGAATTGGTGGTTGGAGAAGGCTCATCACATACAATGGCTTGCTGATACCAACCAGCTAGGCAATTTTTACAATGAGGTAAGAAGCCTGCTTGGTATATCCTCTACAGCAAAAGTCCCACTCAGGCCGACCAATGGCAAAGGGCTTCTTAAAGATAGGAAAGAAATACTCGAGCGATGGGCGGAGCATTTTCAGAAGCTACTTAACGTGGATCATTCTGTCAACATAGACCACGTTCGCTCGTTACCTCAACAGTCTCATGCCTTCGAGCTTGACGAGCCAGTGTCCCTAGAGGAGGTTACTCTGGCCATTAAACAGCAGAAAAATAATCGTGCAGTTGGAGTGGACTCCATACCGGGAGAGTTATTGAAGTACGGTGGGGAGGACCTGCACTTTGCGATTTGGAAACTTTTTGCCGTTATATGGGAACAAGAACAAGTCCCATACACTTTTAAAGTGTCTCTCATTCGGGCTCTATATAAAGGCAAAGGTGATCGAGCCGATTGCGGTTCTTACCGCGGTATTTCCTTACTCTCAGTTCCGGGAAAAGTCTTCGCAAGAGTTCTAATGAATCGACTTAGAAATTTATCGGAAAAGATCCTGCCAGAATCCCAGTTTGGTTTCCGACCCGACCGTGGTACCTGTGAGGCCATTTTCTCATTGCGTCAACTACAAGAAAAAAGCAGAGAACAGGGTCGCAATATGTATCTCTGTTTTGTTGACCTTGAGAAGGCTTTTGATAGTATACCGCGAGAAGCCCTTTGGTTAGTTCTGCAGAAACTAGGATGCACGGAGAAATTTGTTAGACTTTTAAGACTGCTTCATGACGATATGCAGAGCTGTGTCGCTGTAAACGCAGATCAGTCAGAGTTTTTCCCCGTTACCTGTGGGGTAAAACAAGGTTGTGTCCTTGCGCCCACACTGTTCGCGTTATATTTTGCAGTTATGGTTCAGGAAGTTTTACAGACAACTCCTGAAGGAATTCGCATACGTTTCCGTAATGATGGCAATCTTTTTAACTTAGCCAGGCTCAAGGCTCGTACCAAAGTTTCTTACGCACTGATCACTGAGATTGTCTATGCAGATGATCTGTGTTTTGTAACTGATTCCCCAGAAGGCCTGCAACGACTTATGGCCAATCTACACAAATCCTGTCGAAATTTCGGTCTGAAGATTAATGTCAAAAAGACGGAAGTGATGTCTTTAGATGTCCGTGGTCAAGAGACACTGACCATTAAACTCGGTGAGGACGTACTAAAGCAGGTGAATACATTTCGCTACCTGGGGAGCACTATAACATCAAAGTGCGACCTTGATGCTGAAATCAACAGTCGGATCGGTGCCGCAGCCGCGGTATTCGGCAAACTGGATCGCAAGGTTTTCAGCTCACATGACCTGAAGCTGGCTACTAAAATAGACATATATAGGGCTGTAGTATTGCCGAGCCTGCTGTACTCATCGGAGTCATGGACGGTTTACTGCCGCCATATTCGAGCTCTGGATCGTTTCCATATGAAATGTCTGCGCAAAATATTGAACATCCGTTGGTCTGACCGCATCCGAAATACGGAAGTGTTGCGAAGAGCTAACATTATGGGGATCGAGGCCTACCTCATGCGCAGACAGCTCCGCTGGTGTGGACATCTATCACGAATGACGAATAAGCGTACAGCAAAGTGCATCTTTTTTTCTGAACTTGAGGAGGGCAAGCGTAAGCATGGCGGGCAACTCCTCAGGTATAAAGATGTGCTGAAGCGCCATATGAAAAAGTGCGATATTGAGCCTTCAGAATGGGAACAAATGGCTATTCGACGACCAGAATGGAGGACGTTGGTAAAGACCAGAATCAAAGACTTTGAGGACAAACGCTGTTCCGAACTGGATGCTAGACGCGATGAATTAAAAGCACGCCCACCTTGTGCCATACCATACAATTTTTGCAATGGTGTACTGACCTGCCCACATTGTGCGCGAACATTTAGTAATAAGATCGGCTATGTGAGCCATGCACGAGCACATCAACGACAAATGGAACTGTAAAACGGAGAGTGAAGAGGTCGCCGTGGCCGAAATCGGTCGAGGAACATATAAAAAGTGTTACTTACAAATAACCATTACCTGTACATACAAGTAAATTGAACAAAAGTAAAATAATCATCATCATCATTGGCCTCTAGCATCTATGACAGATGATTGAAACAGCAGCCGTGTTAATTTATTTGATTTTGGCACTTGCGCTGGTGGCTAACAAGGCCTATACGGGAGCGACAGCGCCGGGCGCAAATTCTACACACGAATTGTGTGAAAAATTTACAAAAGTAAAATAATAGGTATACTAATAAAGTACACCTACATTTACTACAAGTTCAAAAATCTCTAATACACTTTATTTTTTTTCACCCTGATACAGAATAGCTAAAATTACATTAATTAATATTACAATATAAAGTTCTAGAATAAGATAAATAGTAATTATTACTATTCATACACTTAGATATACTAAATACTTAAGTTACACTTGAACATTGTGACGATATTATTTGCACACTTATTTAATACTCACAGTATTAATACATTAGCACTAAGAACATGAATAAATAAGTTTACTTTAACATTTAAGTAAGTAATGTATTTATAAACAGTAAGTCAGCCAGTACCACCAATATTTAGAACTATTGCAGTTGTCAAAAAGAGACACTTGAAGGCCGTATAGCTTTTTCAATAAAATAACTTTAATTTGTAGGAATGTGGAATGATTGTTGCAGAAAATATTTTTTCTTGTGACGACGGCACCTACTTCCAGTTGAATGCTGTCGTGGTAGGCCTTATCATATTGTGATTTAATCCTGCTCCCTATACAAGTGAAATATTACAAATCTCACAACTAACTTAATTATTATTATGTACACAATACATATAATACAAAATCGCCCCTCACACGTCTTCTAAACATGATATATGTTTCATTATATGGCAATCACACAAATTTAAGCTACCTCTTAATTCCATCTACCTTAATATTACTCGTTAAAGGTGCTTTGTTATCTGAGCTAACATTTTATACCGATTCTAGAAGGAGAATGTTATAAGAACTAAATTTTTCTTGACTGTAAGAATTAACCTAATATTTTGTATTTCACCGTTGTTTATTGCACATCCCAATCCTTTTGATGATTCGATGATTTCTGATTTGATCATAATGATTTTTGAGTACATTATAATGTTATTTAGTAGTGTGTTATATTTATTTTAGTGGCGAAAGGCGTGTATACACGGAGCTGAGCGTGGCTAGCAGCAGCCGTAGCGTCCTGAACACGAGCGTGCGGATGTGCTGGCTGCGGAGCGCGAGGCGGCACAACAGGGTCAGCGTGAAGAGGAGCACACCGTTGTGGAGGAAGTACATCCTAGAACATAATCAAAATGAAATTATTCAAGAGGCTACTAAGCAGTACGTTTTTAAAAAAAAACCCAGTATCGACCACCATTCGCCGCTTGCTTGGGTATGTCTGTAGTGAGAACAAGTAATTAATTTCACTACACTCTCAGGATAGTACTTAGTTCTTCGTTATAGAAGTGACAATTAGATTTAGTTTAATAAAGTTTATTTCCCTACAAGGTCAAGGAATAAGAATGTTATACAGTTGTCTTGCAAACATAATTTTTGCTTAGTTTGAGACTAGATGGCGTTGTGTGAAAGCCGTGGAATAATATTTACTTATATTTAACAAGTGCAGCTCTAACTACAGTTTTATACTTACATGCGTTGATGTTTCTTCGCCTCATCAATGTCTTGGTCTTTCTCCTGCAAGAGATACTTTCTCGTGCCTTTCACAAAGTCTCGGTTGTGTTCAGTCCAACTGCAAACGAACAATTACATTAAAATTCCACAAATAAGGCTTTACTATATTAATTATTAGAAGAACAACAAACTTCGAATTAGGCAAAAGCTACAGCATTGGTGCTTAATGATCAATGTTTAATCTTTATATGAGAAAAGGTTTATTAAACTGCCAGTAGGTATTATTATTATTATAGCCGCACAAATTGCGGGAGCGGGTTACTGTATCCTCAGTAGCAAACCTTAATTATTGCAATTTTAGGAACCCGAAACGCCGACAATAAATATTGTTGTACAGGTTCTTCAAAATCTACCTTAGGTACCAGTCTCTCACATTGTTACGTTTATTTCCACAACCATAAGTAGCTTTGTCTAGATTTAAGGTAGCCTTCTTGAAGAGATAATAAAGATTTTAATTTATTTATTTATACATAATAGATAGTTCTACTAACTTGATAGAATGAGGATCTAAGTTGTAGATAGCTGCGTCTTGTGGCGTCAGCCTGGCGTGTAGCTTGCGCACGTTGTCTGTCGTGAAGTGCCACTCGCGGATAGAGAAGAATCTTAACACGTCATTCATTGCTGAGAGACGCTGGTTTATTTTTATGAAGCTCATTCTGTAATAACAAAATAGATATTAAAAATGATTATCGTGAATAAACTTTTGTCGAATATAAAATATTTTGTATATTTTACTAATATGGTAGAAAGTTTGTAGTATGGTAACACTTGTTAAAACGTTTCTTTAAACGCAGGAATAAATCGTCTTAACCATTCTTATATTTTTATTTCTATTAATATAACTATATCATAAACTGCTTACCGTGGTTTTATTCTCAGTATTTTTGAGATGTACTCCGCCAAGTGTAATGGTGTAGTTTGGAGAACCATTTCAATGGCTTTTTGGGCGTATCTGAAAAAAAAACAAATATCATAACATTGGTTTCAAAATAAAGTTTTTTTTTACTAGCACTGATATAGCCGATTAAACGAATACGTTTTTCTTTACGGAATTTCTGGTTTCGGTCTCCACGCTCAAGGCCCGCGATAGAAGCTATGCAATAGCTTAATAAATAAAGCCACGTGAGTCCTCACTTGCTCTGCACGCTGAACCCGCTGGGGTACCAGAAGGTGTTGTCGAGCGGGTGGTGGCGCAGGTGCCGGCGCAGGTCCGTCTCGAACTCCCGCCAGTGCACCGGGTTCTCGCAAGTGCTGCAGTTGTACACACGGACATCAGTAGGCCTGGGGTAAGAAAGAAGCAATTTTAATATCTGAAAAAACAAACCAGGAGGGCTTACCATTTCTAAACTTATAATATTGTACGCACCGATGTCGGCCACGGTGAATGTTACTACGACACCAGCCAGCTACGCGGGACATGTTATAGTGCACAAGCGTGTGCTAACACAGGCGCACTCTCTGTTCCTTTACTTTCATAGCCCGATGGGATGGAAATCCGACACGACCGGAGAGAAATCAGGCGCAGGACACACATTTTAACGTGACTTCCAAAACACGGAAGCTGTCATATTTATTTCTAAAACGCACACAGCATTCGAAAAGTCGGTGCGCGCCGTGGGGATCGAACTTGAGACCTTTGACTTGGCAGTTCTACGGTCTTACCGCTAGGCTATCTCAGCTTCTCTTTTTCAATCTATTAAACGTAGTCGAGCGTTTCTCTTCCACACACAGAATGCAACAGTAATGTCTCTTTAAACCGCTCCCTAAGTAAAACCTTATGTCTATATTTTCTTGTAGTGTTGATTATATCAGACGATTTAATTATCGTATGCAATCTGCATAAATACTTGATCATACTAATTAATCAATAGGTATAAAAAAAAACAAATATCATAAATCTAGCAAACGTAATTGCTTCCCAAAACTAACAGCTTCTTAATTAAATAAATATTCGTTTTCAAAAACTATTTGAAAGCTGTGTTTTTATAAGATATCAATGCCACATGAAATACTCTTGACAGTCGACGCAATATATTGTTTCAATGAAGACCTCAAATTATCTTTACCTAACCTCAATTATTGATTTAGGGAAATAAAGAAAACACAAAATACTTAAAATATATTGCTCTTTTAGACTTATTACTGCTGTCTGTTTGTCCCTATGTACCTACGCGTAGATCTTTAAAAATACGCAAAAATAAAATATTTGAAGAGGAAGGCTTATAATATAGATAATACATTAGTATTGCACCTGCACGAATCGTGGGCGGATTCCTATAATTATATTCTTTCTACAAACAAACTACAGTTTAATTAAGAATCTTCTTTAGAGGTTGCTTAAAAACAAGCACCGATCACACTATGCTCGCGAGCTGCCCCACGGTAGGGCGCCATTAGCTGCTGTCTTTTTATCAAATTGACACAATATTATGACAATAATATTTAGACTGTGACAATATACTTGTAGGATGAGACGGACAGGATATATATTGGCAGAGCGTTTAGATAGTCTTCATCAGCCATATTGAATGTCTTGTTGAAATAAAGTCTTCGTTACATCGCTTGATTATCGTTTATTACAATTACATGATTGGTTTTACAAACACGTGGAAGATGATAACAGATTATATTGTGAAACGCTGGCGAGTTCTGCACTTCCGTCCGTTCGCCTTCTGGGTTCATCTTCCAAGACTCCACGGCTCCGCAGTACAGACCACACCCAAGTAATTCAGTCGCTAGACTCCAACTGTCATACTTGACGTTCCACAGATAATCATCATAATTATTGTCACTGGCATCGGCGTTACACCACGCAGGTTGGATAGGTATACGAACTCTTCGACATATACCACCTCTCCGACATACTAAAGCATACTTCTCGCCCTAAATGCCGTCACAGTGTCATCAAACTAAATAAAGGTCATTTTTAAGGAAGTAACACTGCAAACAAATTGTATAGACAGGAAATATAACGTACAATATGTTGTCTACTGAAGATGGTACGCGGAACTATTGCGCGTTATTGTTATAAACAATAGGCATGTTTGTTTTATATTAGCGACGATATATCGATGGTAATTAGGAGGTGAGGTCGCAAACCTTTCGAGAGACAAATAAGTTGAGGAAAAATTATTATCATCACTGACAGGACTATTGTTGCCAATAAGCCTGATATACAATAGTGGTGATAAATCGATCAGAGCGTCAGGCAATGATTGTTGATATCACCGTTCCGCATGATGAGAACTTCGTGAAAGCAGAAAAAGAAAAGCAATTTAAATATCTGGATTTAGATCATGAAGTTGTCACCATGCGGGAGGTGGACTCAGCAATCATTGTGCCGATAGTCGTTACTGCCAATGGCTTAATATCCAAGAGCCTTGATCAACACCTTCGGAGGCTCTCGTTGGGCGTCGTGATCAAGAGCTTTATTCAGAAAGCGGTACTTCTTGACACGGTGCGTATTATGAGGAGGTTCCTCTCTCTGGGGCTCTGACCACCTGCAACTTGGACCCTGTTCCCCATGCCGGTTAGACACAATTTTTTATATTTCTAAATGTGCATTGTCTGTTTTTTATACATATTAAAAATGAAATTTATCTGTTAATTCAACAAAGGTCACAATAAAGCGAGTCCATCCGTGACCACGGTCGATGCAACTCGATCGAAACGTCGGGAGAAAATAAATATCAATTTATATCACGAGTAAGTCCCGTTAGTCGTCTAAAATATGTGTACGATTCGCGAAAGTTTAAAAACAATAAAGCTGTAACAAAAGCCTGCCACATACCGGTCAGTAGCGATCTCCCAAGCCACAGCTAGCAGCGTGTCGATGGCGATGTCCACAGGCAGCAGGTCGGCCCTCGCGTCCTCTCGGCAGCAGAACACGTGCAGCAGGCCCTTGCCGGCGCCCACCACCACGCCTGAGGGACCGTTGAGGTTCTCGATCCAACCAGGGAACGGGTGGCGGAGGGCGGATACCACTGTTAAAAAGAAAAGATGGTTAGGACGTATTTCGGATGGCAATTTTGTAAGGGATAACGGCAGCCTGCTTGGGGTGTGGTGAATACGAAAGTGCACCCAGTACCCTCGGCATAGGCAGATGAGGACGCTTCAGTGGTTTTAGCCAGTAAGAGTCCGACACAATCTGACGAGGCAATCCCCTGACGAGGGCAGTCCATGAGGGTCGATTGGGTTATAAAAAAGGGATAAGGGCAGGGGAATGATGATGATGATTTTTGTGTTTCAGAGACCCGTAGTCAGTACAGTTTGAATGACTTTAACAAGCGTTTTTTAACACTTAAAGTCATGAAAGTTACAAATTCTGCAGCTTAAATACATGGTAAATTGATGTCGTACGAATATATTATACAGCAGTTTCAGCCGAATATCTTTAAAAAAGGTAGGTAGTTGTTTCGGACTGATTACAAAGAAGAAGATTGCCCCTCTGACCAAATCATATTTATAGTAAAAATAGAAAGGCGTTAATTTTAATAAAAAAACGCTCAACTATGGAAATGACCTTTCACTTCGTTTCGTCAGGTTGTGATTTATACCTGTCATTTTTGTTCTTTTGAGCAATTCTTATCAACATTGGACATCGAAATGTAACTCCTCTTGTGGGAGGCCTATACCCAGCAGTGGACTGACATAGGCTAAGTTATAGAACTTCCACTCACCGACTGTTGGTCTGAAGACGGCGAGCGGGTAGCCGGTGTTGCCGTGCTGCTCCACCACGCTCTCCGCGAGGCACTTCGTGAACGTATACGTGTTGGGTTTCGGGGATATGTATCTGTGGACAAAAAGCCATTTATACCTTGTTGGATTGTAAACATGATTCCTGTTAGCCTGTCAAATCGTGATAAGATTCGGCGATCAAAGTAAAATAGGTATACGGAGTAGGTCCAAAACAGTAAATTGGTAAAGTGTTCATAGATTGTCATATTTCTATAGATAATGCGGCTGAAAAACTAACAGATGCTAAGCTTGAAGCGGATAAAGTCGAACTTGTCTAGTCCCCTATGCCTGACGACTTTAGTATCCTATTTCTACATTTTGCTAATTTTCGTTGTTGCTGCACACTTATTGTATGTCTAAGGGCTCTTTCAATTTAGACGTTTCGTGTCGTACGGCTGCCGCACGTTAACCGTACCGCTGGTTATAGCCCGCTGCCGTACCGCTGCGGTACGTTAGCCGTCCGACACCAAACGCCTAAATTGAAAGCGTATCTGACTGCCGTGCGTTTGTATGTTAGTGTTGTTTTAAATTCATGTGACAGCAGTGTAGCCATGGACTCTGACGAAGAAACATTACTGTTAGTGCTCCTGTTAAAAAATATCAAACAGAAACAAAAACGCCGCGCCCGTAAAAGAACACTACCGATGTTTTCATTAACATGTAATTTTGGTGATTTCCATATTCTTTATCCTAGGTTAAAACAAGACCCAAGCAAATTTTTTAATTACTTAAGAATGTCAAGAGAATGTTTCTACAATAATTCAATTTCATTTATAAATTCTTCCACGTCTATATCATCCATTTTAAGCAAATAATAAACATGAAAATTCAATGAAATTAGCTGTCACGTTTAGTCACCGCACTATTCAACAGCGAAATGAACACGTGGAGCTTGCGACGTTGCCGTCCTGTCGTCGTGCGTTCTCGGTACCGACACCGCACTGTTGCCGCACCGTGCGATTTGTATGAAAACAAATGACCGTCCGTGCACCGTACGACAAACGCACCGTTTCGGCACTGCTGCGGTCCGACACGATACGGCTAAATTGAAAGAGCCCTAAACTGTATTTTTCTATTTTTAAAAGTGTAACTTATGGCCTTTCTTGCTGGTTATTCTCCATAAGAATGACATTTTGTGAACAGCGCAACTAGAGTCAGTAACGTTTTGAAAGTGCCTGAAAAGACCAACTGAAGTAAAAACCTTTTGATTTTAAGCGTCTTCCAGCCCCTTTCAGCCAGCTTCTCCTATAAGAAGTAGGTATACAACATAAAATTAACTCACTGCGACGTGATCTTGGCCATCAGCTCCTCGGGCAGTGCCTCCGCCACAGCGTAGGCCTGCTGCAGCGGCACCGGCGGCGCGTACACACGCTCCTCCACGCGGGACAGGTCGGCGTTACTGTATGCTGTCGATACGTGCACGAAGGCCTGGGGGTAAGGCAGTAGGTTAGTTATCAAGGTGGATTATGTGTGTAATAGAAGCAGGTTTATAATAAGACTAGAGTCCAGACTAGGAAAGCTCGATCTGGTGAGATCTCTAGTAAAGCTTCGGGATCAATCCTGATACATAATATGACGATATACCTACCGTTCGACATACCGTTGGACAGGAATGGCTGGCAGCTAGCTGTCAGCGACCTTATACACATTCACTCACAAAAATCGTGAAAATTGTGTATACCTAGTATCTAGTCTATCGACTCGGGATTGCTTTCCCTAGTACACACAGGGTATGTATCATAAAATGAGATTGATCTTCTTTTTATTTGTAACGCAGAAAGCTCTATAAAGCGGAGTGAAAAAAAATAGTTGGCCACGACCTTGTTCCTCCTAACTATATTTGTGGCTGAATCCTGGCTAATTGTAATTACAAATTGGTCTTGCTATCCAATGAACAAAAACTAAAAGTACTTATCTATATGGATTAATTATATTACTTTTCACTATTCTTGTTAGCGATGCACAGCAGCGATTTTTAATCTATCATTCTTCACTATTAGCACAGTCTAAATATATTAGGTACACCAACAGCAATACATACAAAGAAGATATAAATGATCTGAATAAATAGTTACCTCCATCTTGGGCAGCTTGTCGCAGAGGTCGAGCAGCCGCTCCACGGAGCGCACGTTCTGCTCGATGGCCACCGGCAGAGGCTCGTCGAACTTCAGCGTCGCCGCCGAGTGGAACACCACGGATACCTGGTGCAAAATAATAAGGTATTAGAGGTAAATTGCCAATACATATGACGGTGGGGCTACGGTACACTTGTGCCGTGCGAGTGTGGTAGTAGTGGTCTCTTTTCAAGTCATGCAAGACCCACTTGCTAACCCCAGCGTCTCACCTAAAAATGCTGCCAGCATGGCTAAGTGTTTTCATAAAATGATGATAGGTAATTCAATAAATTATTCAATTTCGTATATGACAAAAAATCAGGAATATTACAGCAATACTTAGTTGTCGGATATACGCTGTCAATTGGTATAGCGTTGCTATTGCTACATGATACCGCGGCCTGTTTCTGAATGGTTGAATTCAAACGATTCCTACAAACATGTAACCTTTGAGTGTAATGCATATTTGATCACCTCTGTGGTCCCTAATAACATATTCACCAATACGTTCTCAGATGCCCAAATACTATTAAAACAGGAGCCCAAAAATACGTCAAGACACATATGATTACGTAACATTATAATACCAAACATTAGACAAATACACCAAAATGTATACCAAGGCTGCTCATTATCTATTTTGTCCGCTCCCGCACTTTCGAACAAGAGTAATTTGTTGTTGCCCGTATATTGTGTAACATACTATCATTACTATGTTTCTACATACACAACATTAAGATTAGGTGTTATTATATTTTAATCATTCGCTGTCGAAAATACTGTTTAGAAACAAAAGTCAATGGCCTGCCTTGGTCTGTTAACAAGTCACATGTCTCCTCACGCTAACGCTGAACGCTCCAATGTACTGAACTGACAAGTCACAGTCACGACACGCGTCCAACAGGAATGTCATTCCTGTACATTTGAAGCACATTGTCTAAACTTCTCACACAGTCGTTTTAAGAATTGGGTACTTCTCTGACTTGGGTATTAAAAAATAATTAGTCCGTCAGATAGATTACCAAAAAATATTATACTAATTACTGCTTATTAATGACAAGTGATCTAACTTGCGCGTTCATCATCATCATCATCAGCCTATCGCAGTCTACTGCTGGACATAGGCCTTTCCAAGTGCACACCACTGAGATCTGTTTTCAGCCACTCGCATCCAGCTCCTACCAGCTGTCTTGCGCAAATCATCTCTCAACTAAGGACGTCCTACACTACACTTTCCGAGGCGTAGTCTCTACTCCAGAACTCGTCTACCCCAACGATTATCGTTTCTACGGCTAATGTATAACCTGCCTTTGAAGCTGTGATAGCCTAGTGGTAGCACCGTAGGACTGCCAAGTCAAAGGTCTCGAGTTCGATCCCCACGGTGCGCACCGACTTTTCGATTGTTGTGTGCGTTTTAGAAATATCACAGCTTCCGTGTTTCGGAAGGCATGTAAAAATGTATGTCTTGCGCCTGATCTCTCTCCGGTAGTGTCGAATCGCCGTCCCATCGCGCTATGAGAGTAAAGGAACAGAGAGTGCACCTGTGTTAGCACACGCTTGTGCACTATAACATGTCCCGCGTAGCTGGCTGGTGTCATAGTAACACTAGCCGCCGTGGCCGGAATCGGTCCGGACACATTATTATTATTTTATAACTTGCCCCCATATCTACAATATTTATGTAATACGTATTCAAAATTGTTTGGTAATTTATGTAACAGACTAATAAGATATTTATAAAGTCAAATACCTAATTCTTGTTAATTTTCATAAATAAAAGCATGGATTAAAACGTGCACTATTAAAGAAAATATGTCACGTTGCGCACCACGCTGTATCTATAATTTGATAATTAAATCAAAATAACTGGTATATATTCAGAATGTCTATTTAGTACTAAATATAATCAGTAGGTATTGTTGGAGCCTGTATTTTTACATATTTTTTTGAATTCATTTTCCATAAATTTTGTGATTCAGCTAAGTGGTGTCAGATGTATTTTAGAGAAGGTATTTACAATGACTAGTTTGTGTAATTTAATCCTATAGAATATTTAATTTTGTAGTTTGCAAAATATTTTTTCAGGATTTACGCACTGAATCGCGGATACCACAATCCTTATATCGAGGTCTGTGTCATAAACTTTTAAATCAACGCACGCAGAGTTAAAACTAGTATTTGTCGATCATTCACATTCCTAACTTGTCTCTATTGTGATAATTTACACGCACGAATAGTAAGCCGAAATCCAATCCTAAAGAAACGATATTGTTTCTCTAGAAAAAAAATGGTTACTGG
Organism: Chrysodeixis includens; assembly: GCA_941860345.1. Classification (NCBI taxonomy): domain Eukaryota; kingdom Metazoa; phylum Arthropoda; class Insecta; order Lepidoptera; family Noctuidae; genus Chrysodeixis; species Chrysodeixis includens. The sequence goes on along the minus strand of OW796110.1, from coordinate 963,968 downwards.
CAGTCAGACATACAGTCGCCATGAAACATATCTAAGCACTATTTAGCAAAACCTCCTAAACACATTAAGTTACCCCAACATAGCTGGGGGTAACTTCGTTCAGCGGAGTCGACGTTTCCCAACTGGCTAAATGGTGTACCAAGGTGAAACAATCTCAGGGATCTTAATTAAATAATTTATTTTTAAGAAGGCTCACTGACTAATAGTTCCAACTAAAATTACAAATCAGGTTATCACATTGCTCATAACAAGCCTCCACAGATAGATACTATGTCGTTAAGTAAGTCTTCACAATACATAAGTATCATACGTAATAATAATTTTGCTTGTTTCTAAATTGTATCGATTTTAAAATTATTGTTCAATATTATTCTATAAAAAGAATGCCTTAGACAAAAGTCTTCTCGCTGTGCTAACTTTAGTACAGAATAAATCATAATATAGTGTATAACAGCTTACCTCTCTTAGCTGCGAGATGGCGTCGGCATCGAGCCCGAGCTGCGGTTTGCTGACGTCACCGGCCAGCACGAACAGCTTGTCCAGCTGGTGCGGGCTGCGCGCGCGCACGTTGTCGAACACCTGCGGAATTTATACTGTATGTAACATTGTTTCTCACGTTTTTCCGTGTGGTACCCGGATATAAAGAATAGCACCACCCCATATCCTCCACTGGGTGTCGTAAAAGGGGACTTATGGACCTTAAGACCCAGTGCACTGTACCAAGCACCTTGGGTCACCCGAATGGTGGCGGGTAAACAACCAACAATCGCATTCCCAAAGAGGGTTAGTGTCAGGCAGGCGGCCGACTATAAAACCATAGCCAAAACTTTAAGCAACATGTCTAGAAGACGTGTTGCGCCGACCTCAAATGAAATGGGATAAGGACAGGAAGATGATGATGTAACATTGTTTCTCACGACTCCCGCACCAAGGAACTTAATCCATGTATCGCGGGGGGTTTCACAGACATTCAATTCACATGCACAGAGACACCCAGACTCAAAACAAGTCTTTGTGGATCGCACAAATTCTTGTCCTACGCAGGGTTCGAACCTGCGACACGGCGCTCAGAAAGCTGTAAGCTTTGTAAATACTGTAAGCTACTTTGTATAACAACGGATTAATGGTATAGTCTCTAAGAATTCCGAATAAACATTGTTACTTAGAAGTATTTTTTGACAACTCAATGCTATTTTCAAAACCAGGACGGGCCTGTTGGTGTAATGGTTAGTGGCCCTAACTGCTATACCGGAGGACGTGGGTTTCATTCACATCCAGGACAAATGATTGTGTGATGAGCACGATCATTAATTGTTCTGTGTCTGGGTGTAATTTATAAGTATGTCATATCAGTTGTCTAGTACTCATAATACAAGCTCTGTTTAATTTGAGGCTAGATGGCGATGTGTGCAAATCGTAAAATAAAAAGATTAATTTTGATAATCCCACTAAGGCTCCCTGTATATGAGTGGTGTGCTTAGTTGCGTACCTGTGACTGTTTGAGCTGCGCCAGTCTCTTGAGCGGCGAGTGTCCGCGCTTGTCCCGCATGAGCAGGTGCAGGCGCCCCACGTCCGGGCAGGTGGACAGGATGCGCTCCACCAGGACCTGGAGGAAGGGAAACATGGTATCAGATGAGAAAAGGTTTAAAAAAGTTCACAATTTATAATAACTTTTGTGAGGATGATTCATACTGAAATGATATAAGGGTTTACTGACACGTATTTATCGGGACAGCCCGACTAGTTTCGGGGTCGCGACCCCGAAACTAGTCGGGCTTGCGACTCCACTTGACTCGACTTGCGACGCCACCGTCGCACCAGTTCAAGATTAAGGACTCTGTTTGGGTCCGAAATTTGTTGGATTATCCCGATAAATACGCGTGAGTAAACCGTAATATTATTTAAGTATAGTTCCGAATTGACTGGACTACAAAGAATCGAAAAAGTAGTTGGTTTGTATGTCTTCCAGCCAGAATCGCGCAGAGCATGCGCGAGCGATCCCGTAACTCTGGCTTAGGTAGAAGAAGGGACCCGGGGTGTTTTAGTCGGAGGGAGTCTGACATAATAGGTCGGGGAAAAAGTCTTTTCGCATTATAGTATGTATGAACTTGTAATAAAATCTTTCTCTCTCTAATAAAATTAGAATTTGGAATTATGTTCTTTAAAATTTTAACTTTTAATTATACCAAAACCAGCCAGATACAAATACTAAAGCCAAAAAGATTTTATTACAAGTTCATACATACTATAATGCGAAAATCTTTTTCCCCGACCTAATATATTTCATTTCACACACACACACATGCATTGTTTTTACTTGCTTTAGTTAAGAATTTATCTTTATCTTTATTTTACTTTGTTTTTATTATAATGTATTTGTTACGTTTGTTTTGTAAGCTATGGAAGAGCGGGGTCTCCTAACACAGACACTTTCTGCTTAAAAGGAGTCTCCGAACCCAATCCCCATTGTTGTAACAAATTGCTATAATAAACATTTTTGATTTTGATTTGATCACATGAGTAACCTTTGCACCAGGGTGTCAGAAGACTTTGACTCACCTTGCCCATGAAGCCGGTGGCTCCTGTGATGAGCACGGAGCGGCCGGCGTAGAAGCGCGGCAGCAGCGACTCTGCCGGCCCGGGGGACACGGGGCGGGGCACCATACTGTAACATGATACACGTTAGTATGTAAGAAATATATATCGTAGAGATGGTATACCTATCGCACCTGCTTAGTGTAACGCCGATGGTAGCGACAATGTGAGATTGTTTTGTGGAACATCAAGTAAATAGAGAGAGTAAGAAAAAGACATGCTGCGCCAACCCCAAATAATAATTGGGATAAGGGCAGGGGAATGATGAAGATGATATATAATATAAGAAATACAGTACAATGTGAGACAAAAACTATACACAAAAAATATCTATATTTAAAACTAAACCTTTATTTAATAACAACTGGCTGCTGCCCACAAATTCGTTCGCGAAAAAGAAATAAGGATGAAATATAGATGTTGGTCGATATGCACGCAAAATTGTAAGAGAATTGGTCCAGAAGTTTCTGAAGATAGTTACGGTAAGTAACATTGTGACACGGGGATTTAATATGTAAGAAATTGGTTTCTTTATTTACTGACATAATTTAAATGAAAAGTATGTGGAAAATATAAGTACAGTTCTTTTAAATTTAGGCACCTTACGTGCTTCGAATCAAATCAAAATTAAATCAAATCAAATCAACTTTTATTATCGAAGATGATAAAATTTTGTAAAATGTCACTCACAAACATTTGTCCTGGGTGGAAATAGAACCCACGACCTCTGGCATAGCAGTTAGGGCCACTAACCACTAGACCAACAGGCCAGTCAAATGTAAGTATTGTAGAAAAAAATGTGTCAAAACTTTTACGAATTTCGACAAACGAATATCGTTTCTCTTTAAAACATCTCCTTATCGCATGAATCATTCATAACACTCTTGAATCGCAGGTGTACCTCACGGCATTTTCCTTCACCAATCACCGGTATTACAAAGTTCGTGATAAATTCTTAACATGAACGTTAACGGATTTTGATAAAATGCATATGGATAGATAATTTAGATATACTCGTAGCCCACATTGATAACTCGGACACCTGCTTAACTTTACGTTATCATGATAAGTTAAATATGAGACATTGTGTCTCAATATTTGAGTTAAATAAATTATTGTAAACATCTATGACTGTACGGATAGCCGAGTGGTACAGGTCACCACGCGAATTACCACTGTACGCGACGTGTCGCGGGCTCGATCCCCGCGTAAGACAAGAATTTGTGCGATCCACAAATGCTTGTTCTGAGTCTGGGTGTCTTTTTGCATGTGTATTGAATGTCTGTGAAACATCCCGCGATACAAGGATTAAATTCTTTAGTGCGTAAGTCGTTTGAAATATAACAACAATAACAAAAAAATACTATCGGCAACAAAATTATTTTATCATAATAAACACAATCAAATTCAATGAGTTACTGTTATACTGCCAGGCAACGACAGGCTTGAAACCTAGTATAGTTAGGTAATACGTATAGAGCTACAAGGATCTTTTGGCACATAAATGACATTAACATAAGGGCGTTGGTGTGCATAAGTATTTTATTTATTTATCATTTAAAGGTACATCAACAGCATTTACATCACACATTATGTTTACATATCAATTTCTAAAGTAAAGTACTACTAAAACTACGTAAAATAAAAGAAACATAAAAAGTAACAAGAATCAACTTAACTGTCTGTCAAAAGTGATGGTTTTCATATACGACGGCATTAGTTCCGATTTCTGCTACATGCCAAATGTTCCTTGTAGCGTTATATCAGGTAAAAAAATTGGCTTGACACCTTGCATCGTTAAATAATACTAAAAACCAAATCCTATATCTCTAAAACCGATTAAGTGCGTTTTTTGTTTTTAGTATTTGTTGTTATAGCGGCAACGGAAATACCTACATCATTTGTGAAAATTTTCTCTTTCTAGCTATCACGGTTTATAAGATACGGCCTGGAGACAGACAGACAGCGGAGGCTTAGTAATAGGGTCCCGTTTTACCAATTCCCATATGACTAAAAATGGTGGCACTTTGTAAATAGGATTGTGGTTACCATGACAACCGACTTCTTTTGACAGTATGTATTAGAAATAGCCTGTATAATGTATTGAATAGGCAGGTAATATTGCAATTACAGATATATGAAAGACTTTCAATGAGTCGTAAACGTCTAGCAAACGCTAGCATTACTTAATTTTCAATAGATGCATGTTATTTTCCAGTAATTATTATTATGAGATTTGATGTACAATATGTTTATAACACTAGTCGAATCTTGCGATTTTACTTGCGAATTCATATATAACTTATTATTGGCATCAAGTATAGAGTTATCAAATACCTACTCTTAAAACCAAAATCTAGCTTATTCAAGCGGCTTCGCCCTGTATGTCAGTTATAGCAACAAAACATTAACCTCCTTTTACGCAGGCGGGTAACCAATGTATCACTCCAGAGTGTCAGCTACTTCCATACCAAATTTAATTAAAATTGCTTCAGCCGTTTGAGCGTGAAAGAGTTACAAAAATCCATCGATCCATCCATTCAAACTCACAAACTTTCGCGTTTATAATAATTATTATAAACGTATTATTATGATACAGTTAAATAAGACATTAATATAAATAATGCACTAATTAGAAACACAATGACATATCAAAATAAAAAAAAGTTAGATAAATAAACAATCCAAATATCTTGTTTTATGATTATTGGAAGGCAAATTAGTGACCTTTACCATAACGGCTTAATTAAGATAATAGATTAAGTTCCACAGTTATGGCACAATACGGCCCTTTGGTCAGTGGCCCTTCAAGGGCAGCCTTTCTAGCCCATCTGGCGATATGGTGAAATCTATAATAATGTCTTACAACATTATATTAGGTTTGCGCAATGTTAACACTTACATGCGCAAACTATGATAAGTTTTAGGGCAATCCTACTAATATTATAAATGCGATAGTTTTTAAATATAAATGAATGATGTTTGAAACTCTTTTCGCTTAAACAGCTAGATCAATTTTGATGTAATTTAGTATGGAGTCAGCTGATATCTTGAATTAACACATAGGCTTCTTTTTAACCGACTGCGTCAGAGGGTGTAATGATTTTGAAGCTTTGTAGCAAAATTTCATGAAAATTAAGCCGTTTGAGCGGAAAAATTAACAAACATACATACTCACAAACTTTTGCGTTAATTTTAATAGTAGAATTTATAATGAGGTTTTACTCAACCAAACCCTGTCATTTAAACAAATAATAGGTAATAAAGTTTATTGTCAAATACGCGGTATTTGAGACGCTGTCCATTGTTACCCCAACATTAATGTTATGACCGATTAGTCTTTAACTTTTATATTTACATTGTTCTTTACAATACGTACTTTAAATGAAACGAGCATTACAAATTCGCGCATTGCAAATAAGCATTTTCTAAGAATTTCAAAGTCTTATAGTCAAGATTTCATCTTTGCACACCAAACTATGTGTGCATACCATTCAAATACACAAAATTAAATGACGTTGTGTACTAACACGCTTGCGTATTTTTTTTATATTTATAAATATTCCACGACTTTTACACAACGCCATCTAGTCTTAAACTAAGCAGAGCTTGTATTATGAGCACTAAACTACTGATAAACATACTTATACACTTCTAAAAACATACACAATTTAGATAAAATTACACCCGTACACAGAACAAATTATCACGCTCATCACACAAACATTTGTTCTGGGTGGGAATCGAACCCACGACCTTTGGTACAGCAGTCGGAGCAACTAACCATTAGACCAAGAGGCAAGAGGAAAGTCAAGTTGTACCGCTTATTAGCATAGTGAATAGAGTCCAAGGAACACATACATTGCTGGTCTGTAAATACACGTTAAAGATGTTTACATACTTGAACAGCAATGGACGATGTTTACAGACGTTGGGTCGTGAGTTAATGCAGTCATGATTGTTTGCTTAGTACTTGGTTACTTAGTTGAGTTTGCGATTTTAAATGCGTTTTTGTTGTTTTTGGCTGTAGCGTCATACATAAATACATAGCTATTTTGAAAGAGAAGTGGACTGTGAAACACTAAAAAAATTTGAATAAGTATGCTAATATTATTTTATTTTGTAAGCACATTCAATCCAACATACAACCTCTTCAATTTTACAGTATTATCTAAGTAAATCCCTGTTAGAATAGCTTAGATATTTATTACTTTTTGGATATCAATAATACGTTAAACAGCACCTTGATTCCTCTACATAAATTAAGGGAAGAAACCTCACAACAACCTCCACAGCAGCAAAAAATAATACTGCTACAAATTTTTGGATAGTCAATTACTCAGTGTAACTATTTTATTTATAACAATTCCATATTCTTAACAATTATTTCTTCTCCTTCCACTCAAGTATTTTTATTGTTGAATAAGTTTATAATACACTCGCGTATATTTCTTGCAATTCTTCACAATTAAGCAATAACCCCGCTATAAGGATAAATGCTTATCTGTCAAAATACTTTGCTGACACATCATAATAAATATGAGTAAGTGTGTCAGTTGTGTTGTGTTTACATGAACAATAAGACTCAACTTGACCTACACAGAAAATACACAAAGGTCGTGATGGGCAAGCAGGCTTGTATATATAAGGTTGTGGGTTTGAATCCAGACAAATACTAATATGACTTATTTGTAGGGTTCCGTACCCAAAGGGTAAAACGGAATCCTTTTACTAAGCCTCCGCTGTCTGTCTGTCTCCAGACTCTATCTCAAAAACCGTGATAGAATAGAATAGAATAGAATACTCTTTATTGTACACCATGGTTACAGCTATGAAAAAGTAAATTATATACAGTAAGGGTACAATGGCGGTCTTATCGCTAATAGCGATATCTTCCAGACAACCTTTAGATAGATGTGATAGCTAGAAAGCTGAAAATTTCGAATAGAATGGGCTTTCGATAACTTGTAGTACGTTTGACTAACAACTTTCGCTAAAGCGTTAGCGTTTGTCGATAAGGAATAGATAAGAAGCGTTCGCCATTTGTCTAGAGGCCAAGTTCAGTACATTGAAGCGTTCAGCGTTAGCGTGAGGAGATATGTGACTTGACTACAGGCCATGTTTTATATTATAAGCTAAGATTATTTTATTATATTTACACGCACACACACACCGGTATAACTAAAGAGGTTGTATCACAAATAGTTTGTGAACAAATATTAACAGTTTGCCTAATTAGTGAACACACAATATTTATGGCTAACAAAAACCTAATATGCATAAATGAATACGTGGTTCTATGAATGGATTTGTGTACACGAGGTGCAGGTTCGATTCCCAGTGCAAACAAGTACCAAAAATACCATTTCAGAGTGTACATACTTGCTTAATTTTTTTAAGACACTACTGACAAATAGTGAAAGAAAACATCGTGAAGAAACGTGGATTCCAAACATTGAAATCTAAAATCACAAATCCGCAGTGAGTTAGCGTGGTGATCAATGCTCAAACCTTCCCTATAGGGGAAGAGGCCTATACCCAGCAATGAGACGTATATAGGCTGGTTTATTACATTATTATTAAATACATTTTACAAGAAATGAGGCCATTTGCAATTAGTTACTTCATTGAAAGCAAATTAGGCGTGCGTCAAATCATAAAGAAATTCTTAGAATAGCAGTTTAAAGTTCTTATTCATTGCAAAAGGTATAGGTGAATCATACTCTCCGCTTTGAGGTTGATATTTAACCTATGACACTCACAAATAACTTGGCTTTCAATTGCTAAAAGAATTTCGGAAATTTGGGTTCAGTAGATCCAGAGATTACTCCCTACAACGTCACAAACTCATCAACTTTACTCTACACAAACTCTTTATAATATTAACTTACGACCTGTCCCAGCATCGCACGGGTGAAATACAGATGTATTATACATATAAACCTTCCTCTTGAAACACTCTATCTATTAAGTCGGGGAAAAAGTTTTGTAATAAAACTTTTTTGGCTATAGTATTTGTATCTGGCTGGCTGAAAGTTAAAATTTTAAAGAACATAATTCCAAATTCTAATTTTATTAGAAAGAGAAAGATTTTATTACAAGTTCATACATACTACAATGCGAAAAGACTTTTTCCCCGACCTTTTATTAAAAAAACCGTTTTTAAACTTTCGGACTCCCCCTTCTTTCTCCCGACGACCTTCCCGCACCGACATTGGATACGGGTGAACAAGTCCAGGAGTAACTAAGGTCGGTGCAACTTGACCGAAACGTCGGGAGAAAAGAAATATCGAATTACATCGCGAATAAGTACCATTTGTCGTCTATAATAAAAAAAAAACGCTTCAAAATCCTTTGCGTAGTTTTAAAGATTTAAGCAAACAGACAGCCACAGTGACTTTGTATTATACATGACATACTATGTTTTATACTATGTAGTAGTATACGCAACATTTCAGCGGTTTACACAGAAGTCATTGATAAAAAATACCAAGAATTTATTTGTCACGTTTCAAATGTACAAACAGGTCTATATGTACTTGAATATGTCACAGCTTACTGCGATAAACAGTCCACAAATTGTTTACACAAAAATCCACAGAAAAAACCGTATTTTATATGAACAATAATTATCGCTGATACGAAATATTTTACACGTAAATACATAATTAAAACAACCTTAAACTTAATGGTATTGAAGGTAACTGTCCCATTGTTAAGGTTAGCCGTACCACGGTATCTTAAAGTAATATCACTGCGATTGTAGAAAAGAGACAACACTACTTGGCATAAAGCAGCCTCTCTTTTTCGCAACTACAATTATATAACTTTAAAACGTCGTGGTAAGTTTACGTAAGTTTTTACGCGACCTTACCCCATACCATGTTGGGGTCTGTTTCCTGTCTCACCGGTTTTTAACTGAAGTTCATAAAAGCTGTCTATCTGACCTCCACAGCACAAGTTACTGGGTAACACAGTGTCCCATAGTAAGATTGGGTTTTAGTATTGTAATGACTTAATGAACATGACGTCAGGCCCGTTGGTCTTGTGATTAGTGATCCTGACTGCTACATCGGAGGTCGTGGGTTCGATCCACATCTAGAACAAATGTTTGTGTGATGAGCACGATCTTTGTTCTGTGTCTGGGTGTAATTTCCCTATTATGGATGTATTTAGAAATATATAAGTATGTTTATCGATTGTCTAGTACTCATAGCACAAGCTACTTAGTATGCTTAACTTGGCTATATAGTATGCTTATGATGGCGTTATGTGAATGTTGAAAAAAATATATAATTTTATTCTAGCACAATGGATGTATTCCATAGGACAAACACCTATGTTCATCACAAAAAATATTGTCCAAGGTGGGAATCGAACTCACGATCTACGGTTTCGCCAACAAAATGGTTGGTAATCCCATATTTTTGGCCAGTCAATCTAGTTAAAATAAATAACTAGAAGTCAGTTAAATTCCCAGTAACATGATGTCACGGTTAAACTAACTGTTGACTCTACAGTTTACGTGTGAGTAACTGATTAAACCGTCGTTTGACTAAACTCCGTCAATATTAGTTCGTTGCGGTCACCTATCATACGAGTTATCACGTCATTAGTAAAAGAAGAACGTAAATAAAATAGCCTGACTTTAACTGATTGCATAAAAGGAGGATAATATTTTTTCAGCTATGACAAGGAACGCAGGTACAGCCGCGGGAAAATACTAGTACCTACTAATAATGTCTCCGGACCGATGTCGGCCACGGCGGCTAGTGTTACTATGACACCAGCCAGCTACGCGGGACATGTTATAGTGCACAAGCGTGTGCTAACACAGGTGCACTCTCCGTTCCTTTACTCATATAGCCTGATGGGACGCCAGTACCTACTATTTAATTATCAAACCATTGATTTTGCTGTCTTATAGTACTATGACTTTACATCTCCACACACTTATATAGATCTACAAGGATCTTCGGCACGTGGATGACATTAACATGAGGGCGCTGGTGTGCATTCGCAACAAGTATCAACTCAACTGTCTGTCAAAAGTGATGGTGTTTCATATATGACAGAGTTAGTTCCGATTTCGGCCACGTGACAAAAGATCCTTGTAGCGTTATTAAGTCGTTTTCTGTCAAATACGGTGAATTTGACAGTCGGCAAGTCATTAGAAATTCCGAAAACCAGTAATTTATTTATTAGTCTAGCTTCAAATTCTAACGGAATTTTTCGATTCAATCACAAATATATTTAGAGTTTATTGTCCTAATTTGTAAGTATGACTAACCCGTTTTGTACAGGACTGTCGCTTTTAACAATAAAGAGTTCCTTTGTCCCAAAAATGAACAGTGGGACACGAAATTGTCCCGTTTTCAAAAACTGCACGAACATTTGAAGTTTCCCTCGATTTCTCACTCTAAAAAAAAACTTCTACGGTCGATTTGAGAAACCCTCTCCTTTTTTTAAGTTGAAGAAAAACACGTTGTATTTTCGTTGAATACCTATTATTCAACTTTAAACCGGCGTGAGTCCTGTTTTGACTCAAAGAATAAATGGTCACTTTAGGTGTGACTTAAAGCTTTTCAAACCAGACTCCATTTTCCTCTGCTTGTAGTGTGTGCGCAACTCTCGCTACACCATCATAGAGGTTCGTAATAAGCGCAAGAGACAGTCCAAGGGTATCGGAAACTTGCATTTTTATATTATAGAGCTACAAGGATCTTTTGACACGTGGATGATATTAACATGAGGGCGCTGGCGTGCATATTCGCAACAAGAAACAACTAGACTCTGTCAAAAGTAATTGCTTTTTATATTTATGACGGCATTAAATTAATTTATATCCGCCTCGTCACTCGTGTTAAAATATCCTTATAGCCAACTTGTAGACAAGTTACATGTCTCCTCACGCTAACGCTGAACGCTCCAATGTACTGAACTGACAAGTCACAGTCACGTCACGCGGCCAACAGGAATGTCATTCCCGTACATTTGAAGAGTTCTATTCGACTCGATGTAACACTGTAGCCCTTAAGTATCTTTTGATATATTAACCCTGAATATATAATATGTTATGTATTGTTAAATAATGCTCGTGCCTGTCCGTGACTCACAAGTGTGCATACTTGTTAGCACTTCAGTATTAGGTCAAGATTATCTCTTGTAAGTGAGTGCGCCGAGCCCTGGGTATTTCAAGCATTCGTCAAATCAAATCAAATCAATCTTTATTGTGGATCATATCCACATCAATCATTTTCGTCCTTATAACTGTATTTCTTGTTATTAGAAGCAAAATTATAGCCAAATCCTACTAATATTATAAACGCGATAGTTTGAGAGCATGTATGGATGTTTTTTGGCTGACCTGTTGGTTTAGTCGTGTGTAGCCCTGACTTCTACACCAGAGGTCGTGGGTTCGATTCTCACCCAGAGCAAATATTTGTGTGATGAGCACGATCATTTGTTCTGTGTCTGGGTGTGATTTATCTATAATATGTATGTATTTAGAAGTATATAAGTATGTTTATCCGTTGTCTGATACTCACAATACTACAAGCTCTGCTTAGATTGAGACTAAATGGCGTTGTGTCAAGTCGTGAAATAATTATTTATTTTTATTCTTGTGACTATACCTCCATGAATAAAACCTGGAAATAATATATGTACTTCTTTTTTTCAGTCGAATAAAAATAGCCCGTTTAATGAACTTACAAGTTTAAATGTCGACGGTTTTATCGAAAGTAGTCGGTAATGGTTTGCGAATAGGCCGCTTAACCCATATATGGCAGTTAAACTAACTTGTTTGTGTCATTAAACCGCCAAAAGGTTTTCGAAAGGGCAAGGGCGGACCAAGGTACGCACAGATACAGTTACTTTGTAATAATATAGTACTAAGAAAGTACAAAGGTTAGTAATTATTGTTATTTTTGCTTAGCTGTTGCTCGCGGCTTCACCCGTACGATTTTTTTTTACTTCCGCACTAATTAATTTAATCCTTGTATCGCGCGGGGTTTCAAAGACATTCAATTCACGTGCACAGAGACACCCAGACTCAGAACAAGCGTTTGTGGAACGCACAAATTCCTACGCGGGGATCGAACCCGCGACACACCACGCACAGTGGTAATTACTAATTGGCGTGGTGACCTATACCACTCGGCTATCCGTGCAGTCAAAGCATCGATTACAGCTCTAAAAACATTACACTCCTGACAAACAGTCAGTTAAAAAGTAGTCGGTGTCAATACAGGGTGTCAGCTAACTCAACACCAAATTTAATCAAAATTTATTCAACCTTTTGAGCGTGAAAGCATAACAAACATCCATCCATCCATGCATCTATTCATATTGACATAATTTCGCGTTTACAATATAGTAAGATTAAAATGAAAGGAATCGGCTGTCTTGGTATGGGCATGTGATGAGGAGAGTGATGAGTATGAATGTTGATGGTTGGAGAGGAAGGGGAAGGTCAAAGAAAAGATGGATGGATTGTATAAGGAATGATATGAATGAAAAAGGAGTAAATGATAGTGTGACGTCTGATAGGGGAGAATGGAAGAAGAAATCGTGTTGCGCCGAACCCAAGTAAAATGGGATAAGGGCAGGAAGATGATGATGATGAATAGCTATAGTAAGATTAAGTAAATAACGTTTAATACAATGTAAAGAGACTGGTCAAGTGCGAGTCGGACTAGTGACATTAATGTCTCCATTTTTAAGACTTTGTTTACTTCACTGTTTATTTTTATAATTTATTGTTATAGCGTCAAAAGATATAAAGTTTATGGTTTCTGAGGTACAGCACGGTGACAGACAGAAATAACTTTTTGTTTAAAAATAATTTCTCTTGCACATAGTAATAACATATTTCGTGTGGTGTCCGGATATAAAGAATAGCACCACCTCATATCCTCCACTGGGTGTCGTAAGAGGCGACTAATGGACCTTAAGACCCAGTGCATGAGTGCACTGTACCAAGCACCTTGGGTCACCCGAATGGTGGCGGGTAAACAACCAACAATCGCATTCCCAAAGAGGGTTAGTGTCAGGCAGGCGGCCGACTATAAAACCATAGCCAAAACTTTAAGCAACATGTCTAGAAGACGTGTAAAACTCCCGGTTTCTTAAACCCCATCCCAGCATATTTGCCAACATTCGGTTAATCTCCCCACTTTCACCGCCCACAACTTTAAAACGGCTCAACCGATTTTCATCAAACATGCACATAAGAACACTCGCACATAAGTCACCTTTAATACAAATAAAACTAAATTGAAATCACTGTATCCGTTCGGGAGTTATGATGCCACAGACAGACAGACAGACACGTCAAACTTATAACAGCCCTCTTTTTTGCGTCGGGGGTTAATAAATGTACATTATCTTCGTCCGTGTGGTGTCCGGATATAAAGAATAGCACCACCCCATATCTTCCACTGGGTGTCGTAAAAGGCGACTAATGGACCTTAAGACCTAGTGCACTGTACCAAGCACCTTGGGTCACCCGAATGGTGGCGGGTAAACAACCAACAATCGCATTCCCAAAGAGGGTTAGTGTCAGGCAGGCGGCCGACTATAAAACCATAGCCAAAACTTTAAGCAACACGTCTAGAAGACGTGTTGCACCGACCCCAAATAATAATAATTGGGATAAGGGCAGGGGAATGATGAATGATGATGGTTAATAAATGTACATTTTCATCTCTAAAAACCTTCTGGGATTTATTCTCATACAAAATTGTGATCACCTGATTGGAATCGATTTGATGTGGACATTTACAATCACAACGAGACCTCACCGTGCCTTGGGACGCACATTAACACATGACTCACAGCGCCTTTTACACGCGAGAGACATTCAAATGGTTTCCACAATATATTAAGTATGTCCATTAAGTTTTAAACTTTTAACGACAGTTTGTTGGTCTACCAAAATTCTTAGATAGATATATAGAATATTCTTTATTGTACACCACATGAAAAACAGATTTGACATAATAGTTACATGGTGCCACAATGGGCGGTCTTATCGCTAAGAGCGATCTATTACAGACAACCTCATAGCATTAAATAAATAAATAAATATTCCACAACTTTCACACAACGCCATCTAGTCTCAAACTAAGCAGAGATCTTGTATTATGAGTAGTATCAACTGATAAACATACATATATACTTCTAAATTCATACATATATTATGGATAAATTACACCCAGACATAAAACTAATGATCGTGCCTATCACACAACGTTTTTCCTGGGTGGGAATCGAACCCACGACCTCTGGTATAGCAGTCACAGGCCCTTCTTAGTATATTAATGTAAAAAATTGTGAGTTTGGATGGATGTTTGTAACAGAGCTATTCCACGATTAAACGGCTTAACCAATTTAGACAAAATTTGGTATGGAGGTAACTGAGCTATGTGTTAATCCCCTAATAGTAGGTACATAGGTAACATTTTAGCGTAAAAGGAGGTTAATATTTTTGCTACTATAACTGACATTCACACTGTGGTAGCCGCGGGAAACAGCTAGTTAACCATAAAATTAAAACCTTTGACAGTCGGGAAAAATGAAAACACAAAGTCCTTGAGCTTAGTAAACGTAGTTATATCACCGGTCACCCATCCCCCTTTATACCTCGGCGGACGACGCTTAACCTTACTTTATTATACAAATTCCTAATATGCCTATTTGTGAATAAATAACGTAAATCCCGTCCTAACGACCTCGAATAAAACTGTATTTTTTAATCAAATTACTTATTTGCAAATTAATAATGGCTATTAATTCATTGAATAATTATTATTAACTAGCTGAATCTCACACACCTGCAAATTCTATTGGTAATAATTTAACTAAATCTAAAATAAAAAGATTTTGCTTTTTTCGAACCAATAGTTCCTATGGAAAAGGAAAATGGTGGGGCTCAACCAAATTCTTAATTTTTGTCGTTATAATTATTTTTAGCTTATATAGTTAATCTATTCTATAGCAAATATACAATATCGTTTATTTTGACAGTCGCTAAAATAAGGACATAGTTATAATATTCAAGGTTGGTTTTGTAAATAACTAGCGACCTGCCCCTGCTTCGCACGGGTGAAATACTGATGTATTATACATATAAACCTTCCTCTTGAATCACTCTATATAAAAAAAAAACCGCCTCAAAATCCGTTGCGTAGTTTAGAAGATTTAAGCGCACAGACAGTCATACAGCGACTTTGTTTTATACTATGTAGGGTAAACGCAGCTATTAACGACCCATCGAAAATCTGCAGGTATTACCGACCTAAAAAGTAATTCGAAATTTTAACGTAACCAGAACTATTTTTGCTATATGTAGGCAAAGTAACCCACGCGTGTATTCCTTGAGCATCGTATACTTTTACTTTAGTGTAAGTAGCTATGCAAAAAAGGGATAAAATACGTCAGTTACTGTGGGCGCAGGTCTTGTCGTACTGTCCCTTGTTCCTTCAAGTAAGTACGTGTCTTTTCTATTTAAGACCTTTATACAAACAAATGACGTATATACTTTATCTTATATTACTAATTGTATTCATTTAAGTGTCAACTCTTGATTTCTTACGACCTTTTATTAATAAAAAGTAATTTAAAACTATAAAACTTTAAATTAAAATGGGACGGTGTTAGCTTCATCAGTTTTAGTCGTGGCAGCTATCAACGACCCATGAGTCGGTAATGGCAGAAACGTTACTTTTCATTTCTTTTATTTTTATGTTATTATATCACATTAACACAAGGATTTTTATGGACTAGTTTAAATCTAACATATCAGTCTTTATAAAAATCTATTAACGACTAAACTTTTTGGTCTAGTTTTCACCTTTTAGCGTTGTCAATTTAACAAAAGTTAAGATATTTTACGAGAATCGATGTTGAATAGTTACATTTAATAGATCATTGTTTTTGTGTATAAAAACTGTGCATTTGTTCGTATTTTTTGTGACATTAATCTATTATAATCTATTTTATAGTCTGAAGTTCAAATCATTAAAAATAACCATTTTTTTATGAGTCGGTAATACAATTTATGTTTATACTTACATACTTTATTACCGACCCATGAGGGTCGGCAATACCAACTATGAGACGCTAATACCGATCGTTTATACCTAGATTATTTAGTTTGTCATCTACTTTTATGAAATAATGGTAAACCTATTAATTAATCCAACTTCTTAGATAAAGGAATATGTAACATACAATTATATCTTTTTCCAAAAATGTGGAGCAACCAAAGCGCCAAAAAGTATACACCTAGTGAAACACTACTCGCCGAATCAATTAAAGCAATTAATGGGGGTGCAAGTGTATATGAGGCATCCAAAAGGTATAATATTCCCAAAACTACATTACGAGACAAACGGGACGGGAAATATAACCAATAACTCATCATTCCCCTGCCCTTATCCCAATTATTATTGTTTGGGGTCGGCGCAACACGTCTTCTAGACGTGTTGCTTAAAGTTTTGGCTATGGTTTTATAGTCGGCCGCCTGCCTGACACTAACCCTCTTTGGGAATGCGATTGTTGGTTGTTTACCCGCCACCATTCGGGTGACCCACGGTGCTTGGTACAGTGCACTGGGTCTTAAGGTCCATTAGTCGCCTTTTACGACACCCAGCGGAGGATATGGGGTGGTGCTATTCTTTATATCCGGACACCACACGGATAGATTAATATCATAATTTCCTAAAAATGATCATAATCGCGATATCATAAGGATATGTCCTAGAGTTTGAAATTCTTAAATTAAAATATATAATATGTATTACCAGTATTATATTAATTAATTTAAAAGTTTATAATTATTTAGTTCATAGGTATTAAGAGGCATCTACTAATTTATTTTATTAAAAATACCGGTATTCAAAAAATACGAATAAATGTTTACTTTTTTATTTCGTTTTTTTTATTAAGGTCGGTAATCATCATCATCACTAGTTTATATAAATTTCATAGCTGGATCAATCCCCTATCATACACGATCGGTAATAGCTGCATAAAATTCGTTAATAGCTTCACAGCCGTTTAAATGGGTCGGTAATGGCAACATTCGACTAAGTCACATTCAAAAATTATTTTTTACTAGATAATCGTATATTTAAAAGTATTTGATTTAGTAAATATTCTTTTTTATACATAATACTAGCATATAAAATTAAAATATTAATCTTCAGACAAACCAGTATACTAAAAAAATACGTTTGATTTTGAAATTGTCTTAAGGGGGTCGTTAATACCTGCGTTTACCCTATTAATTAGTTTATCCCTAGCTTGTACCATTTATAATCTCCACAAAAAGTACCCTATCTCGACGATCTAATCAAATTTCATAAACATCGATAGAGTGGCTAAAACTAGCTTAGTTTAGTGGTTTATACTCTCACACTCGACACAACAATTGTCTGGACTTAAAAAGAGACAGGGACCCCTGAGTTTGTTTCAACATTTCTTCTCAGGGTAGCCAGTTAAGAAATGTCGAATCCAGCGAGCTCGAAAAATATTTAAGACATGTAAAAGTGATATAACAATCCTACTTACAGAATAAATTATTTCAATTTCAGCAGTTTCAATAAACACACAGAAATACCTACTTCCGTCCTAATTTAAAAATAACATAAGAATATTTATATTTTGAGAAAAATGTAAATATTCTTGTAGTTACATAAAGGATAACGAGTATTATAATAATGTCACATTATGCAACACACGTTATGCAGATAACATTGGTATTATTAATCTATTGTTTTCAATCTATTTTTATGACCCAAAAAACGAACATCCTATTGATATTATAAACGCGAATGTTTGTAACTATAGGTAGATGGTTGGATGGATGTTTGTTACTCTTTCTTGCTTAAACGGCCGGATCAATTTTGATTATATTTGCTGTGGAGTTAGCTGATACATGGAGTTTCTTGCCGGTTCTTCTCCATAAGAATGACATTTTGGAACCGCGCAACTAGAGTCAGTAACGTTTTGAAAGCGCCTGAGAAGGCCTACTCGAAATAAAAACCTTTTTGATTGATTGGCTGACCCTGGATAAACATAGGCTACTTTTAGCCGACTGTGTCAGAAGGGGGGAATGTTTTTGCGGCTATAAACGTTATTCGCGCGGTTGAAGTCATGAGCAAGACATCATCATCATCATCATTCCCCCTGCCCTTATCCCAATTATTATTATTTGGGGTCGGCGCAACACGTCTTCCAGACGTGTTGCTTAAAGTTTTGGCTATGGTTTTATAGTCGGCCCGCCTGCCTGACACTAACCCTCTTTGGGAATGCGATTGTTGGTTGTTTACCCGCCACCATTCGGGTGAACCAAGGTGCTTGTTACAGTGCACTGGGTCTTAAGGTCCATTAGTCGCCTTTTACGACACCCAGTGGAGGATATGGGGTGGTGCTATTCTTTATATCCGGACACCACACGGACAGTCATGAGCAAGACCTAGTATCTAATATTGTTATCATTTACCTAGGAGTAAAGTCGAAACGAATATTACAAGTCACATGTCTCCTCACGCTAACGCTGAGCGCTCCAATGTACTGAACTGACAAGTCACAGTCACGTCACGCGTCCAACAGGAATGTCATTCCCGTACATTTGAAGTGTTCTTTTCGTCTTCTATTCTAATGCGATGTACCATTGTCAATGTCCTCCGAAGTTGTAGGTTCGAGTCTCGGCTGAAGTTATTATTTTCCTGTTCTCTATTTGTTTTGATTTATACAGAAGGAAGATTTCAGAGTTTGAGAATGTCAAAGAGTTTGTTTACTTTTGGATCTAACTTCAGAATACCTGAACTGAATTTCCGAATCTTTCGTTATAATCCTCATATTACTGCTAGTAATATACGCTCGTTTGGTGTCAAAAACATTAAGACTTCTTTATTTAGTCGCGTAAAATGTAGTTATCCTATGTTTTAATCTAGAGTGTCAACTAACTCTATAAAAATATCACTAATTTCGATCCAGCCGCTTGACTCACTTACACACTTTCGACGTAATAATATTAGTAGTATGAACAATGTTTTCAATTTCCGGAATGATAGTCGTATTTTCAATATTCGTCTATCTGCTTGATTTTTTAGGGTTCCGTACCTCGTTACCTCCGTAAACGGAACGGATACGATCACCGTCTGTTTAGACTTAATTTTGTAGAATAACGTGAAGCTGGGATTTATATCTAATATTCAGATCTAACGTCCTTTAGAATTACGAAAGAATTAAACTTCTAAACTAACGTGATCAAAAGATACAGCCGTTAATGTCGCAAATTTTCGACACTCGCAAGGGAATCAAATCCTAAAGGATAGTTTCCGTGAACTCAGAATCTTGAAAATTGTTACGAAGCAACGTTCTAGCACAGATAAAGCCGTAAAATTTTAGTTTCCTCATATTTTTCTACATATTTGTTTCTCTTTAACCCCTAACGCAAAAAATAGGGTGTTATAAGTTTGACGTATCTGTCTGTCTGTCCGTCTATTTTATTTATGTATGTCTATGACATTTATTTTCATTGATTTCAATTATTTGTACGGAACTTTCAATGTCGCGAGTCAGACTCGCACTTCACCGGTATTTTGCTGATAAAATCAATATAACTTACGACACACTGTAAGATTGTTATCTCTCGTCTATCAGAATACGTCTTGCGTATTTTTAACCGTCTGTAAAAGTTTATCTTTCACGTATTTTTCCTTATATGACTGTAACCATATCTCGGGTTATTTCGAATCGATGTTAAAAATATATGTCACTAGCAATGCCCCGCGGTTTCACTCGCGTTAAAAGTCTAACGCTTAATGTGTTTCGATAAAGCGCAAAACACTCAGTAAGTGCACTAACACACTTCGGTTTTTTAGTCCAGTATTTTACAGGTAGGGTATAGACTTAGTTAAATAATCGGAAACTGTGAGTCGCAAGTCCCGTCGTGGTACCTCGTCCCGCGCCCCTCACTGCAACTCGCCCCGAGAGCCGCGTGCCGAGTGCAAAAAATATAAAAAATATTCGTGCGTACTTTTTAATTTCACGATATATCAGAAACTATTCATCCGATTTATAAACTGTAAAAGACAAATTTTATCTCCATGTTATGACCTTTTTTTTTAAGTTTTAGACGTAAGAATTAATATGGTAGTACTAAATCATGCTCAGAAAACATGTCTTATTTTTCTTTATCTGTTTAGCCTCATCATGGATTTCCCCTAAAAGATAGACATAGAACATCGCGAACTTTTTTGTAGGTCTATTAGAGCCCTACATTTTCGTAGTACATAGTATTCATATATACTTGAGTATTTCGGCAGCGTACGCGATAAAAGTGATTTAGCGGTAATTTTTTTCCGACTTACTTGACTAATATCCTTATTTGAAGATAACCGAGAGAAGTAGGGTGATTTCACATAGCCCATGGCAATTCGGAATGATGTAGCTTTCTAACAGTGAAAGAATTTTTAAAATCGGTTCAGTAGTTTTGAAGATTAGCGCCGACAAACATACAAACTCACAAACGCTTACCTCTTTATAATATTAGTATAGATGATATATTTAAGATATTTCAGGGAAAAAAACATGTTAAAATTTGGTACATTACATATATGTGTAATTAGTGACCCGTCCCAGTTTTAAACGTGTGCAATACTGATATATTATAAATATAAGACTTCCTCTTGAAATATTATGTTTAAAAAAAACTGTATCAAAATCGATTTCTTAGTTTTAAGGATCTAAACTTCCTTACTTATTTTATACTTTGTTTTGTATTGTGGTTAAAATTAAATTATTTGATAATATTTAAATTAAGAAATTATGAAGTAAATATTTTGAGAATATGTGGATGATTAATCTTTCACGTTCAAATGGCTCGATGAGTTTTGATATAGTATTGGTTGACGCATAGATCTTTTTAAACCGACTGCGTCAGACAGTGTGTTATTCTTTTGCAGCTATATCCGGCCCTCACGCGGATGAAGTCGCGGGCAACAGCTAGTTGCTAATTAATGCTAATTTGAATTATTTGTACTCGTGTAAGTAATAGGTATTAACTTTGACATAAGTTTAGTTATAAATGTAGATATTTCTTGTTTAGTATTGTTTTTGTTCAATAAACATATTTTGACGTAAGTTTTACAAATTATTTACCTTTTTACTTTGAAAATGAAGGTCGTATTTATTATATTATTATGGCATAACAATTGTGACGAATCAAATCGAAATTGGTTCAGTAATTTTCACGATAAAAATTAAAACAATGGTTTGAATGATAAGCAATTTCTCTAACGATATAAAATTAAAAAAATATAAAATATATGTATTAACTTACCTAATTCAAAATAAATCAAATAACAACGAACAAAAAAAACACTAAAAAATCACAAATTAATGTCTTCAATATTTTTCTAAATTTATACTTATTTTTATATACTTTTATTTTATTACTATTATTTATTTTATATTATTTCCACTGTGTTTCGAGTGTGTGTGTCTCGCGCGCGTCCTTTAGCTGACTGTGGCACTTGCGCACGCGCCGGCCGTGATACGCGAGACTCCGAGAGCGATCGCCTAAGGTTGCCGGAAAACTGAACGGTTAACTACGTATACTGTAGTTAGTATCAGTTAAATAAGGAGACAAAAGTATTATCTTTGTGGTTAAAGTTATATCTAATATATAAAATTCTCGTGACACAATGTTAGTTACCGTACTTCTTTAAAACGGTTGGACCGATTCTCTTGAAATTTTGTATATGCATTCAGTAAGTCTGAGAATCGGCTAACATCTATTTTGATTTTTCTTTTCGTGAATGAAGTCGCGAATAGCTAGTTATTATAAAAATTGAGTGAGAGGGAAGAAAAACCAAGAATATAAATAAAAATTGTAACATATGTGATGATTTCGTGATGGCGATGGATGAATGTCGGTTATACCAAAACATTGTCCCCCCTTTGACGCAGTCGGTATAAAAGAAGCCTGTGTTAGCCTAGTTACTCCAGGGTGCCAGACAACTCCATAACATACCAAATTTCATCAACATTAATGCAGCCGTTTGAGCGTAAAAGGTAAACAAACTTTCATCCATTAGAAACTTTCGCGATTATAATATTAGTGGGATTTTCAGATTATACCTCAAAGTTAACCATAACGTCATTCGATTTAACTTCTAATGAAATAAATAAACAAAACTATTCTGAAACATGGCAAATAAAACACATTCTGTGTAATATGACAAACCCTTGTAAAATACCCATCGGGAAGTACTTTAAGATGTGCTAACTCACAATGTAAGTATTGTGTTTGCTACCATTGATTGATACTTAGAAAAACCGATACAGTTTTATGGACCGATCATGACGCCCATAGCCGAGTGGTATAGGTCACCACGCCAATTACCACTGTACGTGTCACGTGATGTGTCGCAGGTTCGATACCCGCGTAGAACAAGAATTTGTGCGATCCACAAATGCTTGTTCTGAGTTTAGGTGTCTCGGTGCATGTGAATTGAATGTCTTGATACCCCCCGCGAAACTACGAGTAGGATTAAATTACTTAAATTTGTCGTTTAAAAAAATACACTGCCTTAAAAATATCTATGGTTTTTGCTTTATTTATCTGTACGTATTTATAAGACGTAGCTTAATACCAAATTTTAAGATTCCAAATTCACGGCAAGTATCCTGTAGGTTTTGTTTCCCTAGCGGAAAACGGCTGTATCTTTTGATTGCGTAGGCTTAGAAGTTTGGTTTTTTGCAACTCTAAGGGAGCTGAGTATTTTATGTATATTCAAGTTTGATACCTCAAAGCGTTCCTGAAAAAAATATCTTAGCAGACAGACGGACGGACAGCAACATTATAATATAATCTTATGTTTAAAGGTTTCGATTTTTTTTTCGAAATGATCTAATACGTCTGACCAGATCCCACGCGTTAAAAAACTTAAAACCACTTACGTAAAAGATAAATTTTCGAAAATATTTTTTTCCGTTAAAAGTACCTAATTCATGTCAATAAACCTACATTTTCCTTATTAAAAAAACGCCCATAAATAATTGGGTTATTTGCCTTAATAATTACATACGTCGAAAAATCTAAATAGTAGATTTTTTTCCCTAATACGATTCAAAATACTAGAATTTTGAGTTTTTGTCACGAGGCGGCAATTTAATGTGTTATTATGATACTTAATCATTTAAAAACTGGTTGAAAAATGTAAAAATTAATATAACGTCACGTTGTCGTTTAAAAGGTAATTTACCCCATTTCCAGTTTATAGAGTTCCGTAGCGATTGCTTTGTTGTCATTCCTGGCCTATTGGTCGTGGGTTCGATTCCCACTTAGAACTAATACCTTTGCGTGATAAGCACGATCACTAATTTGTTCTGTGTCTGGGTATAATCTTAAAAATATAAAATTCCCGTGTCACAATGATAGTTACCGTACTCCTCCGAAACGACTGGACCGATTGTAACCAAATTTTATAAGCGTATTCAGTTGGTCTAAAAATCGGCTACTATCTATTTTTTATTCCCAAATTCTTTTTCGCAAACGAAGTCTCAGGCAACAGCTAGTATTAAATAAATATAAATGCTGGCCAGTTTTTCATTAGCTTATTTCAGTATGTTTCGAAAGTGCCTGAAAAAACCTACTCGAAATAGAAAAACTCTTTGATTTTATTTGTACAGAACCCTCAGTGAAGCGAATCAGTCCTCGTACTTGACAGATTTGTTTTCAGTACGTCATAGCTTAAGAATCCCAAAAACTGCATAAATTATTCGAAATACAAGATATTGGTGCGTGTTAACAAACTAGATATAGCAATTATATTCAATGAAATTTATCATATTTTTTATGATTTAAGAAAAAATGGAAATATATGGAAATCAAATCAAAACGTAATCAAAAACAGCTGCTTTTGGTTTTATTTAAAAAGAATAACATTAGTGTACAGATGAGTTATTTAAAACTTTCTGTGGCCGCCACTGTGACTGCGTGTATTTAACAAGAAAAAATAGTTTATTTTCTCTATACATATATTTTCATTGAACAGAAAAAATACAAAACAAGAAATATCTACAATTATAACTAAACTTATGTAACTAAAAAAATATATCCTCATGTTTATTTTCTAAAATAAAAGTAGCCTAAGTTACATCAGTTACCTGCCTATTAAAGGCCCGTCAAAGTCGGTCTAGCCATTTCAGAGATTAGCGAGAACATACAGACAAAAAAAAATATTTTTATACCTACTAGTAAAAAATGCTTAGTTTTATATTACCAACATACTCCAAATTGATTATTACGGTGTGGAAGGAAAATACTTCATTTTTCATTATGCTAATAGGTAATTTTTATTATATCTTACACTACCTACATTTTGTTAATTGAATCTCTTAAATGAATGATGAAGTTTTTTTTATATTATTTTCAATTCCCATCGCCACT
Organism: Chrysodeixis includens; assembly: GCA_941860345.1. Taxonomy (NCBI): domain Eukaryota; kingdom Metazoa; phylum Arthropoda; class Insecta; order Lepidoptera; family Noctuidae; genus Chrysodeixis; species Chrysodeixis includens. The sequence continues at coordinate 938,902 of OW796110.1, read as the reverse complement.
AAATGCGTTGTGGTTTTTGACGCACACATTTTCTTATCAAGGTGTGGTCTTCTTCGACAATGACATTAAAAAACACCGCTATTTTTGAACTGATTTGAATAAATGAATTCTGATGTTTTTCATACGTCATCAAATATTTTGCAAAGCGGTTTCCAAGTGTATATTATTATGATTCTTTCCGATTTTTTTTAGGTTATACTTTCATTACTAAGATGGACTGAAATTCTAGGTTATAAATGGAGACCAGAATTATAGTCGATTTTCCTATGAATTACCTGATATCAGCTTAAACTACCGTTGCTACAATGTATCCTACTCTTTAGTTAGGTGTGCCCGCACTGCACAGTATAAAACACAGTCGCTTCCCGTTTTCTGTCTGTTTCTATACGTATGTTTAAATCGTTAAAAATGTGCAATCGATTTAGACGCAGTTTTTTAATAGATATAATATTTCAAAAGGAATGTTGTCCGCGACTTCGTTTGCCAAAAACATAAAAATAGGAGTGAAAAATAGATAGTGCCGATTCTCAGACCTACTAATTGAATGCATTTACAAAATTTCAAGAGAATCGGTCCAGTTGTTTCGGAGGAGTACGGTAACTAACATTATGGCAGGCGAATTTTGTACACGAGTATAAATTAGAGAAGATTCATCTTAAGA
>OW796110.1:869330-937741 GCA_941860345.1 Chrysodeixis includens | reverse complement strand
AAACGGTGAAGAAAAACGTCGTGAGGAAACTGGATGCCAAACATTGGAATCTGAAATCACTGTGGTGATCAATGCTCAACCCTTTCCTATCCATATAGGAAAGGGTTGAGCACGTCCCACTGCTTGGCACAGGCCTTTTCCTATGAAAAGGCCTGTGCCAAGCAGTGGGACGTATAAGTATATATGGCTGGTTTATTTTATTTATTTATTACTAAGTAGATGGTACTAAAGAAGCGTTTACCTGAACTGAGAACTAAAGGAATTTAGAAATAAAAAACGAATTGTATTAAATTATTCCGTGGTCTTAAGCTTCGATGATTAAAGCCAAATCAACATTTGCCTTAATACTAATCGATGACAACAAACGCTTGCGACTTTTAAATCGACGCCAACGCCATCTAGTTATGAAAAAGGTAACTTTGGCGCTATAGTTCTTTCGATTTTGACCTAATGAGCGGTTATTGATTATTTATGACAGCAACTCCCGCACAGGCATATACAACTTTATTTAAGAGGAGACGGTGGAACCTTAGTTAACGTTTTAGAAACCTTGGTATAAGTAACGTTGTCTTGTTTAAATACCGCAATTATATGAAAGTGATTGATATGCATGAAAAACGCGAAGGATTGAAAACCTTCTCCTTTTTAGGGTTTCCGTACCCAAAAGGTAAAACGGAACCTTATTACTAAGCCTCCACTGTCTGACTGTCTGTCTCCAGGCTGTATCTCATAAACCGTGATAGCTAGAAAGCTGAAATTTTCACAAATTATTTATTTCCGTTGCCGCTATAACAACAAATACTAAAAGTAAAAAAATATTTAGGGGTATTTTTAAGCAATTTTTACTCGATCTCAATAAATAGGTAAATTAATAGACTAAAAATGTGTTTACTTACAACAAACGTGATTTTCTATAGATGATAGTACGGAACCCTTCGTGTGCGAGTCCGACTCGCACTTAACCGGTTTTTTTGAGTTAGTTAAAAATGCAAAAAATAGACTACAGTTTAAATCTATTTCAAATAAATCAAGCTACTGCAAATAAGCCTTGTTAATCCGACATTTAATATCAGTTATTAATACTTACAAAGAAAACAAAGATCTTCAGACTATTCATTATGATTCATATTATTGGTTCATAAAAAGATGATGAATTTCAACGATTCTAAATTGTTAAAACAAGTTTGTTGCACGCGCCTGTCTAAATGTGGTAATTTATTGTTTTTGAATATCTAAGATAAAGATAATTTATTTGTGAAAACACGGACATAAACAAAAACAGAGATATTTTTGTTACGTAAGAGGGTAAAATAAAATCAGACCCATACATGTTTCGACTTAAATGAATTCTGACGTCATAGTAATACTAAACAACAATAAGACGGCTAAATAGTTTGGGGTTGCTTTTAACAAATTAGCTATTTTGTTTATCTAAGGACGGTAAAGTTAATATTTTAATTAATAATAATGTCCGGACCGATTTCGGTCATGGCGGCTAGTGTTACTATGACGCCAGCCAGCTACGCAGGACATATTATAGTACACAAGCGTGTGCTAACACAGGTGCACTCTCTGTTCCTTTACTCTCATAGCCCGATGGGACGATAATCCGACACGACCGGAGAGAGATCAGGCGCAAAACCCCTTTTTTACGTGCCTTCCGAAACACGGAAGCTGTGATATTTATTTCTAAAACGCACAAAGTATTTGAAAAGTCGGTGCGCGCTGTGGAGATCGCACTCAAGACCTCTGACTTGGCAGTCCTACGGTCTTGCCACTAGGCTATCACAGCTTCAGCTTATTTTAATTTTATGAAATACTGTTTACAACGATAAGTATTTTAAAGTCCAAACATTACCCTAATTATTTTTTTGTGATTCGAAAACTGTTTCTCTTTTAATCTATATTATGTGTATCTTATCTAAGCTGTGTGACATGGGGTGAATTTGGTAGAATTTATTGATGGAATGTTTTTGGTTGAAATCAAAATAAAAACAGACAGATAGGATAAAAATCTTATGGTAGAGGTCACCACGCCAATTACCACAAAACGCGACGTGTCGCGGGCTCGATCCCCGCGCATGACAAGAGTTTGTACGTTCCACAAAGGCTTGTTCTGAGTCTGGGTGTCTCTGTGCATGAGAATTGAATGTCTGTGAAAACCCCGCGATACAAGTATAAAATTCCTTAGTGCGGGAGTAGTAAAAAAAATTAAAAAGTTGGGCAAAACCAGCGATTTCGTATGGAGTATCATTATAAATAGTTCAGGAATCGAATCTGGATTTATCCGGTATATAAATATGTATATACTTATGATGCTTTAGGACATCAGTAGGCTGATATTATTTGTGTTTTCAACCAGTTTCCAAACGTCTATTGCGATCATAATGTCATTAAAAATGTAGAAAAAAATCCCAGATCGACTTTTTTGAATCTTAATAGGAACTTGACGTAGGTATTAATTTAAGCAAATAATCTTTTTATTTATGATGAGGAAAAATTTTGGAAAAATAAATTTGACAAGAAAACAAATTGCCACATGAAAAGTTGTTTTGTTTTTAATAACCGATACGCAGTCCTTAAAGCACAACCATATCCCGTGGACTTTTGAGGACATGCATAGATGTATGGAAGATGTATGAAAAATGTATGAAATATGTATGAAAAATGTATGAAAGATGTATGAAATATGTATGAAAGATGTTCGAAAGATGTATGAAAGATGTGTGAAAGATGTATGAAAGATGTATGAGATATGTATGAAATATGTATGAAAGATACATTAGTAAATAAGTTGTTTATTATTACTTGTAACATCAATTTGTATAACATTTTACAATAATTTGCTTACTACTAATTAAATGCTGATGTGTAATGCAATTTGAACTACAATTTGCTGGGTTGGCACTGACTTCATTCAGTATCTAGCTGATACGACAATATCTGTTTGTTTTTAGGTATTAAGTGCTGTTTTTGAAGTCGGTTTTCTTCTTTTTTTAATTAATTATATTACTATTTTGTTACTACCTGTTCTTTTGGCTACGCATATGAATTCCAAAAAGCTAGATTTTCTCGTTTTGAGTAAAAATATTTCCATAAATTTCGATACGTCATATTTTGTAATTTATGACCCAAAATAGCGGCTCGGAACCAAAAATTTTGAAATTAAAATTTTGGATTCAACATCCGCATATTTCGATAATGCGTCACTGGAATTTGTAAACCTAATTATTTTTTACTAATTTATGAGATCCTAGAACAAAGATTTTTAAGTGAGGTCACACATAAAAATAGAGTGAATTATTCAAAAAAACTAGATTTTTCCAAACGTCCCCGATTAGGTATTCAAATTCAATCGCTTATTCAAAATAGGTGATTTTTAGTACGCAGTATAGGCAATATCAGGATCATCAATAAACAAATAGACAACGCCCAGAGGGCCCAGACAATGTCACATCGCATTCAAATATAAAACGAATAGAACACTTCAAATGTACGGGAATGACATTCCTGTTGGACGCGTGACGTGACTGTGACTTGTCAGTTCAGTACATTGGAGCAATTAGAAATAATAGATTGGATTAGAAAACGTTTGTTTGAAGAAATTAAAGCAAGCGCTGGTAAACGGTAGCAGTAAGTATGGCTCTCTTAAGCGTGGCGTCAGGCGTCGCACACTGCCTTTTAAAATCTCTGCTTGTAGAGAAAAATACCTAGCTGAAACAAACTCCACAACAACATGTTCTCAAACGACAGGTACTATCATCACATGATATTAAACAAAATCGCTTCCCGTTGTCTGTCTGTCCATACAAACGTCTAGACTTATACCACTGCTAAACTACGCAATATTATAAATAGATGCGATTTTTTTAATAGCTGAAATGTTTCAAGAGGAATGATTGTATGTATAACACATCAGAATTACACCCGTACGAAGCTGGGGCAGCAGAAATACAAAATCTTTAAAAATTTCCATGGTCTAATTATCACGTTATATGTGATACATCCCGGTGACATAAGGACAGACAGAGGAGTCTTAGCAATAGGCATTACGTAAAGAATTATTATTCAGACCATAAATACAATCTAATTTAATAGCTTATAGAGAAAAACAAAAAGTTTTATGTGTTTTTTACCATTTTAATCCCCAAAGGCACCTTCAGAAACGGGCTCATTCACATAAAGCTAGTAATATACATTGCTTTGCTAGCAGTCTTGGTATCAACAGTGGTGTATCATAATAATGTATCGCAAATCGTATTACTTTTCAAAACTCAATTCTTTATTAGCATTCCATACAAGTGGTACATTTTATAGTCTAGAATCAATATGGGCACAGTTTAAGTTGGAGAGTTTAGCAGTGGCTTATTACTAGATTAATAATAATTCATCATCATCATTCCCCTGCCCTTCTCCCATTTATTATTTGGGGTCGGCGCAGCATGTCTTCTTCTTCCACACGTTCCTATCTGACGTCATCACGCAAGTCACACTCTTTGCAGCCATATCATCTTTCACACAATCCATCCACAAATAATTATGTTTAACAATATTTTAGTGTACATGAGAGTGTCGGTATGACTTTCACGTCTTGTCTAAGTTTTAGATGATCTAGTGTCGCTGCGCAGTTGCGTGACCTAGTCACCAATTTAGGCAGACTGGCGCTCTCAGTTCCGGCTGTGCAGCCATGGTCTGGTGTGAGCCCGCTTGGCAGTGGCCGAGTTCTGCGAAACCGCTGTCGACCAAGAAATCCGCGGAGGTCCCGGGCGTCAACCAAGAAATGACCTGCAAAACATGGAGACAAAAAGGGCACCCTGTCATCCGATCAGCTAACAGGCTAAGAAGAGACGGGTGCGTTGTCCTGCGTGCCCGCTCTAAAGAGGAGTAAGGGGTGAGCTCTTTACCCCTAGAGTAGGAGAGGAGAGACAAAACAGATTGACGCAGAGTATGCACGAACGACCCCTTGACGCTGGCTTAGGTAGAAGAAGGGGCCCGGGGTGTTTTTAGTCGGTGGGAGTCCGACATATCAAATCATGTGACTAAGAGAGTGATGAGTATGAATGTTAATGGATGGAGAGGAAGGGGAAGGCCAAAGAGATGGATGGATTTTGTAAGGAATGATATGAATGAAAAAAGAGTAAAAGATAGTGTGACGTCTGATGGAGTAAAAAGGAAGAAAAAATCGTTGCGCCGACCCCAAGTAAAATGGGATACGGGCAGGAAGATGATGATGATGAGTCCCGACACATCAACACGCCGTGCCCTCGGCGTCGGTTGAAGTCATTAGAGTTTATACCCGGAAACCAAGAAAAAATAGTGTCGCTATGCAGTTCCTTTAATGTCATGCATATTGGGAAGAATCAGCTAAAACCTCCTTCTATCAGACTGTGATCAGACTCAACAGATTCATGAGGCAATCGAACGCGAATGTTTGTCCGATACTTCTTTCCGCTCAAATGGCTTAACCAATTTTGTCGAAATTTGGTATGAAAGTAGTTGACTCCTTAGATTAACATAATATATTCTTTACCCAGGCGATGCCATGTGCAAAGACTAGTATTTATTTATGAATATGTTACTTGCCATTAATTTTGAAAACCTACAGTTTTTATATTGACACTTCATACCTATATTTAGTAATTTTGATTTACAAGTCTAGAAAAACGTGTCACATAAATCAGTTTATTTTGGGACATAAAATAAAGAATAATACTTGCATTAATAATACTCAAAATGCATTATTTTGACTTATTATGGACAGGTTGCCATTAGACTGTCGGTATAAAAATAGATTTTTGTCTAGGCTAGTAATATTAGAAAGATGTAAATGCCATGGCCAGGGTCCTATTCGTGCGTGATGAACTGCAACGCATTGCCGCGCACCGACCTAACGCGGGAGATGTTGCATGGCGGTTCAGGTTTAGTCAGTAAGAGTCTGATACTACACACTTCCAACCCCGAGGAGGTGGGTGTCCATGAGGATTCCCCCGCGTTACCTAAATAAAAATAGGCTACGATGATGAATAATCAGATGCCCGGAGTTTCCTACCAATCAGATAATAATACAATACTATTAGTATTTCCACTGGATGAGTTTAGAAATTCTTCTACTAATGGAGAGCCACGTTATTTGTGAATGTTAATGTTACAGGCTATGTAGTAACCTGAAAAATATCACCCACGTTCAGGGGAAAGGACATAGTTACATAATTATATTATAATGCGGAATGTTTTGAAGAGAGGAAGGTATTTAATGTTAGATAGTACCTATATTATTTACTAATTATTGTCTTTAATAGTGTAATAAAATATTATAGTATACATAACTATATTTATATGTTTAGAGATCTACGTAGCTCTATCTTTGCAGTTTGTTTGATCTAAGCATTGACAGTTTCACCAGTTTTGACATTCATCGAATATTTTTAGAGAAGGTCATCCTAATTATAATTAACTAACTAAGGCTAATCTATAAATATATTTATTCGGAAGTTATTTAAAAATGCATTTGCATGGCATTAGCATTCAAAAATATTTGTAGAACTCTCGAGAAATCTTGCCATTTTTATAACAATCAAAATACTTATGAATATGAATCACATACCTACTTGTAATAAAATATCGGTCAGAGTGGCTTCCTTCAACCGACAATTATTTATACATATATTCAATACACAGGGCCAATTGAAGCTGTGATAGCCTAGCGGTAAGACCATAGGAGTGCCAAGTCAAAGGTCTCGAGTTCGATCCCTACGGCGTGCACCGACTTGTCGAATGTTGTGTGCGTTCGGAAGGCACGTAAAAATGGGGGTCCTGTGCCTGATCTCTCTCCGGTCGTGTCGCATTGCCGTCCCATCGGGCTATGAATGTGCGAGAACAGGGAGTGCACCGGTGTTAGCACACGCTTGTGTACTATAACATGTCCCGCGTAGCTGGCTGGTGTCATAGTTACACTAGCCGCCGTGGTCGAAATCGGTCAGCAGACATCATATTTACTCGTCCATGTATTTACCTAACTATATTTTTAAGTAATGCACGTTTTCATGTTTGTTTTATTATCTCTATCCACATAATCCTCTTTCCTCCGCATGACATGTCCATACCATGACAGCCGGTTACCACAAAGTTTTTTCTATTATCGGTGCCACTTTCAAACTTCCTCCTACATACTCATTTCTTATTCTATTCGCTCTCGTAACACCACACTTTCCTCTTAATATTCTCACCTCAGCTGCATACAAAACCAGACACGTAATACATACATAAACGTCACGCCTCGTTCCCTTGGGGGTAGGCAGAGACCACATCTTTCCATTTGTTACGATCCTGGCATACCACTTTAGCTTCATCCACACTCATCAATCGCTATATACACGCCCGTCGGTTTAGGGTAGGTACTCCTAACCTGACCCTTTTTCAGGACTTTCCCTATTTGGACGTAATACATATGTTTATCATATTTTTTCTGGTCACCCATCCTCAGACTAACCGCGGCTAGTGCAGCTTAACCTTGACATTGCACTTTTTCTCATAACTTCAACACGTTTCAAATAAGGCGATGAAGTCTGAGTAATAATTAACAATGACACGTTAACATTATAGTTTTACTTATTGGTAAATACACTTATTGGGAGGGGAATCACGTGTTCGAAGTTTGCAGTACAGCTTAATGCGTATTGACGTACTGTCGCACACAGAGATAGAATAATACCTGCTTATAAACGTCCCATTGCTGGGTTGCCTGGTTTGATCGCCATGCTGGCTCACTGCGGGCGATTTAAAATTGTATTATTTATATTCCAAATCTTACCTATAGTTTCCGTCACCATTTGTTAGTCGACGTCTTTTAATACCTATTTAATTAAATATATATAAACTTGATATTTTATTGGTACTTACTTGCGTTAGGATCAAAATTGTACCTCGTGCATATGTCACCGGCAAAATATTATATGATGGCATCGTCAGTATAAAAAACTCTCGCAGTTATGTGATGTACCGAACATATTTTTTATGACCACACAAACTAACAAAAGTAAATATTTTTACTACTTGCAAACAAAGAAAATATTGATGGATTGTAGATGGAATGATATAAATGGAAAAGGAGCAAATGATTCTGTGACGTCTATCCCCAATCAGACGTTTTTTTCTTCCAATCTTAGGGGAGATTGGAAGAAAAAAAAATGTTGCGCCGAGCTCAAGTCAAATGGGATAAGGGCAGGAAGATGACGATGACAATCAATATACACTTTGCTTTCCTTCTCTCCTTCTGTTTTTAAATCGAATCATTCTTAACGCCTGCGATACAAACCGCAAGGTCACCACGAAGACCATCAGGCTATAAACCATCTAAACACATCCGAATTCGCAGAAAATAATACCTCTGTTCAATTGTTTTCTTCCCATCTGTACTCTTGCAGACTATGACGTTGTGCACACACAGGTCTATAGCATCGTGCGATGCGACCGTGTTTAACATCAAACATCGCGCTATGTCCACGTTTGATTGACACGTGACGCTGTGTCAATGTACTTAGACTTGTGAACACTTTAGAAGGATACAATAATGTATTTGTACACTTACACACCGCCACTTAGTCCCAAATTGCACAGAGCCTGTGATATAGTAAACAGATTAACATTCGTTGGGCGGGCTTGTTGGTCTAGTGGTTAGTGGCCCTAACTGCTTTACCAAAGGTCGTGGGTTCGATTCCCACTGAGGAAATGACAAATGTTTGTGTGATTAGCTCGATCATTTTTCTATGTTTGAGTGTAATTTATCTATAATAAGTATGTATTTAGAAATATATAAGTATAGTTGTCACATTTCTAGTACTCATAACACAAGTTACTCTCGAATTCCTACTTAATTTGAGACTAGATGACGTTGTGGGAATTTTCAGGAATATTTATATTTATTTATAACCGACATTCTCGTAAGCGAAATTGCGAACTTCAGCTAGTATTAGTGAAATACAGATGAACACGAGTATGTCTTGACGATTTAAGCATTATTATTTACCTACAAGTGCAACAAAACATATTGAATGAATGAATCTTGATTATAAACCAAAGCATTTAAAACGTAAACCATTACCTAGTATTATCGATGTTCCGCTTTGATTCGTTACACCTAGTACCAAGGTAAGAGTATTCGAGATCGTAATTAATGTAACTAGGAAGATTGTTCTGAATGTTACCTTGATCTAGAAATCTAGAATCTAAATTCAGATTTAAGTATTTTTATTTGTATAACATAGGTTTACATGGTTTTTTTTAAAGACTTCCGCACTAAGGAATTTAATCCTTATATCGCAAGAGGTTTCATAGACATTAAATTCACATGCACAAAGACACGCAGATTTAGAACAAGCATTTGTGAAACGCACAAATTCTTGTCCTAGGCGGGGGTAGAACCCGCGACACGTCGCGTACATAGGTAATTGGCGTGATGACCTATACCACTCGGTCATTCGTGCAGTCGAAATGGTTTCATGAAGTTCAACGGCAGGTGGAACTTCGGGACAAACTTTCAGCAATTGGTCCCCAGACTAAGAATGGCGGCGGCCGCATTATCGCGGCTGCTGCCTATCCTGGGGGGCCCGACTCATCATGCCGGTAGTTGTACAGTCACTAGCAAATACATGTATTGTATACACGACCAAACAGTTGCAGTAGATGTCTCCTGCGTGTCGTGATTGTGCTTGAGAGTCGTGCGGTCAAACTCTTTTCAATAGGGATGATGATTTCGAACGAAAACTAAAAATCGAAATAGTCCGTCAGACAGATACCTAATTAAAAATTATAACACAAGTATTTTTACATTAATCTGAACAATAAAAAATGTCAAAGAATAACTGCTTAATAATTAGGAAAGAGGGCTTGTGACGTTACGAATTCGCAAAAATGAGTACCAAGAAGTGACGTCACGCGCAAGTTTCATTCATTGTACTTTGATCAATTAGTGTTCGCAGGACAAAAGATAAGATACGTATTCAAAGTTATTAATAAACCAAGTTGTCCTCATCCCTGTTGTATTAATACATAATTTAATAACTTAAACCATTCGGAACAGTAAACATTTAGTAATAAACATCATTAAAAATACATTATTTCTAAAAATACATCATAATTATAAAAATAACTAAATTCGCATTAAGATATTTACCTACGTATGCATTAAAATTGTTACGTCAATTCCGAAAACAACTTTGTCAAGGGTTTTTTTTCATAACATGTATGTTAAAATAATGTCTCCTGACCGATGCCGGCCACGGCGGCTAGTGTTACTATGACATCAGCCTGCTACGCAGGACATATTATAGTCCACACAAGCGTGTACTAACACAGGTGTGTTCCTTTACTCTCATATAACCCTATGGGACGGCAATCCGACCGTGGAGAGATCAGGCGCAGGACCCACATTTAAACGTGCCTTCCAAAACACGGAAACTGTGTTATTTATTTCCAAACCGCATACAACATACGAAAAGTCGGCGCGCGACTTGGGGATTGAACTCGAGTCCTTTGACTTGGTAGTCCTACGGTCTTACCACTAGGCTATCACAGCTTCAAAGATATACTCATAGACGAATTGTAGTGGAATGACTTGGGGGACGCCTTTGCCCAGCTGTGGGACACTGCAGGCTAGGAAAAGGAAGTTTTGTCAGTTTAGTAGAATAAGTATATTTACACGGGAGTACCGCAAGTCCTACTGAACTATTCGCACTAATAAGGTTTAGTCAATACCTCGACATCGTACGGTCAGTAAATATGTCACAGTTTTAACATAATATTGATTATGTAAGTAGGCAGCATCGAGTAGTGTCAGCAAATGTTTGATGGTAACGGTAGCATTTCTCGACAGTCGTGAAGATCATAAATAAATAAAACCGAGTCTATTTTTTCGAGACTATGAGAACTGTATTTGCAAGTTTTTTGGACATTTTTAGCTAAGACCTAGTCCAGAAGGGGCGAATTCGCCACGAATCGTTTAGCGCGAATTCATACGCGCGTAGTTGAGATACTAGACATCAATACATCGCGTGCACTACGCCAGACTCTCGACTCGCGCTTTATTCGCGCGTGTTGCGCGCGAATCGAGATACTAGGGACGCCTCGTTGCGTCCAGTTGACGCGCGAACTCTTGAGCCAGTGCACGTATCAACTCCATGTTTCGTACTGAATTCCTCCCCAAATGCTCGCGCGTTGGTACGCACCTTGTGGACCCAAGTAAATAGGATAAGGGCACTTAAGGGCAGAAAGATGATGAGTTGAGTAACATGGGTTTATATAAGTACTTTGTTTTTATGTGTATTCCTATTTTTTCCTATCAAAGCATTCAATACTGTCTCTCGCTTAATTTTCTTCTTCGGTTGAAAATTCACAGTGACTTACATGGAATAAGAAAAACAATAATCTCCAATATTTATTATAATTTTTATTTAGCACATACAGAATTACAAAGTATTAGAAACCACAATATATTATGTTTACACAGACACGCATTGTACAATAGTTTATTATTAATGTCGCGGGTTTACACACAAAACAGACAATTGCAAAAATCTCCACAACTTTTTTTTTTCATTTAAAAACACTCCTACACCCGTTTTTTTTATTAATTTTTAAAAAGATCTAAAAATGGTGGATCATGTAAATAATAATGGTGTGTTTATTATAATCTGAAAATATATTACAATACAAAAGCTGTAAGCTTTAAAAAAATAAAATAAAAAAAATCCCATCTAGTCAATTCCAATATTGTCAGATTTGTGTGTCCACCCGCGACGAGTAGTTAGACACCAGTTACCCGTATGTAAGATATAAAACACCGACCGGCAGCGGCGGCTGTAGACTAGACTCAGATCCAGGTAAAAATCCAGGCAGAAATAACTTTTACCTAAGTTTAGTTAGCAATATTTCATTTTATCTCTTCTTGCTTTCTATAAAAGGCTAGACTATTATACATTTTTGGAATAATACTCATTCTAGCCAGCATATAGTTATTTTTTAACTAAACCACTTAATCTAAGGCGCTTCGTACACGAGGCAACACAACTCTCCTTTCCACTGTGCGTGTAGTGTGGACGCGACTCCCGCCATATATTTTGTCGGGCTTGTTGGTGTAGTGGTTAGTGGCCCTGACTGCTATACCAAAGATCGTGGGTTTGCTACCCACCCAGGACAACTGTTTGTGTGATGAGCACGATCATTTGCCCTGTGTCTGGGTGTAATTTATATACAGTCTGTATGTATTTAGAAGTATATAAATATGTTTATCAGTCGTCTAGTACTCATAATACAAGCTCTGTATTTTGAGACTAGATGGCGTTGTGTGAAAGTCGTGGAATATTTTCTTTATAGTTATACATAGTCATAAAGGGTTCATAACACGCACAGGAGACTACAGACAGAGGGCAGCGGAGACTTGTAACCTCGTGTATAAAGGGCCTTAGTTTACGTACTTAGCTGAGGTTTTAAAAAGTCGTTACTTAATACCAATGAACCAATCTACAGCCACCACAGAAATTGTATAATTTTAACAACATCTCATAAAAGCCAGTAGGAAACGACAGTTTACATATTGCCCGGTCAATTTAAGATACCGGTTAATGTAGACACTGCTGTATTTATTAGTTACTTCCATTTATATTTACTAAAAGGTATAAGTGACATGTGCTTCATAGATCACCCGGTCAATGTAGAAAATGTTAACATTTATTAACTATACTTATACTAATACGGTTTATTAACATTGAGGAGATATTTTTGTTAACTATTTCCTATATTGGCCGGTTAAAGTCGATAATATTTAAGACATTGCGCACCACAATAATATTATTATATAAATTTTATAAGTCATATTGGTATTGACCGTACAATGATACTTTGTGCTTTGCCCGGTCATTATCAAGAATGGCCACTAAGAAATGTCATGTTTAATCCTTTCCTTTAATTATTTATTTAAGTTTTAACATCGTACATAGATAATTTATTTATTATTAATAATAATATAATTAAATTACTTATTATTAGTACATATTTTCTAGAGATTTGGTGTTCTTGTTGCTTACAAATACAATTTAATCTACTAAAATTGTAAAAATAAATAAACGCCATAATGTTATAAGCGTATGTAGGAAAATTGCTTAAAACGGACAACCTAAATAGATTTAATGGTTTCCATAAAATGTCAAGACCATAAATATTTTAAATTACACCAATCTTAAGTGTATAATTACTTTCATTTTGTAAATATGATACTCAACGCCAGACCAAACTTCATACCAAGCGTTTATTTATTCTTACAAACCTTTATTTTCTAATTTTACATATTCACATACCTACACACAGACAGGCGACACGTATATTAAAAGGATAACAGTATATTTGTCCAAATACCTACCACCATATATCACAGCAGTTGTGTGCGAAAGACGCCGCGCTACGTAGTATAGTGCGCTGTCACGTGACACAACTGTTGTGATATTACTTTATCAGCTAGAGTTACCGCTCGCCCGGCACCCAAAGGGCTCCAGGAGGAACATAGTGGGTGTTAGTCAGTAACAGTCTGACACTCCCTCCCGCTGCACCCACAGCGGGCGGGGTCATTTGATGGTGGTCAGACGTTGGTTGTGAGTCGTGGTAAGTGATTTATGGCAACGGTATTAGCAAAGACATTTGATGCATTTAGATTTGCAACGACTCTTTAGATATCTAAGAGTAAAAAAACAACTTTCTCTAATGAAGCTTCAGTTAATTCATAAAATAACCTGGTAAAGTGCGAGTTGGACTCATACATTGTCAAAATTAATAAGAAATGTGTGTCGGAATCGCACACAGTGGGTTTCGTAGTAGTACCTACTAAAAATACTGAAAAAATCTTGTGAACAGTCAATAATTATATGTCAACGGCAACAACCATAAAGAAGTGGGATTTCTTTTGCGAATATACCTATGAATAGTATGACATAATCTTTTGATTGCGTAGACTTGATGGATAAGGGGCTGTGCAAACGTAGACACGTTTGTTACCGACACGGCAGACCGGACACGTTTTGATCGTCACGAGTATGTGTAAAATAGCAAGCAGACACAAATAATGTTTACTTATCAGACTGATGATTGATGATATTAGACTAATTCGATAGAAATCCATATTTTGACAGGCCTGTTGTGGTCAAGTGGTTAGTGGCCCTGACTGCTTATACCAGAGGTCGTGGGTTCGATTCCCACCCAGGACAAATGTTTGTGTGATGAGCACGATAATTTATTCTGTGTCTGGCTGTAATTTATCCATAATATGTATGCATTTAGAAGTATACATATAAATATGTTTATCAGTTGTCTAGTACCACAAGCTCTGCTTAGTTTTGAGGCTAGATGGCGTTGTGTGAAAGTCGTGGAATATTATATTTATCGTGTGAACTTTGCCATAATTTCTTCACAAACTCAAGGGACTGCAGATATCAATATTTGTAATTTAGAAAACTTAATCCGAGGCCGAATATAAATAGTTTCCGTTTGACATTGAAAAGGACGAATTGGCACTCAAGAAATACATACAGTACAGTCAGCATCAGAAGTCGGTTCACATTCCGATTTACGCAGTGTCAGTACTTTTTAGTGATGTAGGTTTAGTTTACTATTAAGATCATTAGAGCATGCGCGAGCGATCCCGTGGCTGTCCCGCTGGCCTAGGTAGTAAAAGGGGCCCAGGGTGTTTTTAGTCGGTGGAAGTCCGACATATCCCCACGTAATGCCCTCGGCGTGGGTTGAATTCATTAGCATTTCACCCCAGAAACCAAAAAAAAATAGGTATCAAGATAATTATGTTAGCACAATAGCAACTTATTGAGTTTGATTATGTGTATTTTTTAAACCTGATTGTGTTACGTACTTCTAAGGGTCTACCACCATCACCTAAAGTTCAATTTTACAGTAGTGCGAGATAGCATACTATACAGCGTAGAGCGGCGTCTTTCTCACACAACTGCTGTAATATTACTGTAAAAGGTGGTGGAAGGCCTTCTGTTGCTGACCGTACAAGTGACATAAGATATTGTTATCTAACTGTTGCGCAATTCTGCCGCCGCCCGTGACCGCGGTCAATGCAAATATTGCCGAATGTCAATGGATATATTATGTTAACTTGTGTCACATCGCAATATACATAAGTAGGTGTGGTATAACCATATTTAAATTATCAATTAGCGAACGCATTGTTTCCGTAACATAATTACTTCAAAATCAAGATTTTTCGTCAATTTCGTTATATTTTTTTTTGAAATAGAAAACGTGCATTCGGTAATGGCGCCCCACCGTGGGGCAGCTCACAAGCGTGGTGATCAATGCTCGTTCTCTGTATGAGAGGCCTGCAGTGGGACAGTTACAGGCTGGTGTTATTAACAGCTTCGGTAATGGCGCCCCACCGTGGGGCAGCTCACAAGCGTGGTGATCAATGCTCGTTCTCTGTATGAGAGGCCTGCAGTGGGACAGTTACAGGCTGGTGTTATTAACAGCTTCGGTAATGGCGCCCCACCGTGGGGCAGCTCACAAGCGTGGTGATCAATGCTCGTTCTCTGTATGAGAGGCCTGCAGTGGGACAGTTACAGGCTGGTGTTATTAACAGCTTCGGTAATGGCGCCCCACCGTGGGGCAGCTCACAAGCGTGGTGATCAATGCTCGTTCTCTGTATGAGAGGCCTGCAGTGGGACAGTTACAGGCTGGTGTTATTAACAGCTTCGGTAATGGCGCCCCACCGTGGGGCAGCTCACAAGCGTGGTGATCAATGCTCGTTCTCTGTACGAGAGGCCTGCAGTGGGACAGTTACAGGCTGGTGTTATTAACAGCTTCGGTAATGGCGCCCCACCGTGGGGCAGCTCACAAGCGTGGTGATCAATGCTCGTTCTCTGTATGAGAGGCCTGCAGTGGGACAGTTACAGGCTGGTGTTATTAACAGCTTCGGTAATGGCGCCCCACCGTGGGGCAGTACATACGCGCGGTCACGATTTCGTTCACCTTTTCTGGAAAAGCCTTCACATATCCATATTTACTTTGCAGAAGACACCAGAGTGACAGCGCCTCTATCCTCTAAGCAGTAAGGTCGAATTTAGTGAGTTATTATTATGTAATGCGTATTGAAAGAATATTAATGAACTTTTCCTTATGGTTGAGACGGAAAGGTGTCGTTGGTACGATTTTCCTTAAAGTTTAGGTGTACAATTTAATACAAGCATAAGTAGTTCCAGTACTCAAACAAAAACTAGACATTAATACGAAAATTATCTACCGAAGTCGTATGAATTCATATTTTTATCATATCCAGAGTCAGTCTCTCAATTAACGCAACGTATTGAATCAATCCAACGGTCGTTCACCAGACATCTAGCGTACATTAGTCCTGGAATCAGTGCCAGATGCCCTTACAATGATAGACTATCACACTTCAAGATGAAAACCCTCCAATGGAGGCGACAAATGTTGGATTTGCTTTTTCTTCATAAAGTCGTAAAGGACTCTGCTCAATTTGATGGTTGCTTAGATCGCATAGGGATATCTGTTCCAAGGCTGAATGCCAGGAGAAAATGTCAGTCCTTCTTTAGTGTCCCCGGATCTAGAACAAATTTGGGATCACGTGCCCCTGACGTTAATCTAACCAGATTAACGTCCACATACAACCAGTTTTGGCGAATGTATGATTTGGATATTTATCATGACCGTTCCAATCTTTTCCGATCCAAAATAATGCAACATTGTGAATAATGTATAATAATAATAATTTAATTATCTTTTGTTAATTATTGTTAATTTTATTTTTATTAGAATTTTTGTGTTTTATGTTATTTTTAAATTTCACTTACAGTTCCTATTAGACTTAAGTACAAAATATTGTTAATTGCATTTTATTTATATTCTTTCTGTGTCAATATTGTGAATGTGGTGCATGTCTATAATTGGCATAAGCACAAGACTTTGTGTCTTTATCTTGTATTTTATGAATGTTGGTGTTTATTCTGTTGACATGCCTTAATAATAATAAATAAATAAATAAAATTAAGACGAATCTTCCAACATCCCTAGACAAAAATCCTATAGCCCTATAGTTTCCTCTAACGAGCATGCCAAAAAATAAATACATTCAATCTACCAAAAAACCTAGTCCACTTTACGACACAGTATCAATTACAAATGATTAATTAATCAAACTTAATTAACTCGTAAAACAAGCGTAACTAAACCTTTAGCATTTCGGACAAACGTACCGATATCTATTATTATGTTCTAAGACCAATGACAAATGAAGTAGCATTAATTATTTGAACATCTTAATAAATATATAAAGGATGTGACTCCAAGGACAAGATGGCGCAGACTGACAATTAATCAATTAATATCTACTGCGCTTCAGTAAAAGGTGTAAAATGATTGTTTTCGTTTTCAACCCGCAGCTATATTTGTTTATGGAGTTTCTTGCCGGTTCTTCTCCATAAGAATGACATTTTGGAACCGCGCAACTAGAGTCAGTAACGTTTTGAAAGTGTCTGAGAAGGCCTACTCGAAATAAAATAGCACACCTAAGAATGTTTCAAGGGTGTGTCGTTCAGAGGCGTATAACTTCAATTCTGACCCCAAGTTGTACCTACACCAATGTTGTCGATAAGAAGAACAGAGTTTAACCAACTTTAAAAATAGGTTGATGTTTATCATCGGAATATTTCTCCGCTCCTCATGTCACCGTCCTTTAAAACTGATGACTCAGATCTACACAAAAGTCACGCAAATACTTGGAAAAATTACTTCTAATGTATGCACGTGAACTACGTATCCACTTCGTTACACGGAAGTGTAGTATTAGTTAAAGTAACAACAAATGCTGTGAGTACAATCTATTAGCACTGTGTGAGGACGGCACGTGATGGCGAAATCCTACCAATATTATATACGCGACAGTTTGTAAGTATGGATGGATGTTTGCTACTCTTCCACAATTAAATGGCTGGAGAATTTTGGTATGGAGTTAGCTGACACCCTGATTTAACACACGCTACTTTTTAACCGGCTGCGAAAGAAGGGGGTAATGTTTTTGAAGCAAAATATTTGCATGTTACATTCTTTACTAAGTTAACATGCGAGATGACGTCACATAGAAACGTGTGGAAGAAGAAGACATACTGCGCCGACCCCAAATAATAATTGGGAGAAGGGCAGGGGAATGTTGACATTCTTAAAGTGTTCTGAACTATATAAATATTTTAGACCTACATTTGTACCTACAACACAACACATTTGAAGCGATAGCCGATATCGCTCAGACGAAGCCGCGGGAAACAGCTAGTAACAAATAAGACTCAATGTGACGTAATAGGTACGGAGGGCACCTTGAGACCAGAGAGACGAGACAATGTTGATGACAATAGAAAACGAATAGAACCCTGCAAATGTACGGGAATGACATTCCTGTTGGACGCGTGACGTGACTGTGACTTGTCAGTTCAGTACATTGAAGCGTTCAGTGTTAGCGTGAGGAGACATAACTTGTGTGCAAGCCAAGATCAGCTGCCAGGCCAAGAAGCCGTTCTTATGAGAGGTGAGGTATGTTGTATAGATGTCTATACACTTATAACTTGATACGTAGTTAAGCAAGACTAAGACCAAACAGAATTGCACAGAGCATGCGCGAACGATCCTAAGACTGGCTTAAGCAGTAGAATAGGTCCAGGGTGTTTTTAATTACTTTAAACTTTCGCGACTTGTACTCATATTTTAGAAGATAAACGGGACTTATTCGCGATATAATTCGATACTTCTTTTTTCCCGACATTTCGATCGAGTTGCACCGACCGTGGTCACGGGTGGACTGATGATGGTGGTGGACGAGTGGATCATCAATGGGGTGTTTTTAGTCGGTGCGAATTCGACATACCCATACACCCTGTGCTTACGATCATATATTGAGAATATTTCACCACAAACAAAAAATCAACAACATAAAACCATCCTATATTGTCCGATGGCTCAGTAAAAGCCTTCTCTCATACTCAGATTTGACGGCCACGTTTCGCTTGCGCAAAAACTACACCTACTCATTTTTTCCTGTCATCAACAAATATTGACAAACTCATACAAAACGCACTGACGTTTGGGAGTGGAGATCTGACGTCACGGCTTCGCAAATATTATGGCAAAAGAGTCGTCACTTGAAGACATTAAAAGCCATTATTATTATTTATTTGTAGCCAAAGAAAACACGTGTATTGACATGCATCGTTTTATGTATGTTTATGGCAGATTATTAAAATGTTTATTATTTTCTGCGCCGCCTTTATTGCAACTAATGTACTTAATGTCTGGGAACTGCGATTTACTTGATAATGAAGATGCTTGCATTTCTATCTAAAGCTATCTTCTTTTGACTGGCCTGTTGGTCTAGTGGTTAGTGGCCCTGACTGCTATACTGGAGGTCGTGGGTTCGATTCCCACCCAGGACAAATGTTTGTGTGATGAGCACGAGCATTAGTCCTGTGTCTGGGTGTGATTTATCTGTAGTATGTATCTATTTAGAAGTAAGTATGTTTATCGGTCGTCTAGTACTCATAATACAAGCTCTGCTTAGTTTGAGACTAGATGGCGTTGTGTGAAAAGTCGTGGAAAATGTATTATCATTTAGTTAGTACTGATCATTCCGTTTGCTCTCTTTACAACTGACAAACCTTTTTTAAAAACCTTAAAAACCCTTGTAAGAAAAAACATTGTTTATATTTTTTATTTCATCTTCGCATTTTACAGAAACATCACATTTGATGAGTCCAACATTTATTTTAGATGATAAATATGCATAACCCATAAAATATACATTAAATACAAGTTTCGGCGTACCTACGGCGGAGTAGACTTCCAGTCAAACCGGATACTTATGGAGCCAGCCTCCCTTCTCCAATGACATCTCACGTGTAACCATGGTTACAAATCATTTTAACGATAAAGGGACGAGTTTCTGTCACGTGAATCAAGGAAAACATTTGGTACCGCCATGGGTACATTTGAGCAGTATGAAATATTTTTAAAGTAGAGTCAAATTGGTTTCAAGTAAGTAAAAGGGCGTAAGAGGGTCTGGACAATGTTCCTTCAAATGTACGGGAATGACATTCCTGTTGGCCGCGTGACGTGACTGTGACTTGTCAGTTCAGTACATTGGAGCGTTCAGCGTTAGCGTGAGGAGACATGTGACTTGTCTGCAGGCTAGACTAAATGCGATAATAGCATAAATGCGAAATTTTCTGAGTATGGATGGGTATTTGTTACTCATTCACGCTTAAACAGTTAAACCAATTTAGATGACATTTGCAATTAGCTGATACCCTGGAATAACACAAGGGTAATGTTTTGCAGCTGTAACCGATATCCACGCGGGCGGAACCGCGGGAAAAAGTTAGTATAAAATAAGAAGACTAGATATCATAACACTGAATGGCATCATTTTATCCTTTGTAGCGGGTATTCATAAATTATTCTGATATGCGATGCGGACTAGGTGTGGCATGAGAACATCGTTCCGCAGACGATGTCACACTTATTGTCATGACACTAAGTCCGTGGAAAAACATATATTGATGGGTAAAGTGGAGAAGAAAAGACGAAGGGGTCGTGTTCCTGTAAGATGGTGTGACCAAACACAATCCTATCTGCAACTCCATCTGCACGAAGCTATACACACTGCTGTTGATAGGAGCATCTGGAGGAATCTGTCCCGACCTCAATGCTGACAGAAACTAATGATGGTCACGATCCCCAGTCTATGGGGAAACGACTTTGACTGACTGATAGTCCGTGTTTCGGAAGGCACGTAAAAATGTGGGTCCTGCGCCTGATCTCTCTCCGGTCGTGTCGGATTGCCGTCAGTTGTCAGTCTTACTAGGGGACATTGTGTTACCCAGTAACATGGGTTGTGGAGGTCAGATAGACAGTCGCTCTGTGACATACGGTGTTCAGCTGTCGGTGAGACTGAGAGCCGACACCAACATAGCTTGTGAAAGAGCTACATAGCTAAATGTAAGTTGAAATTGTCTTACTATTGTACTTTTAATGGCGTTGATTTTATAATCCTGTCTTACACTCAAAAATGATCTTAAAATGAGTCATTAACAATTGCTTAAAAGAGCCAAAAAACAAACTTGAAACAAGTCATTATTTTAGCAACAATGACATTGAATATAATTCGCCACCGCCCACCGCGGGACTCGAACTCGTAACCTCGTGAATATGTAACAAGGTCGGCAACCTTTGCCACGAGAAACTTGAAGCTCTTATCAATACAAATAAATAAAAGTCATCGACGAATTAAGCTTTTGAAATTCTTGTTTGTTCCGGGTCGTCTTTCAATGGTGGGAGTAATATTTATTATAATGACTCCGGACCGATTTCGGCCACAGCGGCTAGTGTTACTATGACACCAGCCAACTACGCAAGATATGTTACAGTGCACAAGCATGTGCTAACACATGTGCACTCTCTGTTTTTAGTCTCATAGCCCTAAGGGACGGCAATCCGACACGACCGGAGAGCGATCAGGCGCAGGACACACATTTTTACGTGTTTTCCGAAACACGGAAGCTGTGTTATTTTATTCCTTAACCGCACACAACATTCGAAAAGTCGGTGCACCCCGTGGGGATCGAACTCAAGACCTTTGACTTGGCAGTCTTATGGTTTTACCATTAGGCTGTCACAGCACACAAGGAGTGATATTTATTTAACCAACTACAAAATAGAAGGAGGTTTTCAATTCGACTGAATATACATACTTTAAATATAAATATTTCTCAACATTCACACAACGCCATCTAGTCTCAAGTTAAGCATACTTAGTAGCTTGTGTTATGAGTACTAGACAACCGATAAACATACATTTCTAAATAAAATTCATATTCAAGGCAGAAAATGACCGTGCTCATTACACAAACATTTGTCCTGGGTGGGAATCGAACCCACGACCAGTATAGCAGTCAGGGTCACTAACCACTAGACCAACAGGCGTGTCACACAAGGCACGTGTTAGGCCCCATGTTTTCTCACGTGTTCAAAATGTGGGTACAACCGACAAAAGCTCGTCGGTTCACATTATTGGACGCCTATTATAATACAAATTACTTATTTTGTATATATTATAAATTTCATTTGACATTTTGGTGAGCATTTTGAATATTTTTTGTGTAAACTGGATATGTAACGGTATTTTTCATTTTAAAGTGAAATTTGTACAGTTATAAGTTGATATATGTAGACGGGACTCTGGGACAGCTACCTGTGCTGCGAGCAATTGTGGGCGATACTAATCATTAAAAAGTACTAGCTGTTGCCAACGACTTCGTTCGCGAAAAAAAATATAGGGGTGAAAAATAGATGTTGGCCGATTTTCAGACCTACTGAATGCATATAAGAAACTTACGGACAAAAGACTAACTTATGGAGTTTCTTGCCGGTTCTTCTCCATAAGAATGACATTTTGGAACCGCGCAACTAGAGTCAGTAACGTTTTGAAAGTACCTGAAAAGGGCTACTCGAAATAAAAATCTTTTGATTTTTGATATACAAAATTTCAAGAGAATCGGTCCAGCCGTTTCGGAGGAGTACGGTAACTAACATTGTGACACGAGAATTTTGTATATTAGATATAGACAAATTGTTAATATGCGGTGGGGGAGGGTCTCTCTATTATGGCTTTACACAGCTATCTTGAAAGGTCTGTCAAACATTCAAGTGTTTGAGTCTCGTTTGGTGACATTGACTGCACGGATACCCTCATGGTATAGGTCACCACGCCAATTACCACTGTGCGCGACGTGTCGCGGGCTCGATCCCCGCGTAAGACAAGAATTTTTGCGATTTACAAATGCTTGTTCTGAGTTTGTGTGTATTTGTTTGTAAGAACTCGTAAGCTTGCTATTGAAGTCTTGCTAATACCTTCGCTTTTGCAGTAAGCAGTATTTTCTTAGATATTATGATGATTATAAAATTACTTGTTCACATGTAGTATAGCGCGCGCCTGTCCTTATAATAATTACATTTCACATTTATATTACACGCATACTAAAAAAAAAAGCAAAATAAAAAATAAAATAATCTTGTACTACATTGTATATTTCATAAATTTAAATAAAAAAAATACACATACACACATATTATTATACATTAATATTTTATTTATTTTTAAATGCCATCTAAAATCCACTTAAACTATTTTTACAAAGAAAAAAATAAATAAAAATAAAAAATCTATCTACTTACAGAGAATAAATTATTATTTCTATATTTCTTTTTATATTCTAATAAAATATTAATTAAAAACTATTAAATATACAACAAATCCACTTATTTGAGAAAATATTGTGCGACTCAAGAAAAAAGACTAAAAATTATTTTACACACAATTATTTAAAGTTTATTGACGTTGGCAGCACTTGTCAAGATTTTTTGGCAAAATTCATTTTTGCTGCTGGCAATTATTTTTCTCTTGCATTTGAAATAATACAATACAATTATTTTAAAATTTGTCTTATCTATCCTACTACGAAAAATAAAAGATTTGACTAATTTATTGGTTGGGGATTCCCCTTGAGCTAATAGTTGCCAGCACAAAAAAACTCATGCTTGTCGAGTGTTGCCAGCAGTCAATTCTATCGTCTTTCACACAAATAGACTAACACAAACCTTACTATAGTGTAGCAGACAATGTCGGCCACTAAAAGTTGATAAAAAATCTTAAAGTGTAAAAGAAAAGAAATATGTTACATTTACATATATACAATCCTAGTTTTTGTATAAACAGTGGTATATACAAATTAGTTAAACGTTGATGACCATTATTTATAAGGCTCTTTGTACACGAGGTAACAAGCCCCTGTACCAGACAACTTTATTCTTTCATAGACGTCAGGCCTGTTGGTCTAGTGGTTAGTGACCCTGACTGCTAAGCCGGAAGTCGTGGGTTCAATTCCCATCCAGGACAAATGTTTGTGTGATGAGCACAATCATTTGTTCTGTGTCTGGGTGTAATTTATGTATAATATGTATACATTTAGAAATATATAAGTATGTTTATGAGCTGTCTGATTACCATAACACAAGCTCTGCTTAGCTTGGGATCAGATGGCCGTGTGTGGATATTGTCCCAATATATAGAGACTAAAGCCGTGGTGTATCAGAGCCTTGTTACCCCGTGTACAAAGGGCTTTAAACGTCCAACCATTAAATAACACGATTGGCCGAGCATTCTCCATTCGTCTATAAAACAATGATCTAGAAAAAGTGCGTAAAAACAAACTTTATAAAATATTTAGTTCACTTGTGCATTATATTTAGCTTTTGTATGGAGTGAGCAAACCCTTAATATTAACACAGTATATACTATAACAAGTATGTTGAAAAAATCTTCGCATATTATTATAAATGTTTTTGATACGTCAGTTCGTGTCTTGCAGTGAAAATACAGTAATTTACACTGAAAATCTTACTAATATTATAAACGCAAAAGTTTGTGAGTATGAATGAATGTTTGTTACTCTTTCAAGTTTAAACTGTGGGATCAAATTTGATGAGTATTGGTATGGAGTTAGTTGAAACTCTGGATTAACACAAAGGCTTTAGCTGTCTACTTCAGAGCGAGATAATGGTTTTTGCAGCTATAACTAACATTCAGGTGGGCGAAGTCGCGGGCTAAGTATTTGTACAATAATTGCCGTATAACTTAAATATGACGTTATAGCATTATTTAATTTTGGTTTTAAACTAAAAAGATAACTATATTGACACGTCTTTCAACCGATTTTGATAGAACTTGCTGAAAGCTTAAAACTCTTAAAAGAACATATCTTGTCGCTTAAAAACATTCTTTATAATTTTGTTTCGTCTCAATAGCTTTACCATAATAACCTTTGTAATATCATATAAAGTATCTTAAGTTACTTGAAAAATCCTCCTCACGGTGTCTCAAAGTAAGTCTGTTGCAGTTATGGAAATGAGACAGTGCACTACAGGCGTAGAATGGCGTCTCTTTTCCACATTTGCAATAACATTTCTTTAAGAGGAGGTGGTATATCCCGCTAGTTATTATTTATAGAAAATGACACATTTATTCATAAACCTTAGGAAGGTTTTTACTTTTCTGTTAATTATAAAAGTAAATATTATGATTTATTCACGGAAGTAGTGTGGGTAGGTAAAGTCTTATGGTTAGAGTCAATAGCGTGACGCGCGTTGCTTGGGTACTCACACTTGGGATAACGAGGCGCGTGTGTTTGTGTATAAGTTAATGTAATAATAAAACATAATATAAGTGTCTTGTGGGGTTTTTTTGTAGCGACTAATACTAAGTTATTTAATTCTTGTATCGCAAGGTTTTTTATTTATAAATCATGTGCATAAAGACTTAATATGATAAGTTTTCACAAAATGTGTTGTTTTCAAATAAAGTGTGTAAAATAAAATATTATATTTATTTGAATTTATAGAGTTTCTGATCGTAAACACTAGAGGTCAGTACCATCATCGCTTTTCAACTTCCAAATTCTATCTAAATCCGTTCTGCAGTTTTTACATGAAAGAGTAACAAATAACAGTAAAACAGTATCAATTCTCACATATTACATAGACATTTATAATATTTTTATGAACTGTAAATCCATAACAAAATGCGACCTTACCCCATTGCAATAAAGATCATTATAAGTGATGCGAATTTGACAGACTGTATATTTAACTCAATATATCTATGCAGTCAATTTAATAACATTTCTTTTAACAGTGTCTTAGACAAGTGAAATTACTACATAACTGGCATTTTCCATACATTTGAATATTTAAACCAACTGTGTTTATACTTGAGATATTTAGTGAGAGATATATTTAAAGAACCAATAGAATCACTCCCTCAAAGGCAGTCTCTGTAAGTATATATGGCTGTTTAAAAATTACATATCTAGAAGAATCACAGCATAATACCGCATTATACCAAAACGGTGGAGGCGCAACAGAGAGCAATTTAATATAAACCTTACTACTTTGACATACATGTCCGTGTGGTGTCCGGATATAAAGAATAGCACCACCCCATATCCTCCACTGGGTGTCGTAAAAGGCGACTAATGGACCTTAAGACCCAGTGCACTGTAACAAGCACCTTGGTTCACCCGAATGGTGGCGGGTAAACAACCAACAATCGCATTCCCAAAGAGGGTTAGTGTCAGGCAGGCGGCCGACTATAAAACCATAGCCAAAACTTTAAGCAACACGTCTGGAAGACGTGTTGCGCCGACCCCAAATAATAATAATTGGGATAAGGGCAGGGGAATGATGATGACTACTTTGACATACAGTTGATATAAGAATTGTCTTCAATCGCTCAGCGCTGGCAGCAAGTTTACTGTGAGTCCCGAGCTACTAAGCATAGCTTTATGACTATTAGAGTATTGACTATTAAGCGAATATGTATTGGAAATACAATATATTCCAAAACACACGCTTGCTCTCGTCAGTTGAGTTTGTTTCGACGTTTCTTCTCAGGTAGCCAGTTAGGAAATGTCGATTCTAGCGAGCTTATATTTTTAAAGAAATGACATGTAAGAGAGATAAAATTGATCTTATTTGCAGAGTAAACGATTTGAATTTGAGTTGACTTAGGTTAAAAATGTAGCATGACACCTGCAGTAATATCACTTAACCATTTTTTTTTCTGTTTAGAATAGTTTCTGTTCAATAACGACATATTCTTATCTAAATAAGATATAGGTTACAGACTGCTCACTCCACACACCCACTAGTCAGTCCCATTCCGGGCTATAACGGCAGACAAGCCTGCTCGTACAAACACAACACTTTGTGTATAAGTTCATACTGCTCCGAGTTCTGCACCATCCCACCTCGGTTCAAACGCATGTTACACACAATGCCTAACACATCCACCTTATGCTCTATCGTCAGCTGCTTGATACCATTCAGTATAGCTAGCAAACACCCCGTCCGGCCAATACCAGCAGAACAATGAACTATAGTAGGGGGAGACAACGATTCTACAGTAAAGTCTAAAGGTGTAGACACACTTACAGTCACTTCACACGGAGCACGCTGTTCTAAAGGTGGAAACACAAACTTGGAGTCCTGTTTCGGTGTTTCACATTTACACAAGTCTTCTGTCAACTCACTATGATCACTGAAATCGTGTACACTGTCTTTTAAAACGTCTAAACTTAGGTTGAGTAGTGCGTTCACATCCTTAGGGCACTTGTGGTCGGCCCAGTTGTGGAACCAATAGTGGTACGCTGTCACTTCACTATCACTGACACTTAGTTTATAGTTCACATCGAGTTTTCGAATAGTGTAGCCGGCTTTCTTGATCATCCCGCAGTTCTTGATGATGAAGACATCATCTTCATCTGGGTTTTCTGGGTTGGTGATGAGCATTTCTTCACCTAGGTCTTGTGGGAAGTACTTTTCGCACTTCTGTCTGTTGTTTTCTATGAAGTTGGTGAGCATGACTATCTTCTGCACGGGTTGGGCGTGGGCGTGGGCGTGGGGCTGGGCGTGGGCGTGGGGCTGGGCGTGGCGCGCGGTGTTCTGGTGCACCATCAGCCAGAAGTCGTGGATGGTGTTCTGCAGCGGGCCCTGCGTCGCTATGTACGTGTTGCGAGTGTATTCATGCCCCTGGAATTAGTACAAGTATAAGTTAGTGTTATTAATATAAAACTATTTGTGAAATGGTTCATTATAGTTCTGTATTTTTAGTTTAAATGATCACAAGTGTACACTATCAAAAGCCTTACTCTTTACTAAAGAAATTGAGAAATGCAATGTGAAATAGCATGTGAGAAAATGTGTTGATCATTTCTTGGTCTCTCGGAAAGTCTTCGCCCAGCAGTAGGGCAAACATAGACCGTATAAGTGTTAAAAATATAAAGATAATATCTTTAATTCTCTTTTTTTACATCAATCTTTCTTTAAATCAATAGTAATTCTTTTGCCACAATATCCCCCGCAATCATTCAATTAGCTAACTGCAGCCCACAGCTGGGCATAGACCTCTCCCAATTTCCCTCTATTCTAAATTAATTTTATCAACAACTAGTTAGGACGCGAGCAATAGTTCAAAGCGGCGCAAGATAGGAATCGTGGAAAGACTTGGGGGAGGCTTTTGCCCAGCAGTGGGTCACTATAGGCTAGGAAAGAAAGTCTACTAGTTTAGTCAAAAGAATATGCTCACCTTAATAAAATTGGCATTAATATACCCCTCAGCGGAGCCAGGCGCGTCCAACATAAACCTCGAATGTTCATTCGGGAGAATAGTCTTATACCTATTCTTGGGATGCGACCCGGACACTATAGGCTTCTCCTGAAAATTCGTAGGCATATCCCAAAATTCCTGGTGAAGATTCCTTAACAACATTTTCTGGTATTCAGAGCAACGTTGTGATGGCACAGGATCAGGTATCATCATTTGTGGATTATCTTTCGAAAAGTCTTCGAGCCGACTTGCACAGCAACAGTTCTGCCCTTCGCCTAGACTATGACATTTGACTTTAGAGTAGCCATTTTGGAAAACGTCGTTCAAATCTCTTAGCTGTTGTCGCGTTAGTACACTGGACGCGTTTTGTAGGTGTTGCATATTCGCTAGGTATAGTCTAAAGTCTTCGGACGTTGATTGTGGACTTAACGGCTTAGTCGTGATGTTTCGAACGAATCCCTGTTGGAAATTAGGGTCCTCTTGTCTGCCAAAAGCGTATATTATCTCGTTTTCTTGATCCCCACACACGTATGTCAGATTTTGTGTGTATTCTTGTTCCGTAGTAAACGATGATGACCACAAGTTGTCGTGGGATCCGAAACCAACGCCTTTGTCCGTCGACCTTAACCTCGTGCGATTTTTATAGGATTTAGGAATCAGATTTTCCGTACTCAAAGACTTCCTATGTTTATCACGATGCGGTAAGTCTTTTAAATTGGGATCTATTAAAGTCTCATCAATTTCCAAATCTCGTGGTTCCTGCGGTTGTATATTCAAAGTTAGAGAAGTATTAGAACTCCTTCTTTCGAGAATTCCCTTCCTTGGTTCGGTAGTCGGGTTATCAATGCTATGGTTACTGTTATACCTGCTCAGGTTACACGTTGAACCGTTTAGGTTATAGTTAGAGACAGATAAACCTCGGTTAACTGATAACTGTGGGTTTGACGTGTTAATGTTGAGAGTTAGAGATGTGTTTGAACTTCTGCGTTCGAGTAAACCTTTTTTCTGACCAGGTTTAGCATCTTTATTTAAAGAAGTATTGCTTGAATGCCTGCTGAGGTTATTTGAAGATAGTATATTCAGAGTAAGACTGTTGTTCGAGCCTCTTCGTTGTAAAAGACAGTTTTTAGTAATCTCTCCCGATACGTTAGTATTTGAAGAGCAAATAACACGAGTTGTAGGCGTCAAATGCTCTGTATTTATCAAAGAAGTATTAGAATCTCGTCTTTCCAACGACAGTTTTTTTCTACTATCGGAATTTAGGCTAAAATTCGATACACTAGTTCTGACTGTCGTTAAATTATGGCAGGACGCGCCGGAACTGTTGAGCGAGCAATTCGAACTCTGCAAGCTATGTGTACTGAGCATAAGACTTTGGTTAGAATTCCTTCTATGCAATTTCTTTGACATTTTCTCATCCTCCGCACTCGGTTCAAAATCATCAGACGGAACACCTTCCGGGAGGGTTTTCAAATTAGTACTGGACACACTAAGATTCTGCTTATAGTTCAGTAAATTCGAACCAAGCGTTTGACTTGCATCATGGTAACTCCTATTATCAGCTCCACTTATATTAATTTCTGGTGTATTTTCGAAGTCAGCCATGTTTTCGTCAAAGGAGCCCATCGTTCGGGACCCCATGCGAGAAGTGCCTGGTTGGTATAACATGAGTGTAGCGTGGTTTTCTCTTAAGTAAATCCCACTGTCTTGGCCCTTCATATACAGACGTCGTTGTTCAGCGTTTGACTGTATCGAATTGTACCCTAGTTTGGCTCCAGCGAAATCATGTTTACTGTTCTTTTGAGCTAGGATTCTTTTCAACTGCCTTTTTGGAGTATTTGGCATCGATACGGAATTCTGAGGCACTTCTAGTGTTTTCTTCTGTGGCAGCGATAGATTGACCGTTTCAGAGGAATCTAGTGACGTAGCTTTGACCTTCAAAGTCGGAGTTTTAACCTTCTTTTCTTCACAATCTGTGTACAGTTTCTCGAATTCTTGAAGTTCCTTTTCCAGTTCGCTGTCTCGTTTCGTTAAATCTATTCTTAGATTTCGTAGATTCTTGCCTTTTTTCTTGGTTTGTGTTTCAGCTGGGGTTGTCGCCCCTTCTTCGGTCGTGACGGTGATTTCGAATTCCTTGGGAGAAAACCTCGGCATGTCTAAGAAGGATTGCGTGTCTGAGCTTTGTCTAAGACACTTCTTTTGCTTGATATCAGGGGATTTCGGTTCTTCCTCCGGCGGTTTATCTTTCTCCTCCTCAAATTTGAACATCGGCCGTTCATTGGTCGGGGTCTTTTGATACCGGTCCATACTCTCACAAGAAGTACTTGTGTCCTGATTTTTGTAAGCTTCGTTCATTTGATCTTTGAGTTGTTTCGCTATCGGTAGCCCTAGATTCTGTTCGATGATTTTCGCGTTATCTGAGTCTAAAGATATGGACTTCAGTCGTTGTCTCCTCGCCTGCGCAGTGTTCGAGGGACTTGGGTTTTCTGTAGCTTCCTCGAGGACTTTGGGTTCGATTTCTAGGGTATCCATTTTGATGCAGCAGTCGATTACATCTTCGCCTTTCTTCGTTTCAGTTTCCTTATTGTCCTCGCACTTACTGATGTTGAGTTCTATAGTCTTATAGTTGGTGTCACAGCTGTTATGCCGCCTGTATCTCCTGACCTCTTTATCAGCCGGTGGTGTGAACCTCTCCCGTTCAATTGAGTTCCTTCCTCCATATTTCTTCGGTCTTGGAGTTTCTCTGTCTTCTTCTAAACAGGACTGTTCGAATGTGAAATAGTTTTCTTTGTTATAGCTGTGCACTTTGGGACTCGGGCGGTTTAATACTCTGGGGGAGCAAGGCTTTTCGGCTATCCCGTTTCGGTTGAGATGGTCGCCTAGCGCTCGTGGGGATTGCGGTACTTCCGCAGCGTCACGCGGCGTTTCCGGGAAGAATTTGGGAGACCGAACAGTGTCATAATACACAGACTTAGGAGACGGCTCGGCGAAGAACATTGGAGAAACTGTTTCAGGGGGAGTAAAGAAGCGCGGAGACGCCATCGTTTCTGCTAAGAGTTTCGGAGAAAAGTCGAATTTCGGGACTGAAGATTTTTCTTTTGCTGAACTGCATTCTAGCACCCTCGGGGAGTTCTGCATCTCCAGTCGTTCCTGCTGGCCTTCAAGGTGCGGGCTCTCGTTCACACTGCACATGTTGAGGCGGGTGCTCACCGACCGGAACCGCCGCAGGTTGCTGGGACTCGCGTCCTCTCCCTCTTGCGGTGTCCTCTCGCTCATAACGCTGAGCTTCTCCACCGCCTCGCTGTCGAACCCGAACACCTCTTTATCCTTATCAGACTTAGCGGACAATAAAAACGGGGATTTATCGTCTTTCTCAAGTGAAGGTGACCGAGTGGCGCTGAACTTCTTGGCGCGAGATTCCTGCGTTAGATCAGCGCCGAGGTCTGTGTTAGATATCTGTGCGAGTGGCCGGGGGATGTTAGAGTACTTGTAGTCGAGGCGTTTGTTGAGCCACTGGTCCGGCAGCGCGAGTTTGGGGAGTGCGGGAAGAGGTGCGGGGTCCGCGGGCCCGGGGTTACTGACGATGACGATCTGCGGGGGCTCGGGGGGCTCCGCGGGGGGGTCGGGGGGCGTGTCCCCGGGGGGCGCCTGCGCGAGGGCGAGGCGCGCGCGGCGCGGGGCGGGGGGGCGCGGGGCGAGGGGCGGGAGGCGCGGGGCGAGGGGCGGGGGGCGCGGGGGCGCGGCCCAGCGGCACGCGCCGCGCCAGCACCAGCCGCGGGACCGAGCCGCGGACTATTTGCACCTGGAATACACAACACTTCTATTAAATTGATTGTATTATAGAGAGATTATAGACTGCACGGATAGCCGAGTAATATAGGGCACCACGCCCGCGTAGGACAAGATTTTTTTGCGTTCCACAGATGCTTGTTTTGAATCTGGGTGTCTCTATGTATGTTAATTGAATGTCTGTGCAGCTCCCCGCGAAACAAGGGTTAAATTCCTTATTGCGGGAGTCGTTGACATTATTCTTACTTAATATCTACAAATACTTCTATTAAGTTTACATACTCTTCAAGCAGGAACTTTAAATAAGGGCCACTTAGGCTCCACTCAACTTACGATTATCCATAATATGGTCGAAGATATTTTTGACTGAATTTCACTTTATGTTATGTTTGGTCACATAGTATATCTTTAGTATGTAATATAACGTGTGTATTGTGTTGTACTAACCGTGAGCGGCGGGTGCGGGCTCGGGTGCTTGCGGCGGCGGCGGCAGCGCGCGGCTAGGAGCAGCAGCAGCGCGGCCGCCGCCAGCGCGCCGCACCACCAGCCCGCCTGCGCGCCCCACATGCCACGCTCACATCTGTAACGGACGATATGACACTGTACATACGGCATCTATATGGAAGGAGAATTAAAGTTGAGCCTTCTATGTATAGCTTGGGAAATAAACAGGGCAAAAAATATCATTCTAATCAATCAGCCCTACAAGTTTATCGTCCTAATCAGGACTATAAGTTAAACTATAAATAGATCTAGGAGAAGATTTCGGGATGAACTCGACTATTTTTTAAATAGTAGAACTATATTTTTGATTAGATTTGATTCAATAACAGGGACAGGGTTCGATTCCCACCCACGACAAATGTTTGTCACGATAATTTGTTCTCTGTCTGTCTGGGTGTAATTTATCTATGTACAAATTTTGAAATATGTAACTAAGATGATCAATGTTTAGCACTTATAACACAAGTTGCTATCGTATACTTAATTTAATACTAGATGGCGTTGCATGAATGTTTTGAAATATTATTATTATTGTAACAAAACATATACACGTAGTTATGATTAAACAGCGTTCAAACCAAAAATAAATTACATTAAAAAAATGCCCTTACAAGGAACATAACTTTCGAACCAATAAATTGATTACCACAACATACATTATAACTCGAGTAATTCGACATTAAAGAGTGCTGGTGCGCTATATTTATCTCGTCAACAAGCGGCCATTGAGCGTCACACTTAAGGGCTGCATTGCCAAGTGTCATATAACTATATGACATATTAGAGTATCATAAACGTCAACAGTTCATCAAAAGAAATGCCTCGCATACTAGCATCAGTATGTAAGGCCTTTTATACAAGAGGCAATGCAAGTGTCCAGTTCCGACTTTCGATATACACGAACTAATGTTTGTAAATAAAGATCTTGTACACGAAGCACACGACGTTTAACTTATTTCCGCTATATTTTGGTTATAACAGAAAAAAAAAAAAACAAAAATCAAAATGTTATTGTTTCCAGTATGCCTTTTACAGGCACTTTTAAAACGTTATTTACTCTAATTGGGCAAAATCAATCCTACTAATATCATAAACGCAAAAGTTTGTAGATATAGATGAATGGAAGTTTTTTATTATTTCACGCTCAAACGGTTGAAGCTATTTTGATGAAATTTAGATTAAGTTGACACCCTGGATTTACACATTTATACATAGACTACTTTTTAACCGGCTGCGTTTGACGGGGCTATCTTTGCAGTTATAACAAACATTCGCCTGACAGACCTTTTGGTCTAGTGGTAAGTGGCCCTGACTGCCAAACTGGAAGGCGTCACCAGTAGGTTCGATTCCCACCCAGGACAAATGTTTGTATGATGAGAATGATCAATTTGTTCTGTGTCTGGGTGTAACGAATCTTTAATATGACCGTAATTAGACATAAATAAGTATTGTTATCAGTTGTCTAGTACTCATAACACAGTTTACTCTTGTATTTTTAACTTGAGACTAGATGGCGTTGTGGGAATATTGAGGAAAATTTATTAGCGCGGGTGAGGTTGCGGACAACAATTCGTTTTGATATAACTTAGTATATTATTATGTACACATCATGCCCTTTAATTCCTTACGCCAGTTAGGCTTACAACAAACCTTCGATATCAATAAAATAGGTACAAAGAACAAAGATTAAGATAACACAACACAAATATTGTGAAATTAACGAACAAACAACTTACGTTAAATTATCCTCAATGATTATTATATACACATCCATTTGCACTAAAAAACTATTTAAGATTCTAAAACAACTGCACTAAGACACTACTTCACTAACGCACTACTGCACTACACTACTTAGTTCACTTATAACTTTAATATTATTTCACAATAGTAAGAAACGATGCACTCATTACATTAGTCATCCCTTGTAAAAAGGGTGAATGGGTGGAATCATGACGATTAACTGAATACCTCATGTGGAAAGTCGGTTAAAACCGGAAGGTTCACGCAATGTTACATCACATTAGAATAGGAAACGAATAGAACACTTCAAATGTACGGGAATGACATGCCTGTTGGACGCGTGACGTGACTGTGACTTGTCAATTCTTGTTGAGGTATTCGTCAGCGTTAGCGTGAGGAGACATATAACTTGTCTTTAAGCACAGAATCTTTAGGTAACACTATGGAAATACGTTTTTATTTTAACCAAACGTTTCGTCAGTCGCCGAATATGAACGAGCTTTACGCCACAGTATAAATACATACAGTATTTTAACTAACCCGTTTCTAAAAAACAAATGCCTACAGCCGCGCGGTACGTAACAGCGATAAGGCTGCCAACCTACAGCATTTCAATTACATCAACAACACACCGTCCGTTCGTCACTGCGACACGCTCGCGACTATATCATGCCACGATCCGATACTACAGGCATAACTCGCGTTGCGCCCGTTTGTTTGAAGACTTATTACTGTATATTATTATACTATGGTTATTTCATTGTATTCTCATACAAATATTTTAATACGTCCACTGCTAACCTACAGTACGTTGTACTATGTCTAGTGGCTGTTAAAGAATAGTAGATAACCGCATTATACTCTATATGTCATTGGAATAACAAACAAATAAGATAAATAGAACAACTACAGTTACGGAGTCGCCCCCGTCATGGTATGATACGGTCTGTTTTCAGCGTCATCGGACAATGACGTCATAAATCCCACTCATACTTTAGGCTTTATCTAAGTAGATTTTAGTTATTACGAAAGAAAAATTGAATAACGACTATTAAAAATTGAAGTGCACGGATAGCCGAGTGGTATAGGTCACCACGCCAATTACTGTACTATACACTGTACGCGACGTGTCGCGGGTTCGATCCCCGCGTAGGACGAGAATTTGTGCGATCTACAAAGGTTTGTTCTGAGTCTGGGTGTCTTTGTGCATGTGAATTGAATGTCTGTGAAGCTCCCCGCGATATAAGGACTAAACTCTTTAGTGCGGGAGTCATTAAAAAAAAATCCCACGACTTTTTCAACGCCATCTAGTTTCAAACTAAGCAGAGCTTGTATTAACATACATACATACATAAACGTCACGCCTCTTTCCCTTGGGGGTAGGCAGAGATCACATCTTTCCATTTGCTACGATCCTGGCATACCACTTGGCTTGTATTAAGAGTACTAGATATACTTCTAAATACATAGTATACATAATTTAATAATAATGAGTCCTGGTACCAGTCAACTACACGGGATATGTTATAGTGAACAATCGTGTGCTAACATAAGTGCACTCTCTGTTTCTTTACTCTCATAGCCCGATGGGACGGCAATCCGACACGACCGGAGAGAGATCAGGCGCAGGACGCACATTTTTACGTGCCTTCCGAAACACGGACGCTGTAATATTTATTTCTAAAACGCACACGACATTCGAAAAGTCAGTGCGCGTCGTGGGGATCGAAATCGAGACCTTTGACTTAGCAATCCTGCGGTCTTATTACTAGGCTATCTATCACAGCAGATTAATTATTACATGACATATTTTAGCTATTTCACGGATCAGTTTTTTTTTATTTTGTAGCAGTATTCAGTTCGTCAGCTATCAGTGATGTTCTGTTTATGCTGTTTCGGATACGCTGACGGGTATAAAATTACTGTTTGTTTCGGATAAATACGGTTAAATATATTACATTTTTATGGAGTTTTAGAAATATACAGATACAATCACAGGTCGGGCTACCATTTTTTAACGACCGCTAAGAATCTGTCACAACGTGTTTATTTAAAACTCCATCCATATCCGAAAATATCCGAAACTTTTTATTTCGGATATGCTATAGTTTCGGTTACGGTCCTTACTATACTTACTTGCCAGCATCGGGTTCAAACCTGCAACTTTGCGCTCAGCCCTATTCAAATCCGTTCATCGAACTGCTAAGCCACTAAAAACAAGGTTTCTGTGAAACATATTAGAATTTCTAGTTACTTTCAACGTTTGTCACTCGCTTGCAATACTCGCTAACTGAATTCTAGTAATTACTTGAGAAAACGACGGATGATAAATGAAGTTTCATACATATACTTTACGTTGTTTAAGACTTAAATTTTTAGAGATCCGTACCTTGCAAACGGTAGGCTAAAGCGAAAATAAGGCATTTTTCTAGATTTTTTTTCTAACTTAAAGTCCTAAGTAAAACAAAAGTATCCGAAAATTGAGAAGTAGTTTTGTGACATTAAATTCGATATGTGCGATTCCAAACTTACATTTGCAGTTGAAAACTCGGCTATACCATACATCGACATACAATCACACATTTTATCAACTGCAAAATCAACTTTGTTTTCTATAAACGTTACATTTTACAAACTTATATGGAACCCTGCGTTGTAATTCAGATTTGCGAATATGTTTATCATAATCTTTGTTTCAACAACAAAGGTTTGAAATAAATATGATCGCATCGCAAAAGCTGCCGTGTCATGGCTCGCTCAGCAACAACTCGTGTTACACCGTGATACCGTAATAGTGATAGTGCTATTATCTCGATACTCAAATTGCTACATAATATAACTAGCCTTTTCCCACGACTCCACCCGCTATAGTTTTTTTTTAACTTTAATGACTTCAACCCACGTCGCCGCGTCGTGGGCACGTCGTGGGGATATGTCGGACTCACACCGACTAAAAACACCCCGGAACCTTCTATTGCCACAGCCAGATTCGCGAGATCGCTAGGGCATGTTCTGCGTGACAAAGCTATAACTACAAGTATATTACCAAGCTCCGACGTAGTCGGTTAAAAATATTTGCCTATGTGTTATATCCAGGGTGTTAGCTAACTTCATAGAGACAGACAGACAGACAGACAGACAGACAGCGGAGGCTTAGTAATAGAGTTCCGTTTTACGCATTGGGTACGGAACCCTAAAAAATTATAAATACAGCTCTTTCGCACGAATTCACTTGCGTGGATACCACAAAACATCACACCCCGCTGACGCAGTCAGTTAAAAAGTATCTAATGTGTTAATCCAGGGTGTCAGTGTGAACGTCATACTAAATTTCATCAAGATAGCTCTAGCTGTCACGTCTAGACCTTGAGCAAAATGTCGTCCTAATCCTTTGTCATTATCAATATCAATCAGAATGATCATTCCCCTGCTCTTATCCCAATTATTACTTGGTGTCAGCGCAGCATGTCTTCTTCTTCCACACGTTCCTATCTGATGTCATCTCGCAAGTCACGTCTCTCATTGTCAAGAGACAAATTAAATAGACTACTTTACAAGTTTACTTAGCTGAGGTAAATTTTATCATGTCGACATAAACCGTTCAACAAGTGTATGAAGAGATTTGAACTCTCGGTCATTGACCTCGTCAGTTTAATGCGTTTAGTCAGTAGTCGCGAGTTTGAGTTCTGTTTGAGGTTCGGACAGAAACAAAAAGAAAACTATTGGAATAAATACTTTTGTATAATAAATAAAAAGGTATTCAATGTTTTCTGTTTGTAATAACAAAACCGTAGATCTTAATACTCGTACAATTCATTTATAATACCTACATTTGAGACAGCCAAAGTCTACGCTCAAACAATCTACCTAGATGTGACGTAAGAAAAATCATTTTCTTATCATTCAGTCTGTCTTTCACTGAACTAAGTACAATGAAACTTATCAATGACGAAGTGATAAGAAAGCATTGTTGTAATGTAATAACTACAAAAATAAAACAATGATCGATGACATCATAATTAATGAGTTTATCTTACTTCATCATGAGTCTCGGTATTTAATCAATGAAAGGTAATTAGTGCAGGTGTTATCAGATCCTTTGGACTTGACGTCATGAGGCAAGGGTCGAACCTGGTAATCCCCGTAGACAAATGATGTTGAAATTTTACCAATGATTGCTAACAGACAAGCAACATTTCTAAAAGTTTCGATTATGGTCAAAATAGCCGTCTTTTTAGGGTTTCATACCTAAAAGGTAAAACGGAACCCTATTACTAAACCTCCACTGTCTGTCTGTCTTCAGGCTGTATCTCATAAACCATGATAGCTAGAATGCTGAAATTTTCACAAATGATGTATTTCCGTTGCCGCTATAACAACAAATACTTATATGTAGATGATAGTACGGAACCCGAGTGCGCGAGTTTCGACTCGCACTTGGCTGTTTTTTTTTCTCTTTTTCTAGCCTTTAGTGTCCCACAGGTGGGCAAAGGTAACCCCAAAGTCTTTCCACAATTCCCTGTCTTCCGCCTATTCGAACTAGTCCTCGCGGTTTATTTTGTTTTTACCCAACAAAAATTTTAATGTGTCCGATATCGTTAAAATTATTACATCACTGCTATTTTACACTTTTTGTGGTTAAAAGTGTTTTTATCCTTCCTCGTTTTAACACTCGTAAATACAAACGGTTAGTATACGTATCTGAACGATACTATATAAGACGAGCCTGTCGGTCTAGTGGTTAGTGGCCCTGACTGCTATACCAGAGGTCGTCGTCGGGTGCGATTCCCACCCAGGACAAATGTTTGTGTGATGAGCACGATCGTTTATTCTTTGTCTGGGTGTATTTTTTATTTATCTATAATATGTATGTATTTAGAAGTATATAAGTATGTTTATCAGTTGTCTAGTACTTATAATACAAGCTCTGCTTAGTTTGACACTAGATGGCGTTGTGTGAAAGTCGTGGAATATTATTATACTCATCATCCCTTTTACCTATAACATGCCATTTCTCAACTATGACCGCTTAAAGAAAGAGAGAGAGAGAGACTACACACTGAGAAGGAGAAAGGCTGTACTGGGGGTCTTACTGGCTAAAACCAACAGGATACTTCTCTTTTCTCTACAGTCAGGGGGCAAACAACACTGCGGGATGTTCGTAAGAGTTACCGCGACCCTGGCACTCAAAGGGCTCCAGGAGGAACATAGTGATTTTAGGCAGATGAGAACGAAGAAATAGTTTTAGCCGGTAAGAGTCTGGCACACCCCCTCGTCAACACCATGACGAGGGCAGTCCATGAGGATTTCCACTGGGATACAAAAAAAAAATGAGGAACATAGTGCGTTTTAGTCAGTAAAGGTCTGACACCCCTCCCGCTGCGCCCACAGCGGGCGGGGTCATCTGATGATTTCCCATAAAAAAGGAGGGCAAACGACGACAAAAGCAAACTACCCCGAAAAGGAACAACAATGCTGCATTAACGTCTCTTAATCTCTATCTATAGTAGTCTATCCAGCAAAGCAAAGACTTTGTATTAAAATAAAAAAAAATCAAAATCCTACCTAAGTACCAAAGATTTATGGTTTATAATAGTAGTTTTACATTTTCAAAGTACCATCATCATTCCCCTGCCCTTATCCCAGTTTTACTTGGGGTCGGCGCAACACGTCTTTTAGACATGTTGCTTAAAGTTTTTGGCTATGGTTTTATAGTCGGCCGCCTGCCTGACACTAACCCTCTTTGGGAATGCGATTGTTGGTTGTTTACCCGCCACCATTCGGGTGACTCAAGGTGCTTGGTACAGTGCACTGGGTCTTAAGGTCCATTAGTCGCCTTTTACGACACCCAGTGGAGGATATGGGGTGGTGCTATTCTTTATATCCGGACGCCACACTACATTTTCAAAGTACCATGGCAAGATTATTTACTTTTATTTACATTAATAATAGGTTTGAACAATTATTATAAACCTAAAGTTAAGGAGCGTAAAGTATTGTAATAAAAAGTCTTGT
Organism: Chrysodeixis includens; assembly: GCA_941860345.1. Lineage (NCBI taxonomy): Eukaryota > Metazoa > Arthropoda > Insecta > Lepidoptera > Noctuidae > Chrysodeixis > Chrysodeixis includens. Next base: position 897,411 of record OW796110.1, on the reverse strand, counting down.
TGTATTTATTATTACTTTGATTGAAAGCACTACTGTGACACAATATAATTGCTTATTTATTTATTTAACTAGAAATAAGACTCTTTTTTATAGTCATATAAAAAAAATACTTATACAACCACAATTTTCAATACACTCCGAGTTTGGATTTCAAAATTACCCACAACAAACATTTGTATGAAATTGTATTGCACCATACGAATGACAAATACCACTTAACTGACTCATACACATACTTCTGTAGGTAAGAAGCCCATGTCACACTATGTCATTAAGGAAAATGGGGGGAACGGTTTAAACGGGTAAAGTTACTTGCACGTCATGAGTAAGCTATTTCATAATTGTGTTATCACAGCTTACTAATATGAATAAAAATGATTTTTGTTGTAGGTTTCCTCTATATGTAGTAATCGGATTGTGATAAATGTTTTATTTAGGGTATTCTAGTAAACTGCGATGTTTTTGGGGAAGCAATAATATAATAACTATATGGCCAATTTTATAATACTTTAAGGTAGAGATATAATAAAAAAAAGAAAAAAACCTTGTACACTGGTTTTTAACAAATTTATACTATTTTTACAGCACACAAACTGCGTGTTACACAAAAATCTCTTTACTTCTTATTACACTTTTATAAATAGACAAAAATATATATTATGTTACATATTATAATATATTTTTTATTTTTTTTATTATTATTATCAGTCAAACTGTTTGACCCAGCCACAAAGCGCACATTTTATACTGTACTTATTATTATTAAAAATATTTTTTTCTATTTCATAGTATTTTAATTTTGTCCCTGGACTTGGAGGGGCCTATTGCCATCTCTTAAAGTAATATTACTGCAAGTCTAAAAGTGAGATACCTACCTAGAGAACACCTACATAGAGAAGAATATTATCTCTCTTCCGCACCAGTAATTATATTACTTTAAATGTTTTGTCAGACTCTCCGACTAACAAAAAAAACTTTTCTTTTACATACATACATAAACGTCACGCCTCTTTCCCTTGGGGGTAGGCAGAGATCACATCTTTCTATTTGCTACAATCCTGGCATACCACTTTAGCTTCATCCACACTCATCAGTTGCTTCATACACACTCGTTGGTTTAGGGTACTCTTGACCTGACCCTTTTCTTTTTTACTATTCAAATAAATAAAACCATCGCACATACACTAACAAGTAATAAATCTGCGACAGGTGAAAATAATAATTACTTCACACTTTACATTGTTATTGGAGCACAATCAATGCAATATGATGTGAGAATTATTTTTAGACACTGACTTAATGTACCGCGGGATAAATGTGCTGATATTTATACCTTAATAGGTTTATAGGCCTATGTATAGTTATATTTTAGAGTAGTTGAGCAGTTTCAAATGTGTTTTACGAGGACGTTTGGATGGCAATGTAAAGATATATAAACTATAGCTTACTCAGATGTTATAGTTATAAGTACAAAAGTAAATTAATTCCATCATGTTAAGATTTTATAAACCTAAATAAAAATTACAATATGAGATATAATCATCATTATCCTGTCCTTATACCATTTTTCTTGGGGTGGGCCTACAGGGTCCACATTTTGATCAATCAACTATGTATGTACCTACGTAGAACAAAGTGGATTGCAGTAAGTACTGAGTATTGATTAATAGAACAAGTACTAACAATTTTGTTTTAGAACCTATTCCTAAGATTTTGTGTTTAAACAATTAGCATTAATATGGTGCCATATTACTGTGATAAGTATCTATTATTTGTAAACACGGTAACTGAGCAATTAAGGAAACAAAGCCGTAGTACATCAGTATTCTTAAATATATTGGCTTCTATCTGTTACTTATGTTGGCATGGCTTAATTTAGTTACCAAGAGTAAAATGGCTAGTTTTTTACTAAGAAAGGTGGATTATACTTCCCCTACCAATCATTGTTATTATTATAGAGAACAACATAAATGTATAGAAGAATTCAGTGGGTAAGTATGGATGGTAGAACTGCCTTTTAAAAGTTGTAAGGAATTTATAACTTTAAGTCTGATATTCTTTGTATCTTTGTTATTGTCCAATTTATAAACATTAATTAGTTTAACTGAATTCAAAGTGTTTTAAACAGTTTTTACGTCTCTTAATAATCACTCTGAAACATTAATATTAGTAGCATCAAGAACTTTTCAGGATTTTATAAGTTAATACATCCTAGTACCCTCAATTAGCCGTAGATTAACATAGATAACATATCTATGATGTTATTATCATCGAATATAAACTATTTTGGATGTATTTCAAGCTTTTATGTACGCGAGTGTGACACAAACAAAATAATCTCGGTCTATTTATGGGGAATGACATCTTCCTCACACAGACGAAAAAAACCACGAAATATACGTTTGTATGATATTTTATCGCTGTTTTTGCATTACGACCTCGTTCTACACGCTGTATCAAGGCTGGGGCACAGTCTGACGACTAAACACTGCGTTTCCGGACACCAGAACCTTCATAATATTCAACGAGGTTTTAAATACAACTTTTAAGGACCCCCGGCAAGTTTTGATAGTTGAAGCAAATATTAATGGAATAGTAACACTAAAAGATGTTTGAATATATGTTTTAGCGCGTAATACAAAGGTTTTAAAGCTAAACATAACATAAAAATACATACTGTGCATCTATTCTGCAGGAAGATCTACACTCTTATTTCCGTCAGCATAAGATTTTACTCCTCAAATTCACTTCCACACACTGTCCTGCGAGCACTGAAACACAACACTTGCACTGAAATGCACTTTTTTACAATTCCAGTAATATTTTACACGTTTTTACGATAATCTCTCGCCCTTAGAGTTTTGACATTACGTGAATCGGCCATTTTTCTTTCTGGGGACAACAAAAGCGGGGAGTGTTACCAGTGTATAAGTCGCGATCTCCTCAGATTATTAGTCATCAGATAAAGAATTGTTATTTATACACACTTTGTCATTAACTATGATGAGCGTAAATTCGTGTTTCAGACTGATCATGACATGACTCAAAATATTAAAAGAGAAAAGGCCACTTTTATTGGGTTAATACAAGTGTCTGATAGATATAAACCTCTTTACATTGTCACTTCTGAAGTAATTATCGTTAAAAATTCACGAGTGTAAATTTTACCACACAAACAAGCAATATCGGAATAATTTATCAAGTGGAGGCATTGTCACGGAGCGTAGTCTGGTTTTCCATTCAGCGGCTGTATTGCACATGCGCATTTAGCGACCCGGCCTCGATCTAGGCCACTGGGGCATCGACTGGCCCTACAACCGCGCTCCTAGGTCAGCCCATGCAAACGTATGTACTTATCTACTATCTAGGTCGCAGGGCGGTGGACTACATTTGCTGAACACATTAAACAATCATTTGCTATCGTAGCCAACGTCAACAAGTGATATATATTAATAAGAATATCGAAAATAAGCACACTTATGACTTTATGAGTGCATTTCATACTTTGACTCCTCAAATGTTGCAATAACTTAGTTTTAGTAGCGATTAGTGTTGACTTTGGTAACCTAGCAACGATTAGTCATGCTCGGTGCAATATGTTATTGGCTACACCCCGCGAGGCACCGGTAATTAGCTGTAAAGCCGGGCAGGGCCGGGGCGGGTAGCTCGGTAGCACAGGTGAATGCATCGGATCAATATATTGTAACGACTCACGCTACACCGCCCCAGTACAGCTTACTATGTAGGTCTCATTGATAACTTGTATTTTAACTTTAAATTAAAGCAGTATTTAACTTAATAAGACTTGATTTAAACGTAACATGTTACTGTTTATTTGTATGTATCTGCCCCAAACAAAAATACTTTTGTTCTTTCTTTATTGGCGTGTAGGCTTGAATATTGAATTATGGTTTATTCTTTTTGCAAATTGGGACGATATTTTTGTTAATGGAGTAGTTTTAGGCACTTAGACTCAGTGACCCACGTTACTGGTTTTCCCGTACGGAGTTAAAATTGCGACCGTTATCGTCCTTACCTTACAAGATATAGGCTACTTACAAAATCGGTGTGAAAGATTATTATAGGTGATAAACAATTTGCACCTTGAAATGATGTTGGCTACATGCTTTATGTAAGTACCCACTAACTGCAATAACCCATGCTCTACGCAGTATTGAGCGTCTTGATTAAATACTATCGTCATTAGGACAGAACTACATTGAAATGATGATGATGATGATTTACTTAGATACCTATATGAACGATTATCTACACTACTACATAAACTATATTACATTGGATAAGAATAAGAATCGGAAAATAAAAATTCATAAAAACAAAATATTATGATTTTTAATGCACATTTTTGTAACAATAATTAGGCACATTTATTAAATATTAGACCAATGCTGTTGCTCATTTGTAATTTATCCTTACTTATATTTAATTTTAATATACCTAGATATATGCAACAAGAAGCCTTTGTCTGTAACTGAAGCGTAAGGCGCTGACCTGATTACTTGAATGAATCGCAGACGGCAGATACTCTGCAGATACAGCTTAAAGATATATATAATATTATTATGTTACTTTGTATGTTGAGAAGTAAGTAAAATAAATGTGTTTTTTATTAAAAAAAACATGATCACAATTGATGGGTACACGACTCTGTCGATTACATTTGAAAAAAGTCTTAATGTTAACAATCTTAATAGTAAACTTAATCATAAAATAATACGTAATTATTCCCGAAAGTTATTTTCTTAATCTATTAATATAGGAAGCACCCGAACTAGGTTTTATTTGAACCTGTGTTTCACAAATAGAATTTACGCGACGGGGCCTCGATCAGTTTCTAGTATTAAAATATTCCATATTTGATGCCACTCAACTGTTAATACCTAACTAGTTAGTGTTTTAAGATAACATTAAGTGCCGATACTTAACCTACATAATAGACCAAAGATGTTGTACACCTTGTATTTAAATCCATTATTTTAATACTAGCTTTTTAGTGCGGTTTCCACCGTATAGAAGTCAGTTATAGCTGCAAAATCATTACCCATTTTTACGCAGTTGGTTATAAAACAAACAACAACGCATGTGTTTTAATCTATATGTCAGCTAATTCCATACCAAACTTCACCAATATCTGTTGAGCCGTTTATGCGTCAAGAGGTACTTACTAAACATACTTTCGCCTTATCATCAATTCATCATCATCATTTCCCTGCCCTTATCCCAATTTTTACTTGGGGTCGGCGCAGCATGTCTTCTTCTTCATGCCTTATAATGTAGTATTAGTAGGAATAAATATTTTCAAGTTTATTTTTAGGGTTCCGTATCCAAAGGGTAAAACAGAACCCTATTACTAAGTCTCCGCTGCTTGTCTGTCTGTCTCCAGGCTGTATCTCATAAACCGTGATAGCTAGAATGCAGAACTGAAGCTTGCTGCTATAACAAAAAATATTGAGGGGGTCCAGCAAATGTAATTTTCTAATATAGATGATAGTACGGAACCTTTCGTGCGTGAGTCCAACTCGCACTTGGCCGTTTTTTTGCTTATTTGAGACATATTCCCATAAAAATCAAATGATAATTAGATAACAATCGTTTGATATCGGCGTTTATTTTAATGATCTAATTAATTAAGTATTTAGCCTTCGTTTGTTTGCCAAGTATGCCTGTCTTTTGACACCCGCCTCTAGTGTTTGTCATGAGACATCCAAATTAAATGAGTCCGTGAATTTCGGGGAAAATTCTCCCACTATTTTCTTAGAAAGATATGAATTTCGGGGAAAATTCTCCCACTATTTTGTTGTAGGTTTTTTTAAGAAATATTAGGTGGACTATGAATCAGACGTCTGGATTAGGGTAGGTGTAGACTTGAACAACCTACGCTATGAATGAATAAAGAGCGGTGGCGGAGAGGAAAGGGTGACGTTTATGTACTGAAATGATGACAATAGCTTGATAGAGATGTTTCTAAGACAATTCTGCTGGATAATTTAAACTTTGACAGTTGTTTTAATCAAATATGTAGCAATTAAATTTAATAAGATGGGCCAGTTGGTCTAATGGTTAGTAGCTCTGACTGCTATACCAAGGTCGTGGGTTCGATTCCTACCCAAGACAAATATTTGTGTGATAAGCACGATTTTTTGTTCTGTGTCTGGGTGTAATTTGTCTATATTTTGTATTTATTTTATTAGTTAAATACCCAATTCTAATAAAGGTCAAAATTAAAATACCCATTTTGTTAATCTCTTAAAAAACAGTACCTCTATTACCGAATGATTTGTTATAGCTTGTAAGGCTCCTCTGCGTACCCTTACTGCCAGTGCCCATTCTTATTTAAGGCATTAGAACAATTTTAGTTCTATAATGTGTAATTAACTTCTTTAGCGCAATTAAGTATTTTATTAAACACCTACCTTATCTTGATCTTGGATTCGGCGTCCTTATTACGTATTTTGTAAAAGCATTGCTACAATTATAAAAATGTCTATAAATAGCGAAATTTCGGCTCCTGTCCAATTGTTAATTTGTTGTATAACGAATCAAATTAAAGAATTGAAACATAAGGTTGTCTGTAAGAGATCGCTCTTAGCGATAAGACCGCCCATTGTGGCACCATATAACTTTTACGTTTGTCAAATCTGTTTCTCATGTGGTGTGCAATAAAGGATATTCTATCTGTCTATTTAATATATTTTTTTTTTACAAGTTATTCCGCTGTGCCCTGTGGTATTTTCCTTATCCTATTTTCATCAAATATCGCAACCTATTAATATCTGTAGTTAAATAGAGCCTCGCAAAAGGCGCTGGCTTACCTGCCCCGCGACATAAATAGCGCGAGCGGCGCGGAGCCGGCCGCGGTGCACGCAATCAATACTGCCTGACCTGTGTTACTACGTATGTGCAGTCTTTGGAAACTCGGACACATGTTACTACTTACTTAAACAGAGGGAGTATCGCCTCTTGTGGTAGTAGGTATTAGCGAGCCGCCCCAACTTCACACGAGTGTATTTAAGTAATGCTGATGTATTATATCTACATAAACTTTTTTTATTGATATAGTGTTTTGAGAGGACTTAAAACATTTAGAGGAACAGCATCAAAATTCATTGCATAGTTTTGAAGATCTAAGCATACAGACAGATAGCAAAAATCTTTTTTTTAAATGCTACGAGTATGTAGTGATTATTGCAGTTGAGAAAAAGACTTCGTATTATGCGCTATCTCGCTTTATCCAGTTCAAGAATATAATATAAATTTAAGAGGTGGTGGCGGTGGTAGGCGCCCAAATATACGTTCAGTTTAATTAGTCTGAGCGCAGGTTTTGACTGCTACCCCGGACTATAAGCAACTTTCCTCGGCTTCACCCGCGTGTCGGTTATAACTGTAAAACCTCCTTTTAAGCAGTCGGGTAAACTTAAACATTCAACAGCAATTAGTTTTTTTTGATAAATATGCAATTTTATGCTATTTTTTTTTACTAATATTCAATTTGTGAATGAATTGATCGGAATTTCGCCAATACTTAAGCAATTGTATTTGTGTATTAGATTATGTAGGAGCGTTAATATTGTGCAAGTTGTGATACGAGTACATTGCAGACTTGGGCGGAGACTACTGTATCATTATTGAACGATCACCGACGGTAATGTTCTGTAACTAGATCAAGGACGATATTTTCCGCTAAACTGACCTGTTGGTCTAGTGGTTAGTGGCCCTGATTGCTATATCGGAGATCGTAAGTTCGATCCCCACCCAGGACATATGTTGTGTGATGAGCGCAATCATTTGTCTAGGTGTAATTTATCTGTAATGTGTATTTAGAAGTACATAAGTATGTTCATCAGTTGACTGATACTCATAATACAAGCTCTACTTAATTTGAGACTAGATGGCGTTGTCAGAAATACGTGAAAAAATATCAAATGACGACTAACGCCAAGAATGCTATTTTTGTTCCATATATTTAATATGGTTACGGATAATGTATTATTTTGGATATCCGTAAGTTGTCGAGGTACACTGGTCTTAGTTACTTACCCCGCATCTTCACAACGTGTTCATTCATAAGTTGTTCTACTGGCGACAATTGCCGATCGAGCTACAAGAATCTATTGTCACGCGGCCGAAATCGGAACTAATGCCGTCGTATATGAAAACCCATCACTTTTGACAGACAGTTGAGTTGATGCTTGCTGCGAATGCACACCAACGCCCTCATGTTAATGTCATCCACGTGATGAAAGGTCCTTGTAGCTGTATACGTCGTAGAATATAGAAGTTCCATTTCATTTGGAGGACAGTTTGTAGGACTGTCTTACAAAGAAAAAACAGTTTTCCAGCGCTGTGAACGCTGTCTCTGAGGGTATTTTTAATATCACCTGCCCTTATCCCATTTTACTTGGGGTCGGTGCAACACGTTTTTCTCTCCCATTCTCCTCTATCAGACGTCACAGAATCATTTACTCCTTTTTCATTCATATCATTCTATATACAATCCATCCATCTTTTCTTTGGCCTTCCCCTTCCTCTCCGTCCATCAACATTCATACTCATCCCTCCTCATCACATGCCCACACCAAGACAGCCGATATCCAGTATCGCAGAGGGTAGTATTGCAATAAAACAAGTGCACATATATATGAATCGCTATCCATTTAATATAATATGTACAGTCTATTCACAGTGGTCGTCGCTTACAGCTAGCAGCGCCCCGCGGCGACGCCTCGCGTTATACCAATGTTAGGCCATTTACACACGCTCGTCTTTGTCTACTTATCATAACTTGTAACAGTCGGCAGGTGAGTAGGGGCCTTTACATCAAACATTCTTTTAACTACAAGATTTTTGTGAAATTTGTACTATTTTTACACACATAATTGTGTTTTAACTAAATATTTTTTCAAATAACTCAAAAATCACAAAAATTTACATTGGACAGTGTTACAAATACAATTTTCTATACAATATACTCTATACATAGCGCGCCCCACTGACCTGCCCGACGTCACGACATATATATCTAGTACTATGTACAGTAACATATAATATACAGCGTATAACTCATCGCTCTGGCGCGCGGATCTTGGCGAGGGAGGACGGGCGAACGATATATACTATCATACAAGAAATCAAATAAACTAAAGATGCATTACTTTTTGTAATATTATACAATGTTCAGAGGAATTTGTAGGTCTTATGAAATACTGCTTCTATACTAAATGAACTAAATTCGTTAAGTTAGTAATAGTTTATTTCGAAAAAAATACTTAATCTTAATCTGATGATAATTTAGTAAGGATAAAGCAAATTGATAATTTCCTTACATGAACTACCTTACCCAATCATTATCTGATCAAAATTTGTATTAGGAGGACTATTCTTCCAAAATCGACTATTACTTATCTTTAGAAAAATACCCATTGTCACACAGACGCAGTCTTTCAATTAAAATTAGGTCTATCATCTCATAAAGTAATAACACTGCACTGATATTTTTATAGTAACTTTCATGAGTATGATTCATACTTAAACAACTCCATTTGAGAACAAAACTAGTCGGGCTATGCTGAGTCATCATCATCATCTTTCTGCCCTTATCCATTTTACTTGGGGTCGGCGCAACACGTCTATTTCTTCCATTCTCCCCCATCAGACGTCACACTATCATTTACTCCTTTATCATTTAAATATTGCAGTAATATTACCCCCCTCCCTTTATTCAAGAAATTCCACTATATTTCTACTTGTATGACGTAGTGTTACCATTAGCCCGTCCTCTTACATAAATATTGTCAAGTCGCTCACTACTAAAGGCTGTAGTAAGCAACAGTTTTAACGCCTACCCTCTTTTAAAGTAATATTCCTTCTTAAATTAAATGATATTACTTTAAGAGAAGGTTAGGTTCTTGAGGCACGTATAACCACTACTTTATAATTTATTTTAATACAAATGTATTGGTTGATATGCGATGCTGTGATCACTGACACCTTGTTTAAAATACAACAAGAAACTTAAATAAAATAATATTAAATACTTTAAAAGCTTTTTAATTATTATTATTGCTCAGAAAAAAGACGTTTCAACAAATTTTCTCTAGAACAAAGTGCTTTTAAAACTTTTTCATATCATTTATTCAAGTTACTTGCTAATATAAAGCCTTGCATACACGAGGTCACAATTAACCCATACCTTTTACCTTACGTAACTCTATGAGTGTGTATGGCTTTAGTTACAGACTTGTGTGGCCTCGTGTATGAGTAGCCTTATTTCCTAAGGTGTCAGTATACACAGCGTCACTCGAAGCACCATGTCTCGTGAGGGTTTGCGCGACTCAGCGTCTTACATCTAACATATTTAAGTTATTGTTTTCCACTTAACACTATCTGTACACTTTCATTAAATTTTCACTAAAACATAATCTCTATTATTTATAATAATCACTGTTTTCTTCAAGGTTTTAACAATATTGACCGGTCGATGTGTGAAACTCCACTCAAACGCTACTTAACTTTGAAATTTATGCAAGTGTCAATATATCTTTCCTTACATTGCACCTTTAAATGGAAGATAGAATGACACTTGCAACTTTAAGTGACGTTTAAGTGCCCACTTATAATCTCTTGCTTCATCTATTAATTGTAAAAAAAAACTAAAGTTTGTATCACATCACACATTGACCGGTCACTTCGCGTAATATCCACACTAAAAATAACATTGTATATAATAATATTCTCGAATACTATGGCAACACTTTAGGAAGTTATTGTTGTTAACAGTTTCAAAAACGTAATAATATGATCTAGGAGCATTTCATACAAATTTTATATTCACTAATATTTATATTTTATTTATTTATATCATTTATTTACAAAAAACCTGTAGACCGATCCTAATAGCAACATCTAAAAAAAAAACCGTCAAAATCATACAATTTTTCCACACACACTTGTGATGAATAGAGAGAAATAGAGTTGAATGAACTACATTAAAGTACCTAAGAATTAAGAAAACACCTTGTCTATATGGGAAGAGGCCTGTGCCCAGCAGTGGAACATTTATACACTGGTATTATTATGTTGAACTTATTGTAATAATTTTATACATAAAATTCCCGTGTCACAATGTTAGTTACCGTACTCCTCCGAAACGGCTGGACTGATTCTCTTGAAATTTTGTATAAGTATTCAGTAGGTCTGAGAATCGGCTACTATTTTTCATCCCTATTATTTTAACAACAGCTAATATTAATTTATATTAGTATTAGGCCCGGTATACAGGTTTCAGCCATCACATACACGTCACAACGGTCACGCAACAATATTTACACATAAATGCAATTTGTCATAGTTGGTCTATTCCACTCTGAGGGCATAATAACTTCAGATATATTATATATTAATCTATTTATATTATTAGTTCATTACTAAGAGAAAGAATCAACTTTTCATGGTAAAATGATAAAATTTAAATCAAAATAACCATAATTAGCGATAAAAAAACGGTATCGATAATAATTTTGAAATCCAAATTATGATTGTATTATACACCTTGCAAATGCATGCTTGCAAAATTCATACAATTAGTAATACAGCAGCAGTCATTGCGCATATTATGCTTTTAAAAGATACATAAGATTTTCTGAACTCTGTTAAAATATCACATTTTAGTAAAATTTACAAAAAAAAAACATTTCTTTTTAATAATTTTCAGTATCTATGTAATATATCTAAAACTATTACACCTTCAGTAAATGCTCAAGCAATGCTGAGCGTTATATAATAATATAATATTCACTATCATAACATATACAATACATATTTAAACATATAAACCCTTGCATACACGAGGCAACTCAACTCACACAACGACTTAACCTTAAAAAAACTAAAGTCGTTATGTATCAGAAATGTGTCGCCTACTGTACAAAGGGGTTTAAATACACCATAGTTCTATAGAAGTCTGTTGCTTACTGTACATATACTTCTGAACTATGAAAGTTCAATATATATAATATGGTTTTAAGTTGCAAGTTTATTCATGTCAATATTCAAGGAATCACGAATAGACTAACCTTTAGATGTATTTCATAAATTGCAATAGCAATAGGGCAGCGATAACTTTGCGATATCCTTGCCAAAACGTATTTATATTATATCTTTGTGCAAATATCATTTTGTCAACAATATCGCCGTTTCGTGGATACTTTGCTTGATATAAACTAGTCTTTATTACAAAGCAGTACGGTCGATATTCGTAACTCCTTATACAGATACTACTATCACCTTTTAAAGTAATATTACTGCAGTTATGGGAGAGAAACCTTTGCTTGTAAGACTGGGTATTTGACAAAACAAATTAAAAACGGTAAAGGAAAACATCGTGAGGAAACCTAGATTCTAAATATTGGAATCTGAAATCGCCAATCCGCAGTGAGCTAGCGTGGTGATCAATGCTCACACCTTCCCTATAGGGGAAGAGGCCTGTGCCCAGCAGTAGGACGTATTTAGGCTGGTTTATTATTATTATAGTAAGTTGAAATCTCGTGTGACGTCACGTCTCGTCGAATGGAAGTTGATGTTAATTTCCGTTCGATTCAATATCTTTGATACGTTATATCATCATATTTTTAACCGACTTCAAAAAAGGAGGAAGTTCTCAATTCGTCGGAATCTTTTTTTATTGATTCGGATAAATGAGAAAATACATATCCAATGTATTTTGAAAATCTATGACTAATTAGATTTTTTAAATCAAATACCCAATTGTAACAAAGACTAGCGTGTCTTGCACATAACTGCTGTAATATTACTTTAAGAGCTGTTAGGTTTAATGTCATATATAATTATAATATTATTATTTACATAGACTACATATTATTATAGCACTTAACGTCGTTTATTCTGCTTTCTATAAATTCTTGACTATTTGTTGGCACTGCACGTCATATTTGTTATATTTATATTTTACAGTATCTTGGTGTGTTTTCGGTTGAACTTTAATATTTATTATAACTATCTAAGCCGCTGTGTAGATGACGAATAATATGTCTCCGATCAAAAAAAAATTGTGGAAATTTTTGTCCATTTATAATCAAAACTTAGGTTAATAGCTGACTGCTATACTGAATATCGTGGGTTCGATTCCCACCCAGGACAAATATCTGTGTAGGACACGATCATTTGTTCTGTGTCTGGGTGTAATTTATCTATATGTACGTATTTATAAGTAATATAAGAATGTTTATCAGTTGTCTACTATTCACAATACAAGTTTTGCTTAGTTTCAGACTAGATGGCGTTGTCGTGAATGTAGAATCTTTCAATATTGTCTTAAGACTTCAGAACATATTTCATCGTATTGTCAAGTTAAACGTATAATAAGACCAATATATCATGTGATAAAAATGTTATAGCATCGAATTTTATGACCCGTTTACAATTTATTCGTCGTCTACTAAGCGCCAAATTGTGAGGCAAAAAGGTGATCCATAAGATAAATATTATTATAGGTGTAACACAAAACCATGTATTCGTTCAAAAAGCTACGATAATGATAACCACACCCTGTAGACAAGTCACATGTCTCCTCCTGCTAACGCTGAACGCTCCAATGTACAGAACTGACAAGTCACAGTCACGTCACGCGTCCAACAGGAATGTCATTCCCGTACATTTGGAGTGTTCTATAGTGGCTATCTGTACTCATAACGTTAATTCAAATAGGCTATTTGACTAAAATAATCTAATTACTCCGTCACGTAGATTTAAAAAATGTTAAATACGTATTTTTTTTTTATTAAATCAATAAGAAAATACAAAGTAAAAACGCTACAAAGGTGGTGAAAAATATGGAAGTGGGGGCTACCAACTTTACTTAACAGTAAAAAGTGTACTTGTATGTGACGTCACACGAGAATTCAACATACGGTATCATCTTATTTAATTGTCAACGAGATAAAAGAAAAAAACAACGTATCAATATTTTTTGGAAATCTATTTGACGGTCTAATTAGACTATTTTAGTCAAATACCCAATTCTAGCCCCTGGTTTCTCAAATGCAATTTAATACAAAAAGTGCTAGTCGTTCTGTGATTGGTTGCCAGTTTTAATGTCTACCAATCAGTTATTATCAGTTGATTTGACAGTACATTCAATTGAACAAACCACGAATTCATGATTTTGTGCTACATACTTCCGAACGTATTTATAAAATAAATACAATACAGCAGTACATATTTAATAAATATTCAATACGAGTTGAGATAGTAACATTTATATTACAGTTCTTTTCGTACGGTTGATGTTACAGCCAGGGTTTAGGCCTATGACCTGTCATAGAACACATTCTTATGTGTGCTTATGATATTTTATATTTGCAATTCAAATACACTTTTTGTATAGGACTTTATTTTCTCTATATTTTGTAGCAATACTCAGCAATTTATTTAAAACTTGATAGTCACATAAAAGATTGGACTACACTTGCCCTTGAGAGAGGAAGAGAGAGGAATGGAAAGATAAGGCTTATAATAATAAGAAACAATAATTTAAAACTAGTTGTTGCAAGCGACTTCGCAAGAATGTCGGTTATAGCTGCAAAAACAATAACAATACTTTTTAACCGACTGAGTCAAATGGGGGGTCCATTTGACTCATTTCATTAAAATAGCTCCAGTCTTTTGACTGTGTAAGAGTAATAATCATCCATACTTACAAATTGTCATTTTTATAATATTAGTAAGATATAAATGTAATATTACTATCTCAACTCATATTATTTGTAACAAATATATATATATTCGCGTGGAATGTCGATAATATACAATGCTTTACATATATAAGATATATTATATTACTATATACACTTATAGACTACATAGGCTGTATATATCACGCATACACAAGTGACAAAACCATACAAGCGTTTACATGGATGAGACCATTCAAATGTATGGAAATGACTGGCATGGACTAAAAATTATCTATCTCCTTATTATGTTGTCATACAAATTGATTTTTCTGAAAGTCACTAGGCTAAATGTCATGTAAATATGCAAGTCACGTGAACTGTCAAAAACCTGTCACTTCCATACATTTGTAAGAGTTTAACATCGTTAGTTAGCACTTGTAGGTAATATCCCTTGTGTATGAGAGATTGTATGTTTCGTATATAAAATATTGCTATTATTTGTAACCGTCGTTATTATTTAGAATATTGTTTTCTTTGTTTGTGCTAATTTAAGTCGAAATACCAAGAATATATATTGACAGAGACACTTATATGAACATTTCTGTGAAAATATTTTTTTGGTATTTGACTACAAAGGAAAATACATAAAAGAATTTACTTGTCATATAAAAATAATTGTAAGTTTTCTCGAAAGCTGATCAATAAGAAAATTGTACAATCGTGAGTCACGTCGTGTGCGCACTGTGTGTATTTGTGTGTGTGCCTGTTGCAAGTCTTGCAGACAACTAATCATAGTCGTAAGCAATTGATTTGATAACAGATTGAAATATATTGATCAACCTTCGAGAAACGAATGTAGTATCACGTAACTTGCAATAGCGAAGCGATATTGAAAGTTGAATTTTATAAAACGTAGCAAGTCTAATGGAGAAATTTGAACTGTCGGTCAGTGACCTCGGTAGCTTAGTTGGTAAAGGGACTATATTAAACCATGTGTCGGACCAGTTTTGAGATTTGAAATCCAAATTTTCTCCTATACCCTACTTTTAATGTATTTTTTTCTGTGTTCATAAACAATATCATAAGTTTAATTTTAGTATTTCTATTTTCACGAAGTGTATGCAATTATCCTAATCGCAGTTTTTGACAGCTTCACCGGTATTTTTTGCGATACTACTGTCGTATTACTATCACAAGTTACCTAATACCACTTCAATAATAATACAGTACATATATTTCTTGAAATAAATATAATATATTGCGTACAGAAGTCTTGTTGGCTATATACCTCTCGCTGCTGTTGTGTGGTGGTCTCCTGGGTGTTTGGGGGTGTTTCGGGGTGTTCTGGGGGAGTTGTGTGTGTGTCGCTAGGGTCTGGGCGCGGCGGGCTGTGCCGCTGGCTTGGGCGGAAGGCGGGGGGCGCCACTGGAATAGAAAAAGATATTAAATGATAGTCCTAATGATAAATGCTTAGAAACTAGTGTTGGGCCTAAAATTTTCATTAAGCCATGATGACTGTTAATTATTATAAATACATAATTGACACTCATCATTCCCATTCCAATTAATTGTTATTCAGGTTCGACGAAGCATGTCTTTATCTTCCACACGTTCCTAACTGACGTTGTTGCAAAATGTTTTTTTTTTGCGCGCTTGTGCAGTAGTGGCAAGCGCAAGTTATAACGACCAACAGGATCGCTCAAGGCGCGCGCGGGGGGTGACACATAAATATACAGCGTCGCGCCTACACGCTGACAGTCTACGGTAACCTTCTGCGCAGGGATGTTGTCACTCCTTGACGAGATCGTTAGCGCAGGCGCACGCCGCTGGAGGGGTCGCATTCGATCGTGGCGGTGAGGCTCAGTGCGCAGCGCGCTGTGACGGCGTGCGGACGTGTGATACGCTTGTATTGTAGGTTACTACCTACAATGTACATGTACACACTCACTTGTTGTTATGGTTCCTCCTCTGCAGTATGGTGGAGTGCGCGGGGCGCAGCAGCTCGGGCGGGGGCGCGGGGCGCGGCGGCAGCGGGGGGGGCAGCCCGCTCCCCGCCGCGCTAGTGCTGGTGGTACTACAGTGTACACACTCACTTGTTGTTATGGTTCCTCCTCTGCAGTATGGTGGAGTGCGCGGGGGCGCAGCAGCTCGGGCGGGGGCGCGGGGCGCGGCGGCAGCGGGGGGGGCAGCCCGCTCCCCGCCGCGCTAGTGCTGGTGGTACTACAGTGTACACACTCACTTGTTGTTATGGTTCCTCCTCTGCAGTATGGTGGAGTGCGCGGGGCGCAGCAGCTCGGGCGGGGGCGCGGGGGCGCGGCGGCAGCGGGGGGGGCAGCCCGCTCCCCGCCGCGCTAGTGCTGGTGGTACTACAGTGTACACACTCACTTGTTGTTATGGTTCCTCCTCTGCAGTATGGTGGAGTGCGCGGGGCGCAGCAGCTCGGGCGGGGGGCGCGGGGCGCGGCGGCAGCGGGGGGGGCAGCCCGCTCCCCGCCGCGCTAGTGCTGGTGGTACTACAGTGTACACACTCACTTGTTGTTATGGTTCCTCCTCTGCAGTATGGTGGAGTGCGCGGGGCGCAGCAGCTCGGGCGGGGGCGCGGGGCGCGGCGGCAGCGGGGGGGGCAGCCCGCTCCCCGCCGCGCTAGTGCTGGTGGTACTACAGTGTACACACTCACTTGTTGTTATGGTTCCTCCTCTGCAGTATGGTGGAGTGCGCGGGGCGCAGCAGCTCGGGCGGGGGGCGCGGGGCGCGGCGGCAGCGGGGGGGGCAGCCCGCTCCCCGCCGCGCTAGTGCTGGTGGTACTACAGTGTACACACTCACTTGTTGTTATGGTTCCTCCTCTGCAGTATGGTGGAGTGCGCGGGGCGCAGCAGCTCGGGCGGGGGCGCGGGGCGCGGCGGCAGCGGGGGGGGCAGCCCGCTCCCCGCCGCGCTAGTGCTGGTGTTACTACAGTGTACACACTCACTTGTTGTTATGGTTCCTCCTCTGCAGTATGGTGGAGTGCGCGGGGCGCAGCAGCTCGGGCGGGGGCGCGGGCGCGGCGGCAGCGGGGGGGGCAGCCCGCTCCCCGCCGCGCTAGTGCTGGTGGTACTACAGTGTACACACTCACTTGTTGTTATGGTTCCTCCTCTGCAGTATGGTGGAGTGCGCGGGGCGCAGCAGCTCGGGCGGGGGCGCGGGGCGCGGCGGCAGCGGGGGGGGGCAGCCCGCTCCCCGCCGCGCTAGTGCTGGTGGTACTACAGTGTACACACTCACTTGTTGTTATGGTTCCTCCTCTGCAGTATGGTGGAGTGCGCGGGGCGCAGCAGCTCGGGCGGGGGCGCGGGGCGCGGCGGCAGCGGGGGGGGCAGCCCGCTCCCCGCCGCGCTAGTGCTGGTGGTACTACAGTGTACACACTCACTTGTTGTTATGGTTCCTCCTCTGCAGTATGGTGGAGTGCGCGGGGCGCAGCAGCTCGGGCGGAGGGCGCGGGGCGCGGCGGCAGCGGGGGGGGCAGCCCGCTCCCCGCCGCGCTAGTGCTGGTGGTACTACAGTGTACACACTCACTTGTTGTTATGGTTCCTCCTCTGCAGTATGGTGGAGTGCGCGGGGCGCAGCAGCTCGGGCGGGGGCGCGGGGCGCGGCGGCAGCGGGGGGGGCAGCCCGCTCCGCCGCGCTAGTGCTGGTGGTACTACAGTGTACACACTCACTTGTTGTTATGGTTCCTCCTCTGCAGTATGGTGGAGTGCGCGGGGCGCAGCAGCTCGGGCGGGGGCGCGGGGCGCGGCGGCAGCGGGGGGGGCAGCCCGCTCCCCGCCGCGCTAGTGCTGGTGGTACTACAGTGTACACACTCACTTGTTGTTATGGTTCCTCCTCTGCAGTATGGAGGAGTGCGCGGGGCGCAGCAGCTCGGGCGGGGGCGCGGGGCGCGGCGGCAGCGGGGGGGCAGCCCGCTCCCCGCCGCGCTAGTGCTGGTGGTACTACAGTGTACACACTCACTTGTTGTTATGGTTCCTCCTCTGCAGTATGGTGGAGTGCGCGGGGCGCAGCAGCTCGGGCGGGGGCGCGGGGCGCGGCGGCAGCGGGGGGGCAGCCCGCTCCCCGCCGCGCTAGTGCTGGTGGTACTACAGTGTACACACTCACTTGTTGTTATGGTTCCTCCTCTGCAGTATGGTGGAGTGCGCGGGGCGCAGCAGCTCGGGCGGGGGCGCGGGGCGCGGCGGCAGCGGGGGGGGGCAGCCCGCCTCCCCGCCGCGCTAGTGCTGGTGGTACTACAGTGTACACACTCACTTGTTGTTATGGTTCCTCCTCTGCAGTATGGTGGAGTGCGCGGGGCGCAGCAGCTCGGGCGGGGGCGCGGGGCGCGGCGGCAGCGGGGGGGGCAGCCCGCTCCCCGCCGCGCTAGTGCTGGTGGTACTACAGTGTACACACTCACTTGTTGTTATGGTTCCTCCTCTGCAGTATGGTGGAGTGCGCGGGGGCGCAGCAGCTCGGGCGGGGGCCGCGGGGCGCGGCGGCAGCGGGGGGGGCAGCCCGCTCCCCGCAGCGCTAGTGCTGGTGGTACTACAGTGTACACACTCACTTGTTGTTATGGTTCCTCCTCTGCAGTATGGTGGAGTGCGCGGGGCGCAGCAGCTCGGGCGGGGGCGCGGGGCGCGGCGGCAGCGGGGGGGGCAGCCCGCTCCCCGCCGCGCTAGTGCTGGTGGTACTACAGTGTACACACTCACTTGTTGTTATGGTTCCTCCTCTGCAGTATGGTGGAGTGCGCGGGGGCGCAGCAGCTCGGGCGGGGGCGCGGGGCGCGGCGGCAGCGGGGGGGGCAGCCCGCTCCCCGCCGCGCTAGTGCTGGTGGTACTACAGTGTACACACTCACTTGTTGTTATGGTTCCTCCTCTGCAGTATGGTGGAGTGCGCGGGGCGCAGCAGCTCGGGCGGGGGCGCGGGGCGCGGCGGCAGCGGGGGGGGCAGCCCGCTCCCCGCCGCGCTAGTGCTGGTGGTACTACAGTGTACACACTCACTTGTTGTTATGGTTCCTCCTCTGCAGTAATGGTGGAGTGCGCGGGGGCGCAGCAGCTCGGGCGGGGGCGCGGGGCGCGGCGGCAGCGGGGGGGGCAGCCCGCTCCCCGCCGCGCTAGTGCTGGTGGTACTACTGCTGCTGGCGCCGCACGCGCCGTACACAGGGGACCGCGCCGGCTGCTGCGCTCGACGACTGTGGAGCGACGGACAGATGTAGCTATATATCATCCACCCGTAATCACGGCCGGTGCCACTCGACCGAAACGTCGGTAGAAAAGAAATAGAGTTAAATCAAGCTTCCATCCTTTCCACTATGTATTACGAGGGCCATTAATCCAAAAATCCAGAAGAAATCTGTAATCTTTTCCTAAACTTCTTCTATTCTGTTTACGAGCCTTCCACCATCAACAATGTGCAACAGGTAAACTTCGACGATGCTAAGAATAGTCGTCTCGTTAACAATCTCGTGATCACTACTGAACAAGTGAACTCCGCTTAAAATCTGTGGATTGTTCAAAAATTTGACGGGCCTGTTGGTCTAGTGGTTAGTGACCATGACTGCTAAGCCGGAGGTCGTGGATTCGATTCCACCCAGGACAAATGTTTGTGTGATGAGCACGATCATTTGTTCTGTGTCTGGGTGTAATTTATCTATAATATGTATACATGTATTTAAAAATATATAAGTGTGTTTATCAGTTGTCTAGTACTCATAACACAAGTTACAATCGTATACTTAATTTGAGACTAAATGGCGTTGTGTGAATGTTGAGGAATATTTATTTATATTTATTTATTCAAAGGGTCCAGGGCCAGATGGTATCCCACCACTGATCATTAAAAATACTGCGGAAACTTTAGAGTTTCCCATTACACATTATTTATAATACGTGTCTAAGCCAAGAAAGAGGTCTTTCCTAGAGGTGTGCAAACGAGCCAATTCTGTCGATTTTGTAGACTTCCGAGACGCTGGTCCACAATCAGCTATATCCAATTTTTCACGATCAAATTATTAAGCAACAACACGGATTTGTCAAGAGAATACAGTGATTATTTATTGAATAATATGGACACCCAAGTGTACAGGTGGACTCTAATTATACCAATTTCCGAAAAGCCTTTGACAAGGTAGATCATAAGTTACTTTTACACAAATTAGCATTTAATGGCATTCGTAGGGATTTGTTCCGTTGGTTCACATCGTATATCACAAATAGATCACAAAAGGTAGTTATTAATGGTTTGAATGCCAAATCAATTACAGTGTCATCGGGGGTGCCTCAAGGCTCGATACTGGGTCCTTTGTTATTTGGTTTGTTCATCAAAGATATTGATAAGTGCTCCTTTCATTCTAAATTCTTAATATACGCGGATGACCTTAAAGTCTTTAAACCTATCAAAACTACGCTTGACTATCAAATGCTACAGCAGGATCTAGATCGCCCGGCAGGTTACTGCTCTAAAAACAATCTCCGACTGAGTATTACAAAATGCTGCTGTATTAGCTTCACTAAAAATAAAAATGTATTTAAACTTCTCTATGAAATACACAGTGTAACTTTGGCAAATAGCCCAGTCAAATTAGGGGTTTCACCTCGGAATGAAAGATAATAAGCTGAAAATTGGTGAGAACCTTGTTTGGTCGCCCTAAATATTGTCTCAAAAGTCACAATTTCTATCGTGTCCGCGTCTTGAGATATTCAAGGTCAAAGGTCACGAAAAACAATTTTTCGCGAATGTCTCGGTTCCTATTGCTTCAATGATATTTTCACCAATATCAAAGTTGTAGGAGTATCAAATTCTCTACAACTTTTGTCTATTCTTTTTTTTTATACGATGAACCGTTTTGAGGTAAAGCGCGACAAGTGCGCAGCGTACAGTCACATAATATATGAGGTAATGCAGGGTAAAGCGTGAGTTTCGGTTATCAGTACGTTGTATAAAGTCAATTATTGACAAAAAAAAAATATAATTATTAAGCAATGCCCATTATATCTGTACATAATAGGTCGGGAAAAAGTCTTTTCGCATTATAGGTGGTATGTATGAACTTGTAATAAAATCTTTCTCTCTCTAATAAAATTAGAATTTGGAATTATGTTCTTTAAAATGTTAACTTTCAATTGTGCTAAATACAAATACAAATACTATAGCCAAAAAAAAATTATTACAAGTTCATACATACTATAATGCGAAAAGACTTTTTCCCCGACCTATTATGTACGGAAATAATGGGCATTGCCTAATAATTATATTTATTTGACAATAATTGACTTTATACAACGTACTGATAACCGAAACTCACGTTTGACCCTGCATTACCTCATATATTATATGACTGTACGCTGCGCACTTGTCGCGTTCTACCTCAAAAACGGTTGATCGTATAAAAAAAAGATAGATAAAAGTTGTAGAGAATTTGATACTCTACAACTTTGATATTGGTGAAAATATCATTGAAGCAATAGGAACCGAGACATTCGCGAAAAATTGTTTTTTCGTGACCTTTGACCTTGAATATCTCAAGACGCGGACACGATAGAAAATTGTGACTTTTGAGACAATATTTAGGGCGACCAAACAAAGGTTCTCACCAATTTTCAGCTTATTATCTTTCATTCCGAGGTTGACCCCTTATTTTACCTAATTTGACTGGGCTAAAAGACAATTTTAATATCCATAATGCCATTTTTTTTGCACCTGCACAATATATTTTACAAACTAAATTTGGGATGTTCAATCAAAATCGTCAGTATTTTTTTTTAATATGTATTCGATATGAGCGATACGCGAAGCGCGTAATTATTCGTAATTAAATATACACAGTCTATACTTGTTTACAAAAACAATTTATGCCTCAAACAGGACTCAAAACTGCTAACGTCTCTTCTGCGGTAACTAACAGACAGTTAAATGTTATCCATCACACTTGTTACCGATGGATATTTTTGAACTCTCGGTCAGTGACCTCACTAGCTAGTGTTGTACTCACGGGCGGGAGCGGCGTGGGCGGCGCGGCGGAGTCCCGGCGCCGGCGCGGCGGCAGCGGGGGCGGGGTGCCGCACGCGGGGGCTACACACAGAGATAAGACAGGTATACTACACTATATACACAACTGTAAGTAACACTAATACTAACAGCTCTTCATTCAAGAATCGGTTCATATCTGACGGAAGATGCGTCAATAAGACGGTCGACGAAAGAGCGGCAATAGCGTGTGGCACGCGTGACGTAAATTTGATAGATGCATTCAGTTTAGGCGTAAGTTGATTACATTAGCCAGTGGAAACTGATTAGTCGCAGGACGGGTGATAAACTCAACGCATTTTCCGTTTGACATGAAACGACTCATTCGACCGAACAGACGCATAACCCGTCAGATATGGAGCAACCCTGACTACTTTAATAACGTCTAGTTGGACCCTAGTGATTACCCAACACTGGGCCTTTTTTTTCGTGGGAAATCATCAAATGACCCCGCCCGCTGTGGGTGCAGCGGGAGGGAGTGTCAGACTGTTACTGACTAAAATCCACTATGTTCCTCCTGGAGCCCTTTGGGTGCCGGGTGAGCGGTAACTCTCACGAACATCCCGCAGCACAATACTCACGTAGCTGGGGTGTGAGCGGGGGCGCGGTGGGGGACGGGGCGGGTCCCCCCCCTCGCCACTCGAACTTGAAGGCGACCCCCCGCTCTGCGGGCGGCAGGGGGCTGCCCGCCGGTGGGGGGAGGGGAGACCGCATCGGGGATATCGCTGGCATGCTGCAGTACACACGAAAATATAGCATACATTAAAAACCGGCGCGTGCAAGTCGGACGCGCGTACGAAAATTTGAAACATGTACCTGTTACCGTTTTTAACATTGAGCGAAAAAATACGAAAAAGCACGGTTGTTGTTTTTAGACCCCTCTCCACATTGTTTTTAAGTTTGAATATTTATTGCTTTAGCGGCATCGGTAATACATCATTTGCGATAATTTCAGGTTTCTAGCTATCACGGTTTATGAGATAAAGCCTGGAGACAGACAGACAGCGGAGGCTTATTAATAAAAAATGCTGGTGAGTAATTATGTGCGAGATATGGATTACTAGCTGTTCGACTTCTACTACTAGCGACTTCGCCCGCTTGAATGCCGGTTATAATATCTTCAAAAACATCACCCCCGTCTGACGCAGTCGGTTAAACAGTAGCCTATGTGTTAATCCTGGGTACCAGCTAACTCCATACCAAATTGAATTATTATTGTTCCAAACTTTCGAATTTATAATAAATATTAGTAGGATTCTAAGGCAGATAGATACACATTGCTTTACCGAACAGGTCATTGACCGAGAGTACAAATCTTCTAGCTCTTACAACTACTATAATTTGCCAGTGCCAGTCACCTCCTGATGTATGTCAGATCCCGGAAACAACACACAGTCTACCAAGTCACGTGTTTTGTCAATGTATAAATCTCACACATACTTCATGAGATGATGAGCAAACGTGAACACTTTGCAACTTGTTTTACAGATACATTTCTATTTTTTCCCAAAACTCGTGCTACGAGTAACTGGTAAAGTGAGTAAATCTTTATTGTATTGATTGAGTAGATAGATAAGAGTGGATAAATATAATTGCAAATTATTATTGACTTTGCATAAAGTAAGCTACGCAGTAGATCTTGACACCCCCGCTAAGGCTTTTATTTTAATACTTACATAATTATCACAGATTTAAACAGGCCGTATACTAAGTCACAGCAATGTTCACGAGCCGACACAGACAGACAGACTGCGTATTATATCATACTATCCGAATATTCTACTGATATGATAGTATCGAGTTACGGAACATGTGGTGTTATGTAACACGATGCATGGCAATGTGGGAAACGTTGTGATAGTGATACCAAGGTCTTGGTGATTTCGGTAAAGGAAGAATTGAAAAACATTTGCTTGTTGAGATATTTATAATATGCGCACGTTTAGGTAGGTTTGCACAAGTGAATGAATGTGTTTGGGCCTGTGTACAGTCACAAGCAAAAACATGTACACGCGACCAAACAATTGTAGTTTCAAATAATTATTTCCTAGTCAAATAATTTATAAAATCGTGAAATTTCCTCTTAAATTAAACATTTTATGATTCATTTACTATATCAGGAGTATTCTATAACAGCTTCAGAAATTTCGATGCGTATGTGTGTACTCACACATACGCACTCTTAGCGTGTGTAAATTCGTGTGTGTGTTGGTACTCACCGCGCGAGGTCATGATGCTTGGACTGGGCTGCGGCCGGTCGGGCGCTCGGGGTCGGGCGCGGGGGCGCGGGGGGGCGAGGGCGCGCGGCGCGGGGGCGCGGGCGGGGGGCTCCGCCTCGCCCCCCGCGCCCCCGCGCGGCAGCAGCGGCGGCACGCGCTCCTGCTGCTGCTGCTAAATACAACAAGTGAGTGTGTAATATACTGATCATTATAGACGAGATCTTTGGCTTGAAATTAAGTTTATGCAAAATAATTTCGTCTCAAAGAGCCATGACGAAGCGCGAGTGACCGAGGCGAGGAAGGAAACCCGCCTCCGTGCATTGTGGGACACGACATTGTGGGAAGCTGAATTGAACTGCTATACCCTATTTACTATAGCAAACAAATCACAAAAAGGGATTTCAAGCGTTAAGAAAAATGATAAACATACATAAAGTCTCTAAATTCATACAAATTAAAGACAAAATACACCTAGACACAAAAAAAAATCTCACAAACATTTATTCTGGGTGGGAATCGAACCCAAAGTCCTCATTAAAGCAGTCAGGGCTACCAAAAACCTGACCAACAAGTCATTTAATAATTAAACTTCTTTAAATATAGGTATTCTAAACAAGTTTGAACATAAGTGAACCAGTGTTAACTCATGTCCCTGCCATTATCCTAATTATTATAATTATACAGTATGTATATTTGAACGACGGACTTATTCAAACCACCGATAGTTTATGCATGGGCTTCACCTATAAAACAAAAAAAAAACCCTGATTAATGACGAACAAAATCGTTCCAAAAAAGTCCTAAAAACTTCGCAACTTTTTAACACCCTCGCGCTTATCGCAGAACATATGCGCGGTCAATGACCGACGCAGACGTAGGTATGAATACATTTTCCCTTCATACTTTAAATCTGGCTTAGGACAGGCAAAAATATCTAGGTACATCAAACTATAAACATTCTGCAATGTAAAATTTCATAAGACGTGACGCACTCGTCGGCCATGTGGCGACGGGCGAGGGGCGGGAGGGGCTTGCGCGCTCGCTGCCATAGCGGCGGCACGTGTTTGGCGCGTGATATTAGGCATGCGCTCTGTGTTCATATTTACGGTATTTTATCGGATTATTATACGAAAAATTAAGGTCAAAGTTTTTTTTACATCTTAGAACGAGAATTGAATACTGACCACCCTCCTTCAATAAGTCCGTCGTTCAAATATACATACTGTATGGGGTCAGACAATTATTATTTTGAACGTGAGTGTCTTATGTCACAGTGTGTTGGTGTGTTGGTGTTAAGTCATGGTGTGTTTGTGTGATGGTATGTGTTGTGTGTTGTGACAGTAGGATAGTGTGTTGGAGTATTGTAGTGTGTTGGTGATGTGTGATGGTGTGTTGGTGTTAAGTCATGGTGTGTGGTGTTGTAGTGTATGTTGTGTCACATACCTGGTCGTGCTTGCGGCAGTTGATGTGGTCGGCGCTGCGCGAGTAGAACAGCTCGGCGTCCACGATGGCGCCGCGCGGGGACAGCGCCGCCGGCCTGCTGCACGCACACAACACTCACACACACTTCGCACAGGGGTAACACAGTGGTACCATAGCAGTGGTAACACAGCGGTGGTAACACAGTGGTACAATAGAGGTGACACAGTAGTACCACCGCAGTGGTAACATAGTGGTACCATAGCAGTGGTAACATAGTGGGACCATAGCAGTGGTAACATAGTGGTACCATAGTATTGGTAACATAGTGGTACCACAGCAGTGGTAACATAGTGGGACCATAGCAGTGGTAACATAGTGGTACCATAGTATTGGTAACATAGTGGTACTAAAGCAGTGGTAACATAGTGGGACCATAGCAGTGGGTAACATAGTGGTACCTTAGTATTGGTAACATAGTGGTACCACAACAGTGGTAACATAGTGGGACCATAGCAGTGGTAACATAGTGGTACCATAGTAGTGGTAACATAGTGGTACCATAGCAGTGGTAACATAGTGGGACCATTGCAGTGGTACATAGTGGTACCATAGTATTGGTAACATAGTGGTACCACAGCAGTGGTAACATAGTGGGACCATAGCAGTGGTAACATAGTGGTACCATAGTATTGGTAACATAGTGGTACCACAGCAGTGGTAACATAGTGGGACCATAGCAGTGGTAACATAGTGGTACCATAGTATTGGTAACATAGTGGTACCACAGCAGTGGTAACATAGTGGTACCACAGCAGTGGTAACATAGTGGGACCATAGCAGTGGTAACATAGTGGTACCATAGTATTGGTAACATAGTGGTACCACAGCAGTGGTAACATAGTGGGATCATAGCAGTGGTAACATAGTGGTACCATAGTATTGGTAACATAGTGGTACCATAGTATTGGTAACATAGTGGTACCACAGCAGTGGTAACATAGTGGTACCACAGCAGTGGTAACATAGTGGTACCATAGTATTGGTAACATAGTGGTACCATAGTAGTGGTAACACAGTGGTACCATAGTAGTGATAACATAGTGGTACCATAGTAGTGGTTCCAGAGTAGTGGTACCGTAGGTAATTAGTGATATGATTACTCATGGTCACTGACCGAGAGTTCAAATCTTTTCATCTTTGTGTTGATAAAGCGGATGGCGTATTCATTTAATTTATGTATTGATTTACAAACACTTTACAAAAAAAATAAGAATTATGTACTTATGTTATCTAAAAAAAAATACTACTAGAATTATCCCACAAAACCAGTTGAATGGTTTATCTGTATATTATTTCTATACACTCTATATTGGACTATGTTTTGACTATGGCATATTTCTATACACATTGTATTCCATCTTGTAACGTGAATACTGCATTTTTTCTTCTACTAATTTTGAACGTTGTGCACGTCTGTAATTGACGTAAACACCAGCTATATTTCTCTATTCTATAATTCTTGTAAATGTTACTAAATAAATAAAATGTTGTCCAACGTAAAGTAATAGTACATAAAGTAGTGTATACTAGTGTTGTGCTCACCGTTCGTGTCGCGGCGAGTGTCGGTCGCGCGGCGAGGGCGGCTCGTCCCGCGCACTGCATCTGTATGATAGGATTAATCCATTAATTAACACCATAAAGACAA